>CM067359.1:158767092-159092092 GCA_034401795.1 Chaetoderma sp. LZ-2023a
GATCAAAATGTGCTAAGAACAGGCATTGCGCTATTGACTTTTGAACCACCCTGTCCAGTATGGATTTTGACATTATTCACATGTTATAAATAAAACAGATGACGGGGAAGAATTTCCAATATTTGAAACAAAAGATTTATGTTTTTTATTTAAAATACAATGATCTAAAGGCATATGATAATAAGTAATAAGAAAATCAGTCATTTCTTACACGCTAAAGTTGATTTAGTGCTCACTTAACATTTTAAAGTGCATTTTGAGGGAAACGCGGTAAGCTATATCGATAATTACCATACTGTTTGACTACAAAATTATTACAGCGCATGCATAATGAAAGTTCACCGAAACTAGAGCCTCACCGAAACTGGATACTCCACGTTATATAGATAGACTGATGAGACTGAAACTGCCCACAATGCGGTACAGAAGGATGAGAGGAGACATGACTGAGATCTATAAACTCACCCATGAGATATATGATCCTGAAGCGTCTGAGGGGCTGCTGATATTGGCAGAGAGTAGAGGCACAATAGGCCATAGCTTGAGACTGATCAAGCACCATAGTAGAATGGATAATAGGAAATATATGTTCAGAAATAGAGTGATAGAGACTTGGAAAAGCTTGCCTGGCACCATAGTAAATTGTAAATCTGTCTTTGCTTTTGAAGTGGCCTTGGATGAATTTTGGGAACAACAAACCATTAAATTTGATTTCACATCTGAATATCGGATGCCGGAAAGTCAGGAATGTGGAACATTTTCAATGGAAAAAGATGCGGACATAGAGGCTGACCAGCAGCCTGAGTCCTCCGAAATATCCTAAGAAGTGAGATAATTTTGTAGCTCCAGTTGTATACTATGGGTACCGAAATTCGGGAATCTAAGCAAACAATGCACTTGTGAAAGAAAATCTTAAACAAATTTACGCAAGAATTTAAGTTCACAACATAAGATAACCCTTCAGAATACAATTATACAGAAATTTGCAGAAAAAATTATAATTTTTAAATTCCAAGCTTTTGAACTGAACCACCTTGTTATGTGTAAAATAGTGGTACCGAATTTCGTGAATTGATGATTATGCATCTTCAGCTGTCTGGTGCATGCTTGTAAATCTATAAATATAGCTGTGTTGGTTTGCTGAATGCTTCAACTGCTAATTTTGCCAGTTTAACACATAAATTATTCCTACATATGAATGTATAAACTATAAAAGCAGTTGATACATTTGAAGTGAAGAAAACCCCCAAAATGGATGCTGCTTTTGGTAACAGGTGGTGACGTCACTTGAATTTCTTGAATATTAATGTGCTGAAGAAGTAATGGATTAACCCTAGGTTCTTTAAAACGTGCTCAGTAGACATAAGGGAAGAATATATTTTTTTCTCAACAGAACCGTTAAAAAGTATGTTTGCACTTTATGTTAATTTTAACATTTTGGTAAATCATTGATAAATACCCACCCGTTCTTCTAGAGCCTCTCCAGTAAAATTTAGAGGTTCTGTCAATCAGCCTAATTCGATGCTGCGGAGAAATGTAGACAAAGCAGGTGGTAACTTTTGATTGTGAAAATTGCTCATTTAAGCTGCTAAATAAGCACAAGTAAGTAATCTAAGAAAGTGTATTAAGGAATCTAGAAATTTTTATCGCTACCATCAGTAATTGTATGAATAGTTACTTGTTTTGACCGCATTTTGGTCAAAACTTTCTCAAAAGGTTCAGAACTGTTAAACAAAAACTGGCGACTGCTCAGATGCATTCCATGCAACGTTACATGTATCATAGACCGAGAGCAATAAAAATAAATTCACAAATTTCTGTGCTCACGAATATATGTTTTACTGTTTTGTCATGAGTTTTCTCCCTTTATCTGTAGGTAATTAACCCTGTAATCATCAGCTTTTTTTTCAAGAAAATTTAATTGTTCTCATAGAAAATGTCCATTTGCAGACTAAGATAATATGAAAATAGGTGCTGCCTATAAGCGAACGCAGGCATCATTTAAAATTAGGACGAATTTGTGTCATCAACATCGGTTATAATGGGTTTTCGATGGTGTATGCACATTTTCGCCGATTTAGTAGAAAACCTGCAACCGGTAGACAAAGAGTCTGGAAAAAAGCAACCACGTAGCGTTCATCTCAGACGTTCACACAGAAAGCTTTAAAGCCAAAAAAACTATTAAAAAACACTGCGTCTACTCAATACCAGCACAAAATGCAGAGACACCTTTCCTGAATATGCAATGTTTGGCTTCAGGAAGAATCGCACCCTCAAAGATCAACTTGTTATAGCAGAATTCGGCTATCACAACAATAGCCAACAAAATCGATCTCTGCTCAAAAACAAACTGTGACTTTTGCAGGAAACAAGATAAAAGCCACACCTTTGAGAGCTCTCACACTCACCTCAAATACAGGTGTAAAGTCAAAACCTACTGCACAACTCGCAACGTCGTCTACTTACTCACCAGCTCCTTATGCAAGAAAATATGTAGGAGAGACGAAAAGAGAATTTCAGATAAGGATTAAAGAACACTTCAGAGATGTAAAAAACTACAAGGACAGTCCGGTGGCCAACCACTTTAATCTCCCAGGACATGATGCTGCATACAATACAGAATCATCGAAGTTCTTCGTAATGATCCAGACAGCTATGAAGCAACCAATCCATTGCAAGGATTGTGAGTCTTATTGGATCCCCCAACTACACACCATGGACCCCATCAGCATCAATCACGCAGATTGTTAACCCCAAACAACCATTCTGGTGGTCCAGAATATTATTAACACTTGGTTATCAAACTCCAAACCTCGAGAAATGACAATGACGTCATAACAAACCTGTCACAATTGTCCAACGTCACACTCGCATATGATGTCACGCTACCGTGACGCGTCCCTAGCTGACTCTAACATATAGTCAGCTACAATCTCTCCAATGGAGAAGCTGAAATGGTACACATGTGATATAAGTTTCTCACAAAAATCTGGCCTGAGTAGACACCATTCTCTCAAACATAGTGATAAAATTGTCGGCAAACACTACTGTAACAACTGTGGAAAAGGATACAGCAGGAAGTACGACTTAACCCGTCACAAGAAGAACACACATGCCCAAGTGCCTATGCCACCTAGGGCATCATACAACTCCAACCAAGATACTCTTCAAACCACTGAAACGGCTGAGTTATTAAGCACACCACTTATAGATATTGATATGTGGAACACGTTCAACACTGCCAACCTGCCCCTGATACCCGTGCTCAACAACTTAGACACAAAACTCACACCTGACTTCTCATTTCTAGCAACACAACTTGATTCAGCACCAACCATCACACAACAACCGCAGGACCAGTGGCTCCCACAGCAGATCCCTCAACTGTCCACGGATGCACACGATACCGCTGCCGCTCCACCTTTAGAGGAAGAATATATCAACAACCAAACCCTCATTAACTACGTTCACAGATTTGGACCAAGACTCCAAGAGCTTCAAAATTTTCTAAAGGACAACCCTCCAGCACCACAAGAGTACAGTTCAGAGGCGTGTGAAATCTTCAGAGAACCACACACAGATTTCCTGAGTCTTCCGTCCCCCGACAGTGGGACAGATACTTCCAACTCCAACCATTGGAATAGGGCTCAACACACCACCCACATCCATTCAATCCACACCCACCAGGCGCACAATTCCAACATCTTTCCCGGACCCTAGCACGGTACCCACAGGATACTTGTACTTTGTCCTGCCACTCGGGGTCCGTGAAGTGACAAATCAAGAAACACAAACAGATTTTTAGAGGTAAGCTTTAAACCTATATGCTTCCACTTTTCTGTTATTAAACACTCACTGTAACAACTTTGGAGATTCTTTCACCAACTGTGCACACTGTGTAAAACCCAACACATCCTTGGCACACCACATCTGTAACTTAAGCCCTCTGCTGAGTAGTCCTAGCATGGACACGAAACGTCATGAGTCTGGATCCCTGGAAGGTGAGGAAAACCATCCCCACCCAAGCTGAATAGCACTATACACATCCGTTTCCTAGCATAGCGTATGCTACCCATCCCTCACATCCAAACATAACCAAGGGAGACAAATCCTCTTGCCTCTAAACCTCTATCCCCCTTGGATACAACCCTACTACGCATCCCGAAGCTGTCAATCATTTTTGACTGGTACCGCAAAACTGTGCGGCTAATGGCGGGTAAACGCGGCTAATCGATGTGACAGGGCGGCTAACAGCCTCGTACCCGCGATTACTCGCATTTTCAAACCTAAGAACATGCGGGCAATAGCGACTAACTGCGGTCATTGCGGCTAACCCACGTTAGCCGCATCCACAGGAGCAGTTAACCGGCAGTAGCAAAATTACCCGCGCTCGGAGTTTATAAAAGCTGATTCCATTACTTGGATAAGCATCCAGACTCTACTACAACCTAGTACACGTCAGGCAGTTATTAGACCCGAGTTGAGTTTTTCAAAATTTCCTGACGAAAGCTTTACATTCTTATGCAATCGGCAAAACTGAGCATACCCTGTTGTTAGAAACCAGTACTCGGACCATACATGTAAATCCGCTTTTCGTTATATTTCGCTTTTCGTGATGACCGGGTAGCAGCAAATTTCAGCCAAAACATTAAAAAAGTTAAAATCTCAGTTTTTCTTTTGGAAATTGGTAAATGTGGTATTGAAAATGAACCTGTTTAGCCTACCAGAAAATAGAAAAAAATATTGAAATTTATATTGTGTGGTAACTAGGCTCTGTTTGAATCGCGTCATTGTGGGTAGAGAAAAATAATCTAGATAAACTACCTAAGCACCCCATGCCAGTTTCACACTTTGGGAGAAGTAAATTATTGCTATGGCAACGGATCTGCTATGCTACTCAGGACAGTAACTGGCAGATGTCATTGGACGCAAAACCTGGATTGATTTGTATCATTCCCTTACTAGTTACATGTATCAGTATTTTTGTCATGGATCAAAAAAGTAGTGAAAATACATGTTGTTCACTACACTGACATCAAAATGCATAAAATAATCAGTTGTTCTACGCGCATCTTTTAAAAAATTTATTCTTGTGGTGTAAAAATACTGTATCTATTTAAAGACACATGATTTGTTGACATCACCTAAACAATGCGCACGTGAAAACGTCAAAAGTATGTGCCCTCAAAATCACATGACCCTCGAAAACACCTTACTGGACGATATAGGATCAAAATGTCCTAAATACGTATATTATAGGTACCGAAATTCGTGAATCTAAGCAAACAATGCACTCGTGAAAGAAAACTCTTAAAACAAATTTGCGCAAGAATTTAACACAAAACCTTTCAGAGTATAAATACAAAAATTTCAGAACAAAAATTATACCAAGCCAGTCTTTCCAGAGCTAATTTAAAAAATAATCTCTTTGTCTGAAAATGGACATTTTCCGTGAGAAAATTGAAATTTTCTATAATAAATTTGAGAGTTGGGTTAATTATTAAAGCAAAAGTAATTCTGCATGGTCTGTCTGAAATCATTTCTATTTAAATGTAAATATGCGTGAATTATTTTCAGAGCAAAAGGTACTGCTTGAGAAAAGGCAAGAGGCGGAGAGACTAAAACTACAAAAGTTCAGGGAAACGGTAATGAATTTGCTGAAAACATCTTGAATTTTAGTTAGGCTATAACCTATTGTGCATGTATGGTGTACATTTATGAACCTAACGCTTTATGTCCATTTCGCCAAAAAAATGCTCCTGTAGTTTCTTGACATATGTTCATTTGTGGCAAGCAGAGACTATTTTAGAAAATATATCATTGGAACAACTGGCTCAAAATAATGGTTCTGTCATTCCAGTTTAAAATTTTCAAAAATAGCCTTTGTTTGTTCTGTAAATGGGAATTCATTAACACCTTTTAAACCCTCAAATTTGTTCAAGAAAAATTCAGTTCTTTTAGAAAATATCCATTTGCAGAGCATGAGATTATTTAAAAAAATTTATCACTTGAATGACTGGCTTGGCTATCACGCCAGTCATTCCAGTGGTAAATTTAAAAAAAATAGTTTTCTGTTGGTCTGCAATTGGACATTTGTTGTCACGATTAGAAAAGTTGTTTTTGTCTGGCTTAAGTGTTAAAAGGTTAAGCAGAGATTTTGATCAGTAAATGTTAATTCTGTTTAAATTTCAGTTCTGTAAAGATTGCTTATAGTTGTTCAAGTCAAATATATACCGGTACAGCGTGTATTACTTATAATTTTGCAATACTTGATATCTCTACTTCAGATACAGAAAAAGATTCACACGTTTATCCAGGATGGTACACAGGCTAACTTCCGCTTTGATGCAATGGATAAAGTCTACAGAGCAATTATGTAAGCCATAGCTTCTTATACAGGGCTCGAAATAAACCAATGCCACTAGGCAATGGATGAATCCGATCTATCACTCAAGTATATGATGTCATAATCAATAATGTCATATGTAGGCTGATGTCATGCAGTGTTTATCATGCCATCTAAATTTTGGAGGTCTTGGGGACCCCACACCCTGAAATCTGGGGTACCAAACTGAAGTCTTGTGGTCCCAAACTGAAATCTAGTGTTCCCAAGCAGTATTTTTTATCCATGATAAAATTATAGAATACCGTGGAAGCACAACGTACGAATTATAGTCGTACTATGTAAGATTTTGTAGCTATTTTTGTGGAAAGACCTATAAATCTACGTAGTATAATTATACAATCCTACAAGATTTTCAGGGGTCCCACGGGACCCACTTCCACTACTTTTGGGGGTCCCAAGCTGCATTTTGGGGGTATATACCCATAAAAGGAACCTTATGAGAATCCCTGATGTCGTGAACATTGAATAGTCAGTCAGTTGTATGGATTGTATGTCTACTATTTAATAAAGATTTTGTCGAATATAGCGAGCAACATCACCCAGTCAATTTAATTTCAAAATATTCAACAGGTTAGCTGTATAGTTACCATGAAATTAGGATTCTGGGAATTCAGGATTCAAAGTATATAAATTGATCCCCAAGACGTGCAAAGCATGGGCAAAGCTTAGCTAGAAGATGGGCGGGGTATAGTGATGTCACAATCATTACATCACAAAGGGTTCCATATAGACCGTCGTCAAATAGTCAGGGTGTTCAGAGATCAATCGATCCCAACATGAGCGAGGTGTGGGTGGAGCGTAGCTAGAGATGGACAGGGCATAGCTAAAACCGGAAAGGTCCATTGATGCTTAGAAAACAGGTTTCATGCCAACTGAAGTTTACACTGAACACTAAACAACCTCAGACTGTAATGTTAGCTACTCAGTGATTTACTAAGGCAGGCCCCTTCCACCAGTTCGCACTACAATATTCATAATGTCCCCCTCATTACCTTCACACATGGGTCAATAGCCCATAGGATATAAGGCCATAGCTAACTTCCATATATGTAATTGACCCCACATTTGACAAAATGAGCCATATTTACGAGATGGAGTGGGCCATTTGACATCTATAAACAACTGTCTCAGCAGAACTCTTGTGACTGTACAAGGGAAATGGGCATTGGAAAAAATTTAAACCACTTAGTGTATACGTAGGTGCGTCAGAGCTCTAGATAAGCAGGATTTTTGCGTTTTCACCCAATAAAAATGGCCAATCACCCAATTAATTTTTAACATCATGAGTACCGAAATAGCCAATCACCCAATTAATTTCAGTTCTATGGCTAATAGTGTATACTAACTTAATTAAAAAACCCAATTAATTAAAAAACGCCCAATTTACACAATTTCTAAGAGTGAATCACCCAATTATTGAAAAGCTTATCTAGAGCACTGAGGTGCATACATGTACATGTGGTGGTTGTTGTTATTGCAGAGAACTCAATTGCCAAATTTTCAGAATTATTGACATGATTGATCAGATTTCTGTTAAATATCTGGAAGGTGTGGAACTCGGGATTTTGAGGGTAACTTGATTTTAGTCGACATTAGAACTTTACAGATTTACCAATTGCCATTTTACATGCTTGGGTTAATCTGTTTAACCCGCTCATGCCTAAGCCGACCCAAACCGGCATATGCAGTGGGCTTGAGAAATGCCCATTTTCTGGCCAGATTATTTTTGAAATTCTACCACTGGAATGAGGGTAACTTGATTTTAGTCGACATTAGAACTTTACAGATTTACCAATTGCCATTTTACATGCTTGGGTTAATCTGTTTAACCCGCTCATGCCTAAGCCGACCCAAACCGGCATATGCAGTGGGCTTGAGAAATGCCCATTTTCTGGCCAGATTATTTTTGAAATTCTACCACTGGAATGACTGGCTCGATAGCCGAACCAGTCATTCCAGTGGTAAACTTCCAAACATAATCTTCTCTGGGACACGCAAAACGGTCAAAATGGCATTTGCACAGGTCTTGGGAAATGTTCATTTGCAGACCAAGATAAGACTTCTTGAAAATTTACCACTGAAATGACTGGCTTGATAACTGAGCCGGACTAGTTCGATAACAGAGCCAGTTATTCCAGTGGTTAATTGTAAAAAATTGTATTCTCTTGTTCGGCAAATTTTCTTTGTGAAAATTGACATTTTCTTGAACAAATTCAGGGGTTAAATGGTTATAGAAGGAACCCATCAAAGGAGATCTATCTGATGACACTAAATTCTACGTGTTTTCTCATGTCTGCCATTTCTCCATATAGCCATGAAGTGGCAGACATCGCCAGCCTGACATCATTCTCATTCGGCTTGGAAGAGGAGGATCGTTATGTCATGATTTGGAAGAAGGTACACCTAACTTATAGATAATAAATGAGAATAACAACTTTGTTCTATGCCAACAGTACCTTCCAGCCTTCTGACTGATTACATCATGCAGTGCTGACGCTACTAGCATAACATATGCTTCTTGAGAATATTTTAACCTTTATACATGTAGTAATAAAAACAACAAATTATTTATGTTAGAAATTTTCTGTTGCATATGATATTTTGAAACTAATTTGACTGGCAGCTGTTGGGGATAAAAAGCAATGTCATTTTGTATACAAACTTAAGTTCATTCATTCTTCAGACTATTTCACTTTTAACCGTTTGACTGCTGATTTTTTTCAGACAACACCAGGGGTTATACCTTAGAAGCTGCTAAATATTTTGAAAACAATTTAACTGAAAGTTGTTGCTGGTTAAGCCACCAACAACTTTCAGTCAGATTGTTTTCAAAATATTCAGCAAGTCAGAGTTTTTGTTCATTGGAATTATTGTCTGTTGGCTTGCATCAGCGAGAAGTTTAAACCACATTCCGGTTTTGGATCATGGAATAGAATTGATTTTATTCTTATTTCACAGGAATTTGCTCCAGGCGATGATGAATTATCTGCATACAAACGTGGTGAAGAGTGGGATCCAGAGAAAGCTAAGAAAATAGCAGAGCAGAAGGTACAAATCAGAGATACGGCCTGTCAATCATAGCCACATTTCATTTTCCATCCAATAGCTGGAGCCATTTCTAGCTAAGCTCCACCCACTTTATATGCATGTTTTGAATCGATTTTAATACTTAGAACACTGAATTCCCAGAATATTTAAATTCAAGGTATATACACAGGTAAGCTGTTGAATAGCTTGAAACTAATTTGACTGGGGATTGTTGCTAAAATCTTTGTGATGGACCATTGTCAATTTCATGGCAGACCTACATCATTATCCCCACGTGCTTTGAAAAAACCTGGAGGGGATATTTCTGTCCATCCATCCATCTGGCTTTCTCCTCCGAAAGCATCCTGTGGAATTCAATCCAATTTGTTATGTGAGTTACCTATATGATTGCGGACTGCAAGATGACATTTTTGTTAGGCTCCGCTCGCCGCCAGGGTGTGGCTGGAGGCAGGGTGGGGGTGGTAGTGGTCTGGTGGAAGAAAGTCGACGTTGATGGAATTCTACAAAATTTTGCATGGTAGCTTCTCATGATTGTGCATGGCGAGACAATGTTTACATCAGGCTCCTCACCCTGAGGTGGTGGTGGTGGTGGTGGTGGTGGTGGTGGCTGAATGGCAAAGTTGGCAAATGCATGGGAATTTGTGATGGCGTGCATTTTATAGGATTTACTACTGGAGGACTGGAATGGACCTCTCCAGTTTTAGCTATACCCCACCCATATCAATCTAAGCTCCACCCACACCTCGCTCGTGTTGGGATCGATAAATCTCTGAAGTCCCTGATGATCAATTTCCAGAAAACTATACATGTAAGTTGTTGATTATTTTGAAAGTAATTTGACCGGGTGCTGTTGTTGCCTATGTTTATTAAATAGCAAAGACACAATTCGTACGTGTCGGACTATATGGAATCATTTATGACATCATGATTATGATGTCATCACACATGTCACTTAGTCGATTATGATGTCATATGACATTATATAATTGATAGATAAACTTGGAAAGGTGCATTACTACCTCGATAACCGAGTGTCATGTCATACTTAAATTATCAAATGTCTGCCAAAGTGGAAATTGAAACTTTCTAGGCCAATTTGGACTATGAAGGTTTTAAGCGCCATATGAATGTAATTACCACATACGGGCAAGAGGGTAGTGTGCGTGTGCGTGCGTGTGTTTAAAAACTACTGATCTGAGTAAATCAGATTTTGGCTGAAGTTTTAACACAACAAAGGAATGTAGTGTAATCTGGATAAGGATCGGATCAAATTCTAGATCTATGGATATCTCGGAAAGTACTGGCGCGTTCTGGCTCAAGTCTTAACACAAAAAACAGTGTGGACAAACACTAGAGGAGTTCATGTCTTTGGGATTGATCTGAAGAAATTATGGAAAATCTGAAAAATACAATGTGACTAAATCTGGTTTCACCAACCAATTCCAGTATCTCAATCTTAAAACATCCATCATGCATATACATGGGAAATGTTAAACATGTTGAAACTAATTTTCTTGGAAACCTGTTGTGGGCTATGGAAAGGTTATAAGAAAATTAGTTTCAAAATATTTAACAGCTTTTCTGTTTATGTGTAGCTGTCTTGAACTTGACATGGAAATTCACAGGTTGAAATGTTAACATAGATACATGTACTCCTTTCTGTAGGAAATTGATGCAAAACTTGCCCAAGTCTCCACTCGTCATACAGACGATGCGGTACCGTCATATGACTACAAGAACAAATATGAGCATTTGATTGGTCGATCGGCAGCTAAGGATGCGGCGGTAGGAACAGCTACTACTAGATCATATGGTCTCGGTAAGCTATCACATTGTGGCCAATGTCTGTGGCTATATACATCTGGCCCATGGCTCATTTACTTATTAATTCATATACCACTCACCATTGCAAGCAATAGTGTTGCTGGTGTTATTGGAAGGTTTTGGAAGAGACGGCTACGAGAAGCGGAGTGTTGATCAACATCGATAATATATCAAATATACTGGAATGACTGCCTCGAGCCAGTCGCTCGTGGTAAATTTTCAAAATAGTCTCTTACAAATGAAATTAACTTCCCCGTAACTCAATCTTAGGGCAAACAAACAGGAACGATATTGAATAGTTTGAAATTAATGCTGCCTTAGGCAGCAATGGCTTCCACTCATATTAATTTCAAAATATTCAACAGAATATGCTATGCATCGTAAAGAATTTTACCTTTTCCAGGATTTGTCGTTGAAAGGGTTAAATGGTTATTTGAGTAAGTCAGTGATCAGTGTTTATAGTGATTCAAGTGCTTTGTATAGCTTTTTGTAAATCTAAAATAGTATCCTGTTATGTGCCCATTTATAAGTTACCTTCTTGATGTCATTCAGAATGTTGGAGAAATACACCACGACCACCCCAATCATGCCAATCCCCACCGCCGGCTAAATTAGGAAATTAGTGTTTTAACTCCAGTAGATTTTCCTTACATAGCAACCGAGTCCCGATCTTGCGTGGTCACTTCAGCGGTATCTATAAATGTGCCTATTTAAGGCTGCTTGACAAATCCATATCAATTATTCACCATTTAAGGGTCAAGTTTTGCGAAGAACAACATATTTTTTGCTAATTGAAAAATCACCACTGGAATGAGAGGTGCGCTTAATGAGCCAGACAAAATTTCAATGGTAAATTTTCAAAGATAGTCTTCACCTTGACTTGCAAAGTGAGCAATTCGTTAAATCATAATTATGCGATTGAATTTATAAATATGAAATTTCCATATTCTAGGTAATAAAATAAAATAAAATAGAGTTCCCTCTTATTCACAGTCAACAGTGAAAATAAACGTGATCAAAGAACGATAGAGCAGGTTCTGGCAGATAACAAAGCACGGAAGAAACAAAAAACAGAGCACGGTGAAAAGGAGAGCGCTGGTGAACCAAAGCCATTATCAGACTGTGTATCAGTGGAGGACACTGCCTCACAACCCGGCACAAATAATGGAACAACGTCTTGACAGAGGCATCGCTTCTTATATGTCCATGTTATTGTGATCAGGAATGTGATTTTAATTGTGGATTTTTCGAGTGTCGATGTTTATTCGCTACTCAGCGCCATTGTAACCAGAGCAGGAGCACGGAAGCTGACAGGGTAAATCTGATCACCAAACCAGGGCCTGCATTAGTGGAAGCCCCAGACTATCGTACACCCTAATATTATGTTTGGCAGCCCTCCTAAAACTGTTATTCAGGAAGTCCCGGAATTCGGGCTTTTAAAATCCCAGACATTTAGGCCGTTGCATCTTTAACCCTTTCACTGACAAATCCCTGAAAAAGTATTTTATATACGACATAAAACTTATTCTGTTGAATATTTTGAAATTAATTTTACTGGAAACCATTGCTGCCTACGGCAGCAATGGCTTCCAGTCAAATAAATTTCAAAATAATCAAGTTTTCCTGTATGTCTTGAAAATGAAATATGAGGAATTCATCGGTGAAAGGGTTAATGGTCAAGTTTGTCAACAACAGCCTCTGTGGTGGGCTTGAAGAATGTCCTCAAGCCAGTCATTTCAGTAGTAAATTTACAAAAAATGATTGCTCTTGGCCTGCAAGATTTGTCATTTTCTTGACTACTAAAGCTTAAAGGGGTAAACTTCTTGCTTAATGCTTTTTGGAGAGCAAATTTGAAATTACGCTGTATAATAGTACCGGACGTACGCTATTGAAAGCCCTGATTGTTGCGGTGGCTCACGGCAACCTTTTGTTCAGGTATCATATGATTCATATATCAAGCGCTCCGATATGTTGGAGTTGTTTCTACAAGATGTGATATCTTTGTTACGTCATGCCATGTAATTACGGATAGAATTCTTGGACATCTGTATGCAAATTTCAGGGCCTGAATTGGAAGTGAACGTTATATTAAATAATCGCTCATGCTTCTGCCAGATAATTTAAACATTATTCAACTGTTTTCATGTTCAGTATTAAACATTGGTGAATGAACCTGTTAACCCTCCGACTGCCGAGTTTTTTGCAGACAACATATTCTAAGGGTTATATCTCTGGACCTGTTAAATATTTTGAAAACAATTTTACTGAAAGTTGTTGGCCACCAATAACTTTCAGTCAAATTGTTTTAGTCAAGAATTTTTTACAATTGTAATGAGTCTCGGGTGTCTTTCTGCAGCGAGACAGTTAAAGATGGTTGAATGACCCTAAGATAATAAAGTTATACACATTTTCTTGCACGTGTTCCTTGCTTTTCTGACTGTTGTCCAAACTGTTTTTGGAAAATCCAAAATGTCAGTCTAAGAGAATTCAAAGTTCTGTGTCGAACGAAAAAGTTCTGAAGCCTCTCAGTCCTTCCGATCAACTAAAACTGGCGGGGTATTATGTAATGGCGCCGTCCGTCCGGGTGTGTGTGCGGGCGGGAGAGTGGTTTCTGGATGATAACTCCATTACCGTTTGTCGGATCACATTGAAACTCCATAGGGTGGTTGGAATAGGTCTTGGGAAGAAACCTATCGAATTTGATGATGATCCGAAATCCAAGATGGCCACCAGCAGCCATCTTGAAAATTGGTTTCCGGATGATAACTGCGTTACTGTTTATCGGATCGCATTGAAACTCCATAGGGTGGTTGGACTACGTGTGGGGAAGAAACATCGAAATCGATGATGATCCGAAATCCAAGATGGCTGTCTTAAAAATTGGTTTCCAAATGATAACTCCATTAGCGTTTATCGGATCGCTTTGAAACTTCATAGGGTTGTTGAACTAGGTCTGGGGAAGAAACCTTTTGAAATTAACAATGATCCAATATCCAAGATGGCCACCAGCCACCGGTGGCCATCTTGTAAATTAGTCTCCGGATGATAACTCCTTAACCTATCGAAGTCGACGATGATCCAAAATCCAAGATGGCCGCCAGCCATCTTGAAAATTGGTTTCTGGATGATAACTCCGTTACTGTTTATCGGATCACTATGAAACTTCATAGAGTGATTGGAATAGGTCTGGGAAAGAAACCTATCGAGATTGACAATGTCTTGAATGAGCCGAAATCCAAGATCGCCGCCAGCAACCATCTATAAAATTGGTTTTTGGATGCTAACTCTGTTCCCGTTTATCGGATCGCCTTGAAATTTCATAGGGTGGTTGGACCAATTCTGGAGAAGAAACCTGTCAAGATCGACGATGATCCAAACGTCAAGATGGCCGACGGG
Organism: Chaetoderma sp. LZ-2023a; assembly: GCA_034401795.1. Classification (NCBI taxonomy): domain Eukaryota; kingdom Metazoa; phylum Mollusca; class Caudofoveata; order Chaetodermatida; family Chaetodermatidae; genus Chaetoderma; species Chaetoderma sp. LZ-2023a. The sequence continues at coordinate 158,781,767 of CM067359.1, forward strand.
CTGGCATCTTGAACGTTGGTTTCTGGATGATATCTCCGTTACAATTTGTCAGATCACTTCCTATGGTGTTTGGAATATGTTTGGTGAAGAAACTTATCGAAATTTACGATAATCCGAAATCCAATATGGCCACCAGTCCGGCGACCATTTTGAAAATTGGTTTCCGGATGATACCTCCTTGACCATTTAACGGATCGCTTTGACACTTCATAAGGATGACTGATCTGGGTCTGACGAAGAAATATTTTCTAATAGCTCTCATTCATTGGTTGTTATTACACCACAAAAACATCCATTACCGTTCAATCACTACTTGCTAAATCAATTATCTGCATTTTGCTATCAGAATAAGATTTTTATGCCTGCATACACACCTCCCCATGCCTAATCCTATTAATATGTACCCTCAACCAGGCTACTGGCTGAGTCCCATCTCCAGCCTACCATCAAGTATAGACTGGCACCAGTCTATACTCACCTCATAGTGACGCTTGTCGCTAAGTGCGCTTGCGCATGCGCATTAGAGGCCGAATAGGAAACAGATTCACTTTTCAATTATTCTGCATGCAGAGTAATTGCTGAAAAATATTTGTCTAAGTTTTTGTGATTTGCGCTGTGTCAGTAATACATCGTTGCCTTTATATTGCTGGAAATATGCCCAATATGAAGTCAATCTTCCCTAAGTTACGTGTAGGAAGTATATTTGTTTATATGGTATCTTATAGACAAATTTGATATATTACCGGTTTTCGTGAAAGATCGTTTTGCTTCTTGGTATCTTGATTATTATGCCTATCTTTATTCATCATCATCATCATTTAATAATGTCCAGTCCACTTCTAGAGCCTGTAACAAAGTTATTTCTAGTGCATTATAAGGATTTAGCATAAAATATCCCTTGTAAGTTTCTTGTCAGAGGGGTTTTTGCTTTATGATTTGAACTTTCCCGCCGTTAGGAACTGAATTTCTGATGTCTCCTTTTTACGATTTTGAGCGGTATGCTTCATTGTTACGTTTTTTCGTTTTTAGGAGTCCGTGAAATTGTCAGACAAGACAAAATGTTCATCGTCCAGATGTGATCGTCATCACTCTCTCGATTTTGCCGGGCACGTCTGTGCGAAGTGTACATCCTGTACTCCCAATTCAATGTGTGGAATATGTAAAGGGTGGCCGGTTTCGGTATCAAAAGCATTTTTTAAGGATTTGCCTGTCAAACAATTGCTGCCCTCTGGTCGTCCTTCCCCTTCCTCCGTTGCTAGCAAGGCAAAAGCTGTGTCCTTTGCTCAATCTTCTGTTCCTTTATCGGTAGCAACGGAGGGGGGAAACTCGTCGGCAAATTCAGATGCCGTGATGGCGCTTTTTGCGAGGTTTGAATCCTTTGCCTCAGTTCTGACCAAGTCTCTCGATGAACGTATATCTTCTGCGATTAAGGAGGCCAAGAATCAAGATGTTTCTTCGAGTTCGGATGATAGCCCGAAGGCTAGCGGGCGTTCCCGCAAATGGGGGAAGCCGGTCCCTCTAACCTCTAGGCAGGTTTTAGTTTCTCCGAAGCAGAAGTCGAGAGCATCTAAGCTCTCGAAGGTGTGCTCGAGCAGTGCACCGGATAAAATCCACATAAGACTTGAGGGTGACGGGCATAACCCTCAAGCAGTGGTGGCGTCGGCTGAAGCTGGCGTCCATAAGGCCAGACCGTATGCTAATGCCAGTTTTACGGTTGTTCCAGTTGTCAAGGTTGTTTCTAGATCGCCTGTATCTAAGAGTTCGATTCCTAGTCTTGCTAGTTCCGGTTCCGTTGTGGTGGACTCGGGTTTACTTCCATTTTCCGCTTCTCAGTCATTTTCCGTCCGAACTTCCGGTTTAGCAAGACATCCGGGTCTTCAGGATCCGGTTCTCTCTTCTTTGGCTTCCGTTTCCGGTAGGACTTCCGGTTTAGTTGGTAATCCAGATCGGCAAGATCCGGTTACCACTTCCGCTCCGTCCACTTCCGGTCTGTCTTCCGTCTATGTAGGACATCCGGGTCCTAGAGATCTGGTACCTACTTCCGTTTCCGGTTCTATTAGCGCTTCCGGCCATTCCGGAGTCTGAGGACTCCTTTTATTTTTTGAATTCCGGTAGAGGCGTTTCCATTTCCGGTTTGGACTCCAGACCTGGATAGACTTCCGATTTCCGTTTCTGGTTGGGAGGCAGCTTCCGGTTTAGCGAGAGGGCAAAATTGTCTAGGTCCATCTAGGTTTTTGGATGATAGGAGCTTTGTTGATTCTGTATCAGAAATTTCTCAAAGGGTTTCTCAGGATTCTGTAGCTTCTAACTATGAATCTTTCCTTCCTTCCAAGGTCATTGACGTTGATTTATCTTCTGTCTTCTCCTTCCTTTCGTGATGCTGTTGTTAATCCAGTTTTCTCTAGGCCTTCTTCCTTTTCCTCTTCTTCTCTTTCGTCGAAAGACTTCTCCTCTTCTCATGTTTTTAACTCTTCTCCTCTTTTTAAATCTTCCCTTCCTCCTCCTCCGGGGTTTTCTCGTCTTCCTTCTGCTCTTCATTCTTCTTCCTCTCATGATCAGTTGGATCATTCTTTTTCTTCTTCTCAATCATTTTCTTCTCCGCCTTCCTCAATTGCTTCTTCTCCATCTTTTGATCATCTTGATCTGATTGTTTCTGTGGTTCTATCTCCTGAGCTGGAATTTCAAATTGTCATTTCAGGGTTAGATTTTTCTTTGTTTTCCGTGGTTAGAGATTCTTCATTAGATCATTCTTTTGTTTCTGCTCGTCTCTCTATTCTTTCGAGATTTTCGGCTAGCCCTTTGGTTCTTCATTCTTCATCTGCTAGTCAGGATCTGGGTAGGGATTCTTTTTCCTCTCATGTTTCCTCCTTTCAGTAGACCTTCCTCCTGTTTCTTCTAGGGCAGGTGATTCTTTAGTATCAGGAGACTCCTCTATTCTTATTTCCTCTTCTTCTCCTCCTCTTCCTTCTTCTCTTCCTTCTGCTCCTAAGTCAGTCAGGGTCAGGGGTCTGATGAGGTTTTGCCCAGTTAGAGCCTCTTCGGAAGACTGGTCCATGGCTCACCGATGGATTGCTTCTTCTCTCTCTCTTCCTCTTAAGGAGGAATTCGCTATGGATCCTCCTTCTTTCAGATCCGCTCTTTCTACTGCTGATCTTTCTTCATCTTCTCAAGTTCTTCCTATTGACAATTTAGTGGTCGACATGCTAGACTTCTTCGTTAATGACTCTTTTAACTCTGAATTTTCTCTTATTTCTAAGTATGACTCGCCTGTCCAAATTCCTAAGGAGGACTTTTTGAAGGTTGCTTCTCCTCAGTCTCTTTCTGGTCCTGCTTGGGAGGTTCTTTCGTCTCAGTTGAAGGATGCTTCTAAGTCTGATTTTACTACTGATCTGTTCAAATGGGAGTCTATTTGTAGGTCTCGGATTAAATCTTCTAATTATCTTGCTCTGCTGTCTGAGGCCATTCTTACGGCTGAAGAACGGGGTGAACAAATTCCTTTGGCTGTCTTTCGTTCTTTGGCCGATTTGTCTCGTGGTTCACTTAACCCTGTAAGTCTTTGGGGTATATTACTTCCAAACGCAGGTCTAGGAAACTCTCTGAGGTTAGAATTTCTGGTGTGTTGAAGCAGAATCTTGTGGTTGCGTCCCCTTTTGGTACTGATCTTTTTGGAGAGTCAGCTCCTAATTTAATTAGGGCAGAATCTGAGCGCTTGAAGGCCTCTAGGGAGCTTCAAGCTCAGATTTCGTTTTCCAAGCCTTCCGTGAAGAGAGATGTCTCTTCTGTTAGAAGTCCTAATTCTTCTAGAAGAAAGCGTCTCAAACTTGATCAGTTTGGGGCTTATCCTTCTAGGGTCTTCCATAACTCTAGTTTGTCTTCGTCTGATCGATCTTTGGAGGAGGATCGCTTCGATTCCATTTCCTCCCATCGTTCGAGGTCTTTAGGGAGGCAGTCTCCTTCGTCTTGGGTGAGGGGGGATCAGACCCCTTCTCGCCGTGCTTCCAGATCCAGAGGACGTTTTTCTTTTAGAGGTTTTCAAGGGAAGAGAGTTTGAAGGTTTGGACAATTCCCGGGTAGGTCCAACTTTCTCTCTTCCTTTCCCCAGTCCTCCCCTTCTTCTTCTCCCTTTGGAGCAAGCAGTCCAGTGCTGTTTTCCCAACATGCCAGTAGGAGGGCGCCTTTCTCTGTTTTGGGAGAAATGGCAAGCCCTCGTTCAGGACTCCTGGCTAGTATCTCAGATACGTTGGGGTTATGCTCCATCATGGATCCGTCATCCTCCTCTTCTCTCCCTTTTCCCAGTTTGGACTCTGGTTCCCTCCAATCCGGAGAAACTGGTGACTTTGGAGGAGGAGTTGGAATCCATGATTGTAAAGAGGGCTATAGAGGAAGTTCCCCATTGGCGAGTAGACCTGGGCTACTACTCGATCATCTTTTTAGTTCCAAAGAAAACAGGAGGTTGGCGTCCAATCATAAACCTGAAAAAATTAAATCTTATGATTCTCACCCCAAAATTCAAGATGGAGACGGTTTCCCAGATCATTTCCAGTCTGGATCAGGGAATGTGGACGTCTTCCATAGATCTAAAGGACGCTTACTTCCATGTTCTTATTCACCCTGCCTTCAGAAAGTTCCTGAGGTTCGCCTACAAGGATCGTGTGTGGCAGTTCTGCGCCATGCCCTTCGGCCTGACCACGGCTCCCTTCCGTTTTACCCGTTTAGTTTCAGCTGTGGCAGGAATTTTACACTGTCGTTCTATCCATCTTTATGTTTATATAGACGACTGGGTGGTAAAAGCAAGGTCTTCCTCAATTCTCGCAGGTATTCTTCCAGAGGTTTGCAGTCTGGCTTGCAATCTAGGGTGGATTTTAAATCTAGAGAAATCAAGCCTAGTTCAAATCTTTAGTCTTCCCCTCAGATCCAAGGATAGAGGCTTTATCAGTGGCAATGGAAATCCTTGCTTCTTCAGTGGTAAGAGTAAGATTCTTTTTAAGAGTGATAGGTCTGATGGTCAGCGTAGAGAAGGTGATTCCTTGGGTGGCGCTGATGAGAAGACCCTTCCAGATGTATTTAATGTCCCTTTGGAAGCAGTCAGTCCACTCTATCTACCATCAGATTCCCATCAGAGAACATTTGATCCCTCATCTAGATTTTTGGAAAGACCGTTCTCTGCTTCTGATGGATGTTCCACTGGTAAAGCCCCCTCCTCAGGCAATTATCTTCACAGATGCTTCTCAGGAGGGTTGGGGAGCAGTCTGGAACTCCCGGTCGGTTTCCGGCCTTTGGTCCCTGGAGGAGTCATCAGCCCATATCAACATTCTGGAGTTGTGGGCTGTCAAGAAGGCTCTCCTTTCATGGTCAGATCTGGTGATAGGTCTCAGTCTCAATTCGGTCAGACAATTCGACAGTGGTATCTTATATACTGGACAAAAAAAGTTAGGGATCACGAAGTTTTTTCAGTATTGTTAGAAACATTCGATATAACAGACATATACAGATTCGAAATGATAACTAACAGCCTCTGCTGAATCCATATTTAATGAGTTTTGAAATTGATTTGTCAGCAATGCATCACATAGGTGTTAATGAAAGGCATCCATGAAACAATGAGAATTCATGATTGCAAGTCAACAAGCGTATAAACGTGTGTCACTCCAAATCAGTCCATATGCACTTTAGTAACGAGTGTGACCTCCACGTGCAGCCACGACTGCTTGACAACGCCGCTGCATGCTGTTGATGCGGCGCACGATGTTCTGTTCTGGAAGGTTCTAGAACATCTTAGATTTGACAATTTCTGGTAAATTTTTCACAAAATCTAAGATTTTCACCCAAAAACTTGATGAATTAAAATTCTGAATGGATGTTCTGGCGCCTACCACGATACGGTTCTTTCAGCCAAATTTGGTTGAAATCTCAGAATGGTAAGAAGCAATTTGACAATTTCCAATACATCTTTCATAAAATCTAAGATTTTCACCCACAAAATTTATGAATCAACATTCTGAATGGAGGTTCTGGAGCCTACGACCATAGGGTCGTTTCAGCTGAATTTGGTTGAAATCGGCCAAGTGGTTAATTAGTGTTTTAATGCAAAAGTTGACAGACAGATGGTCGCCACGGCATAAGCTCACTTAGCCCTTTGGATCAGGTGAGATAAAAGTACATGCCCAAATGTATGAGCTGTTATTTTATTCAATAATCTTGTTGTAATTTAGCAATTTATGCTTTGATGTAGTATAGTTATTGACCATGCCTGTAGGACTGGTAAGTGTTAGGTTTCATCTGCGCTGTAGGAGAATTGATTTACCCCGGGAAGGTGGGCAGTCCTTAACGTCAAGTCCTGCGGTGGTAGACATCTAAATTGTTTACAAAAACCTAATTAATAAATATCCATCTATTGATCTTATATTTTCTGAGATTTTTGCTAAATCCTAGGCTTGCGCGATTTTTCGATTTAATCGTGAAGTTCGATTTATTTTTAAAATCGAGATTTTTACGATGTAATTGAGGAAAAATTGGAAAATCGTCAAAAATTGCATGTTCTTTTAAAATCTGAAGTGTGTACTGTTTCGTCGCATTTTATCAGTACATGAGTACAATTAAAATCGACTCACGCCTGTGTTCCTTGTGTTTATATCCCGCCGTACTAATCACAACACAAAGCGCTACAATAAACAAGCTAACAATAGCGAGGTAACATCTTTGTCATTGAGAAAGCCAGCTCCGTCGAACCGCCATATAATTTTCTTTCTTTCGCTGCGGACCCTGAGTCTGTCATCAAATGCCAAGTATATACTTAGTTGCAGAGTGTTAGGCAATCAGTGAACATCATTCTTTTTAATTCTAGAGTTAGCAATTTCAGGCGGTGTAATAATTTTTCCTTTTTGATTCAGTTGTCGTGTCAAATTAAAGAAAATAAAGCAACAGCATTCCAGATTGTTTGATTTTGAACTGTGCGTTCTGTTGATTACTCTTAAATGTAAATCATACATTCTGAAAGCAACTATAAACTGCACGAAAGGACGAGTTTACGCCGTTACACTCGTACCTACTCAAAGCTATGTATGTGGATTGCGCAGTATCTTCCCGGGTACTAATATTAGCGTCTTCCCGTTACTCAGGTAATGACCTAAACTCGTCCTACAAAGGGAGGCTATAAGCGGAAGCTGATACATCATGTAATTTTTATTTTTTTTCTCGGCGACATTTTATCTCAAATTTGGATGAAATAAATAATGCTTATTAAACTATACGCAATATTTAAGCGGTCCCAATTAATAATTTCACTCCCGCGATGATGGATATAATGTATACATTAAACATAGACGTAGGATGGTAAGAATTTGTCGCATGAAAATGTGTTCTAATTTCGTGATATTTTTGTATCATTTATTTCAATGTCATAGAAACAAGTCACGTTACCCCGGTTTTTACTTTTGGGAATTTGGAACCACGATTTAATCGAAAATCGCGATTTTTAAAATAAAATCGATCGCGATGTTTCAAAGCAAAAATTGTGCAAGCCTACTAAATCCTTAGACTACTCATAAACCACTAGCAATCTGAGCCAAACCTATGATGGTACACTTCGGCATTTGTATATAGACATCTGATTTGTCAATTTCATTAATACATGTCATCTTGAATTAGAAGAGCAGAGGTAATAGAAAAACAATAATGCCAATGGTCGTGCATGATGGCAGAAATGGTGAATGTGTCAAACATGCAGGTGACACCATCTCAACACCCTTCTCACAGATCATCAACTCTGACTTTCAACAACACCTTCCTATACATGCTGTGGGAGAAGGAAAACTCGTATTAAACTTCCTAAACCCCCAAAACACCTGTACCTCTCCAACCCGAGGCAAATGAACCTTTCCAGTTTTAGCTATGCCCCACCCATCTCTAGCTAATCACCACCCATACTTCGCTCATATTGGGATCGATTGATCTCTGAACTCCCGTACTATCAATTTCCAGAAAACTACAGTTAAGCTGTTGAATATTTTAAAACTAATTTGACTGGGTGCTGTTGCTGCCTTCCCGTGGTGGGGCTAGTTAGTTCAAAATATTCAACAGCACGTTTATTAAATAGTAGACATACAACTCGTACAACAACGCATAGTCCGTCACCAATTGTGTTCGTGACAAAGTTATCTATGTCATTCATGACATCATTGATTATAACATCATCCTACATGCCACATAGTTGATTATGACATCATTGATGGATAAACTGGAAAGGGCCATTATGCTCTGGAGACGCCTTTAGAAAAGGTTTGTCAATTGCTCCCTTATCTTGCATCAGATAAAATTGAGTTTTACTGGAAACTGGCAGAGCAGCTTTAAACGAGGAGACAGTTGCATAAACATAGCGTGGTCACAACATATGCTAATGTCGGTAGTTCTATCAAAGATTTGGGTCTTCTACAAAATTGGAAACATGTCACATGCACTTGATACCATCAAGAGACGAAATTACCTGTTCACGTCAAATCAATGATTTCTGCAAAATGTGACATAATAGGATTACCACAAGATAGTTTATGACCAGCGCTCTTCACATTCTACCTTGCTTCAGGCAGCAAGGCTTTTCGATTGAATCGTGAAGTTCGATTTATTTTTAAAATCGCGATTTTTACGATGTAATTGAAAAATCAGAAAATCGTCAAAAATTTCATATTTGTTTAAAATCTGCAGTGTGTACTTTTTCATCGTATTTTATCAGTACATGAGTACAATTATAATCGATTCACGCCTGTGTTCATTGTGTTTATTTCCCACCGTGCCATGCACGTGTAGAATAATTACTAATCACAACACAAAGCGCTACGATAAACAAGCTAACAATAGCGAGGTAACACCTTTGTCATTGAGAAAACCAACTAGTTACTTCGTCGAATCGCCATATAATTTTCTTTCATTCGCCTCTACCGAGTCTGCCGTGAAATACCAAGTATATACTTAGTTGCAGTGTTAGGCAATAATCGGTGAACATAATTCTTTTTAATTCTAGAGTTGGCAATTTCAGGCGGTGTAATAATTTTTCCTTTTTGATTTGGTTGTCATGTCTAATTAAAAAAAATAAAGCAACAGCATTCCAGATTGTTGTATTTTGAACTGTGCGTTCTGTTGATTACACTTATAAAACGTACATTTTGAAAGCAACCATAAACTGCACTATAGGACAAGTTTACGCCGTCACTCGTAGCTACTCAAAGCTACTATCCTATGTAGTGGATTGCGCAGCACCCCCTCCGGGTACTAATATTAGCATCTTCGCGCTACTCGGATAATGACCTAAGCACGTCCTACAAAGGGAGGCTTAAAGCTGAAGCTGAGACATCACGTAATTTATATTTTTTTCTCGACATTTTGTATCAAATTTTGATGAAATAAACGATGTTTATTAAACTATATGCAATATTTAGGCTGTCCCAATTAATAATTCCACTCCCGCGATGATGGATATAAAGTATACATTAAGCATAGACATAGGATGGTAAGATTTTGTCGCATGAAATTGCATTCTAATTTTGTGCTATTTTTGTATCATTTCAACTTTTTCTAGAAATTCCAAGTCCCAGTTTTCGTGACTTGTCACGTTACCCAGGTTTATACTTTTGGGAATTTGGACCTATGATTTAATAAAAAATTGCGATTATTTTTACAAAATCGATCGCAATGTTTCAAAGCAAAAATTGTACAAGCCTAGCTGCAGCTCTATCAACTGTTTGAAACCATTCTACAAAATCAAACCCCGGAATTTCAAAATCGCTGCAAAACAGCTCAGAGCCACAAATCTCTTCATGAATGAAGCACAAACAGAGTTCACACCTGTAGGCAAATGATGAAGGTATATTACATCGGGACGAAGATAAGTGGAGAGAGCAGAATCTCTAAAATGGAGGAATCCAGTTTTAGCTATGCCCCGCCCATCTCTAAGTAGGCTCCACCCATGCGTTGCCCGTGTTGGGATCAATCGTTCCCTGCAATCTCTGAATCTCAATTTCCAGAAAACTACAGGTAGGCTGTTGAATATTTTGAAACGAATTTGACTGGGTGCAGCAACAAATTAGTTTCAAAATATTCAACAATATCATTATTAAATAGCAGACATACAATTTGCACAACCTGATGGACTATTAAGCGTTTAAGACGGACTAAATCAAGTCATTCATGACGTAATTGATTATGACATCAGCCTACATGTCACAGTAGTGCTCTACACCTGTGACACCTCCAAAGTACCTCTTAAAAAACCTGATGTATATCATCGCAATCACCACCAAGTCATCACAGATTATTGATGCCAAGACAACCTGATCTCAAACACAGCACTGTAGTTCTAACTGCAACAGGGGTCCACTGTAGCGCAACAGTGATAGACATGTTTCAACATATTCTTTAAATGCCAAAAAATACAATGCTCAGAAAGCATTGGAATTTTCAGTACTGGGCACCAACAAGTATATGGTACATACAGGACAACATAACATGCCAAAACATCAACTTGTTGAGTGTTTTGCCAGCAGACCTCAAAACGTTATCTTGAAGACAACTAGAGGAAAAATCCTAAATAAGCTTAGGATGCTCTCAAAGGACAAGGTAGCAGAGAAGACTGATGAAAACTGATTGCAGCCAGAAGAAGAAAAACTAGATACAAAGGTAGTACCTTTTAAGACTAACTTAGTTTATTTTGACGATCATCATCATCATATACAACAGAAAAAATTATGAACAAGCATAAAATTTATTCCAATTTAGGCCAGACAAATTTAATGTTTTGCTTTACGAAAATTCCCACTCAAAAACATGAGATAGGGAAAAAATAAAAACGAGGCTAAGGGCCTGTGACACTCACCTGGACCATTTGCATCTGAAACATTTGCATTTAAATGGACATGCATAATTTTCGGAAAATCCAACATGGCCACCAAAAATCTGATTAATCAAAATTCTGCATACAAGATGTGAAGCCTACCACCATAGGGTTCTTCAATCCAAATCTGGTTGAAACCACCCAAGCAGTTAATGAGTAGTGTTTTGACAATTTCTGGTAATTTATTTTACAAAATATTTTCACCCAAAAAATGAATCAATCAAAATTCTGAATAGAAGCTCTAGAGCCTACCACCATAGAATCCATCTAGTCAAATTTGGTTGAAACATGTCAAGAAGCTGAGGAGTAGCATTTTGACCATTTCCGGGCGATTTCTAATAAAATCTAAGATTTTTACCCAAAAAATTGATCAATCAAAATTCTGAAAACATGTTCTAGAGCCTACCATCATAGAATTCATCTAGCCAAATTTGGTTGAAATATGTCAAGCAGCTATTTTTCATTAAAGGACCGATCGATGACCATAGAATCAGTCTAGCCAAATTTGGTTGAAATATGTCAAGGAGCTAAGGCATAGCATATTGACAATTTCCAGTAAATTCTTCCTAAAATCTAATACTCGCCCCCAAAAATTGAGCAATCAAAATTCTGAAAAAAAATGTCTGGAGGGTACCAGCATAGGATCCCCCCATTCAAATTTGGTTGAAATTGGTCAAACCGGTCAGTGAGTGTCCATTTTGCAGGTCAATAAGACTCTTTGAAAACTTATCACTGGAATGATTGGCTCATTAAACGAGCCAGAGGCTCCAATTGTACATTTTCAAAAATAGCCTCTTGGACTGCAAATAGGTTTTTCTCACGATCATTGAAGTCATAACAAGGGTTAAAGCTACAGACAGCAAAGAGTAACAGAAAATTTGGAGGAATTCTGAGTGATAAGGATTTGCCTGCCAAATATTGGTAGATGGAAAGAACTTTTTTCTAGATATACAAAATTAAGTTAGAGGTTTTCTAAAACAAAAATATACATTGTTATGAGCGTAAAGTTTCTATGCACATGTTAATGATTGTGTGTATGCCGTGTATGCATGTGTGGTCAGTGGGTATGTGGAAAGGTTAGATATTAGGAGTGGGTATCGCGAATATTATTGTATTGCGATGTATCACGATACAGGGAGATTGCATCACAATACGTATCATGATATATTGTTCACTTTGAAGGAAAGATTCTGTCCATCATTTATAATTAATTTCTAGTCAGAAAAGCAAAGCAAATGCAATGGATAGCAATCAGTGCATTTGTGTGTTCTTTATATCAAGGTCCGATGATGGAGTGGTAAATTTTCAAAAATAGTCTCCTTGGTCTGCAAATGGACATTTTTTATGAAAAAATTAAAATTTTTAAAACAAATTCGAGGGTTAAGGACCAATATATTAGTTTCATTTTAATTTTAATGCTAACTATTTGATCTACGCTTTCTGAACAGAGAACAATTTTCACATACATCGACCAAATTGTTACTCAGAATTACTCGAACAAGTGGTGTCACTTTACATCTGCTTTAGACGATATGTATCAGTTTGGGAGGAATGTATCGCGATACGTATTGTTAATGGCATTGTATTGCGATACAGTTACGTATATCGATGATACCTCCCACCTCTATTAGATATGGCACTTAATAATAACGCAAACCTTTATAAACATGAACAAACATTTGCTAAATATATACATACTCTTGCTAATATATCATCTATTTTGGATGTTAACAATGGGTGTAATGATGAGTGGGGTATCTGGGACATTTCAGTCTCGCTACGGACGGAAAGCAAGCCATGGCAGATAAGCACATAGTGTCCTATTGTGGAGACGGATACATCCATAATTACAACATCTCTTGATTTAACCCTATATTTGTCAAGCCAGCCAAAAAGTACTTATATAGTGGTCTTGGGGTAAATGTAGATCTGCAAACCAAGAGAAGAATGAAATAACTGGTTCAATAACCAAGTGATGAAATATTAAAAAAATTGTCTTCTTTTGGCCGGCAAATGGTTATTCCGTAAGCCAGCCTCTTAGGCAGCAACAGTCAAATTAGTTTCAAAATATCCAAAAGAATGTTTATTAAATTTCTAATTCACCAAAGACACACTTCAGATGGTTACAGATCGGGCCTGCAACATTTGATTGTGACATCAGCTGTCAAGTGACATTGTAATGGAGGAATCCATTTTAGATATGCCCCGCCCATATCTAGCTAATCTCCACCCACGATTATCCCATGTTGGAATCGATTGATCCCTGAACTCCCTATCAACTTCTAGAAAACTATACACTCAGTCAGGTAAGCTGTTGGATATTTTGAAACTAACTTGACTGTGTGCTGTTGCTGCCTATGGCAGCAACAGTGCCCAGTCAAATTAGTTTCAAAATATTCGTCAGCATAGTGCAGCGGTGGGTGAATGGTTAGGGATTTGAGCTCGAAACTCTAGGTTCGCAAGTTCGCTTCCTTGCCGATCCGCCGCATTGTGTCCTTGAGTAAGTCACTTAACTCTGCGTTACTCCAGTCGACCTAGCTGTAAATAGGTACCCAACATGGCATAGCTCTCTGTGCGCCATGTGGCTGCCAGGCTTAGACTGTCAAATGAACAGGGGATTAGATGTACAGCGCTTAGAGCATGCAATCGCATGGAGTTCAGCGCAATATAAATGCACTATCTATCTATGTTTATTAAATAGTAGACACACAATTCATACAACAACGCTTAGTCCATCACCAATTAAGCGCCTGTGGCGAAGTTATCTATGTCATTCATGACATCATTGATTATGACATCATAATATATGTCATGTAGTTGATTATGACACCATATGATTGATAGATAAACAGGAAAGGCCCATTACGACGTCAGATACTTGAGTGACAGATTGGATCCTTCCATTAAGGCTTTAATACTCATCTCCATAAAATAATGGACCCCCTCTTTCTCCCTAAATATATCTGCTACCTCCGCACAATCATAAACATATAAATCTCAGGCTACGCACTGATGTCACAAATTTCTTTTAATAATAAAACACACATTATACACATACCTGTAAATACTTAATGCAGAAATATTTCGTAAAATCCACAACTATTTCATTTCAATACCAACTAGCTTCCCCTCAACATCACTGAAGATATGAATCCTGGTGAATTTTTTAAATAAAATTTAGCCCGAATGTTGGTCCTGCCACAGACTGTGACAACGTTCAGTCAAAATTTAATTCAAAATAATCAACAGCAATATATCCACTAGGTATACTTAGTATATAGCAAATATCATTTACGAGTCTATCACCCCTAAATTCCACAATCACCATACAATATATGGATCAGTTCATATGCTAAATTGATGTATGCATTAATAATCCCTTGAGCCTGTAGCTTCATCAAAGTCCTTATAAGCTTTGGCACTTTTTTCGTAAATGTGAGCATCCATTGGGAGCCAGCACCATCCCTTGTAGTCTTGACGATGGTACATCAATTCTTTTACCTTTCTCCATTTTGGGCTGAAAATTAATAATGAATAAGAACGATGAGTGGAGTGATCACATACCATTTAGACATTTTAGATATAAATAAATCCTAGAGGGCTTCCTGACACCTTGTGGACATCAGTTGTTTCTAAAACAGGTCTTAACCCCTTAACACTCATATCAGCCGAAAACGGCTTCTGCAGTGGTCTTGAGAAATGTCCATATGCAGACCAAAAGATTTTTGAAATCTTACCACTGGAAGGACTGGCTCGATAACCGAGCCAGTCATTCCAGTGGTAATTTTTCAAAAATTGTCTTCTCTTAGTCTGCAAATGGTCATTTTTAATGAGAAAATTTAAATTTTCTTGAATAAATTAGAGGGTTAAAGGGTTAAGCTACCTAAGTATCAAAAATCTTATTTCTGTTCTTTAAAATTTCTTCACAAAATCTATGAACCCCTTTAATTGTATGGCAGCTGCGTTTCTGCTGCCTAACATATTACATGGGGATTTAACCCTTTAAGCCTTGTATTTGTTCAAGAAAATGTCAATTTTTTCAAAGAAAATGTAAATTTGCAGACCAGGAGAAGACTATTTTTGGAAATTTAGCACTGGAATGACTGGCTCGGTTATCGAGCCAGTCATTCCAGTGCTAAATTTTCAAAAATAGTCTTCTCTTAATCAGCAAATTTACATTTCTCAAGACCATGGTAGAAGCGGTTTTTGGCTGATGAGTGTTAAAGGGTTCACTCTGGACATGTTATGCCACCAACAACTTTCAGTCATATTGTTTGCCAAATTTACAGCCGGTCCACAGGTATTGTTAATTGAAATCATTGTCTGGTGGCTTGCAGCAGCGAGACAGTTACAAATTTCCTCTCACGCAATAACCTGGGAAATGGCCATTTGAAATTAATTTTGACTAGACGCTGTTACTGGCTTGGCTAAGGCACCAACGGCTGGCTTCCTGTCAAATTCATTTCAAAATATTGAAGTTCAAAATGAGAAATTAGGAATTCATCGGTGAAGGATAACCGAACCAGTCATTCCAGTGGTAAATTTTCAAAAATAGTTAAATGGACATTTCTCTAGATCCCTGTAGACATGGCAGAAGCCATCTTTCGCTGATATGAGTGTTAAACGGTTAAACCGCAGTTTTATTTCAACACTACTAAATTGCTAGAGTCTATTTATTATCTTGAAAAGTCAGATTGGCCATCCACTGATTAATCCTTGACAGATGAATTCCTAATTTCTCATTTTGAAGGCATCCATACAGAAAAACTTCAATATTTTGAAATTAATTTGGCTGGAAACCGTTGATGCCTTAGCCAAGCCAGTAACAGAGTCTAGTACAAATTAATTTCAAATGGACATTTCCCAAGTTCTTGCGCGAGCCACCAACAACTTTCAGTCAAATTGTTTGCAAATAAGTTTTTTATTGTAAAGAGTATACATTTTCCGGGATTAGTTAGTGAAAGGGGAGAGAGACACTTTTACTGCAGACCTGTGAGCAATAGAAACCCTTTTGGTAGAGGCCCTTTGGGTCCTCTTGTTTCTCTGCTGATGTTGATGGTTCATACTCACGGATGTTTTGTTTGCTCCCAGTGCTTGTATAGAATACACATTTCTTTCTCGTACTGTTTCTCCAGGGTTGTATAGATATTTTTCTGCATGAAACGCGTTATCGGAGACTGGAATATACCAAAATGAGAAACATTTAATTCTAGGTCTGGCATCTAGGCTGATAATAGAAGAATTATAGGTCCCTGGGAGGAAACTAAGAAAAAAATATGATAAAGCCGGATATTTGTTTTCGCTAGATACTTAGTAACAACAGTCCCCGAAATTCCTCCTTGAGGTAAATCCAGAAATCAATTAAATATAATAATTAACTTAATTATTTCGACAATATTTGGCAAAAATCATTAGAATGCCAGATTCTGCATAAATTGGTCGACTATGGTATCTATTCAAAGGGAATAATGCAGAGAGCCAAATAATAATGAATAAAATCAAAATCCCTCATAGCTAATTAATTAACTAATTTCTTATTATTAACTTTGGCATAAGAAACGACATGAAAATACATTTGTTTCAGAAGTATGTTGTGTATGGTATCTATTGATAGCAGATCATCAACTGAACTGGTGAATTGCAATATGGATAGTTTAGATCCAATAGCTAAGTAACTAGCTGTCTAAGTAGCTAATTAATACTTTCAAAATATATTAAATCCCTGTATCAAGTTAAGCTATCGCGAAGTACATCACTGTCCATCATGAGTGTCATCAACACTGCAGAACGAGTTGACATGTCGGCAACTACAGTTCTTACCACAACCTTTTTTATACCCACAACTGATTGCGTTCATTTCATCAACCGCACTGGGGGCTGCATGTTGGGCAGATGATATTGGGGTTAGTAACCTCATTTGTTACTGTCCAGCCCCATTCAGAGGGAGCCCAATCATTCCCAAGCCAACCTGAACCTGGTGGAATACTTGATACGCATGCTGACGCATATGTTGGTGGCAAATTTGCTAAGTTAAATTTCTTCATCAGTGATGTTTTTGCTACTCGAAAACGAAACGATATGTGTTCAGTGTCCAGATTCGGAATCGCACCATACAGTTTTATTAAAACAGTTCACCTGCATCGGCCATGTGCGCACTAGTACTTCTATCATTCAAGAATACGTCCATTATGGGATGTGCTGGGTAGTTCATTATTTGAGTGCCATAGTTTCCAGGTTTTTGTTTTTGTTTGGTCGTGGATGGCTGATGTCATGTCACGCCCAGTCATGGCATGTAGCACTAAAAATTTAATGTAATGCGTCAAATCTCCTCAACTATCTTGAATCTGTTTTATATTATAAAGTGTCATATGATTGCGAGAGGTCAACATGCAAAGATTCTCAGCATGTTTGGCCTGAGATACCAGCATTACTAGTATGTCAGTATCCTTTGCAATGACTACAAGTGTTGTTGTTTGATCTCGATCACATGTGCCAAGTGCAGTTGATACAATCAGTCTATCAGCATCTGCCACCACCTTCTTCACTTCTATGTTATTTTGTTTGAGGTCGGATGTCAACACGTTGTTTAAGCCGCTTTTATTCTTCCCATTTCCCAAAAAGTCCTTTTGTGAAATGGTGACATCATTGTTTGGTGCAACTGCAATGTCCGCAGAGGTCACTTTTGATCAGCGCCTATTTTGTTCGCTTGCTTTAGTTGACAATGCACCACCATATTCATCAAACACCGTTATTGCACAATTGTAATATTTTGTCATATAGCCTGTATATGTTGCACAGATATCTTTGTATGTAACAGATGATGGGGACTTTTTATCAGTCCTAACTGTGTGTGCGTGCGTGCGTGCGCGCACGTGCGTGTGTCCCCCATCCATAACAAAGCAACTTCTGGTTGGTATAGCTGTGATTATGCCAGCTTGTGATTTCAACAGAGTGCCTAAAACACTTTTAGTTGATTTTCTCATTAATCCGTCAGTGAAAAGAAACAGCGTGAAATTTGACAGTTCAAAGTAGAGGAATTTGTCCAATTTGGTGCTGGCATCAAGGACACTGCATATGCGACTAATAAGAACGTCAGGCTTAACGGCTACCACTTTACCACGAACTGTCACCAATTTCTTTGCCATTGCTAAAGTCTTTACATGATCATTGCAACTTCAGATCGGCAAAATTTTGTCCAGCCACGTTTTTTACCAACAGTATGTCCTCCAATTTCTGAGTTCCAATTAATGTCACTTCCAGCAACTTTGTCTGTTGCAATAGACAGCAACATACCTCCTTCCTGTACATGGAATGGAGGATGTGTTGTGAACCAGACAACACATCTTTCGATACCTCTCATATCTCTGGCAATATTCTCTTTATTGAGGGCTTTGTGCTGCTCAGATGAGCTAGCATGAATTCCTGCCAATTTTTCAGTGGCATAGCACATTGGTATGCACTTTGGTAGAGCATGGACTCATTTGGTTATGGTAGATTCTGACATCCCACTTTGCTTTGGAAAGACATTTATAAAATTACCCCAGACCATTTATCATATCTAAATAGTTTCATGCATGGCAATCTTAAATTATAAGAACCATGTGTACAAACTAAGGAAAGAAATTATATTAAAACAGGATATATATATATGGCTTCATAAACACGTTAGTAACAACACAATAAACATCCCCAATGTTGCAGTTTGTTAACTGGATATAGTGAAATGTGATGACCAATTGGTATTATTTGGAAATATTAATTTGCTAATTAGATAATTAGTTATTGGGGATATGAAATTTATAATGAGATTTACTAACTTGGTTTATAATTTCCTATCGGTAGATACCTTACACAACATCCATGTGAGAGGAACCCTATCTTATATCATTTTATGCCATGAATAATATTAATTAATTAGCTAGTTAATAAGCTATGAGGTAATTTTTTTTATCTTAGTTGTTATTCTTTAGGTCTCTCCATTAATTCCTTTCGATAGATACCATACTTGACCCATTTCTGACACATTAGAAATTTTTGAGATATTTTGTTGAATTTCTAAAAATAAATAATCTAATTAACATGTTTAATTGATTTCTGGATTTAGCTCAAGGAGGAAACTCAGGGACTTTTAATGTTGCTACTAATACTGTAGAGAAACTGTATACAAAAATCCAGTTTTATCATATTTTTTTCCTTGAAAAATACTAGAAGTCCTCTACTATGATAAACACAGGGGACTAGCAGCAATTTAATATCCTGCAAAAATCAGACAATATATAATACTCATGGGCCGAGAATATCTTTGACCCTGGGTAAGCACTCTAGCGTGGATATTCAAGCTACCCACCTACAGGTAATGTGACATTAATCCTTTAACCCTTACAGGTCATGCTGTTGCTGTTGTTGGTTTAGTTTTATTGGACACTCACCTAGATATATTCGAGTCATGACATTCTTTGAGGTGTTTCCCCGAAGGGTTGCGTAAATACATTTGTAAGTCAAAACTGAAATAACCACAAAATTAAGATGTTGCTGGGGGTGTATGCATTGCCTGTTGCTACCTAATGAGCTATTGCTGGCGGGTGTATGCATTGCATGTTGCTACCTAATGAGCTGTTGTTGGCGGGTGTATGCATTGCCTGTTGCTACCTAATGAGCTGTTGCTGGGGGTGTATGCATTGCCTGTTGCTACCTAATGAGCTGTTGCTGGGGGTGTATGCATTGCCTGTTGCTACCTAATGAGCTGTTGTTGGCGGGTGTATGCATTGCCTGTTGCTACCTAATGAGCTGTTGCTGGGGGTGTATGCATTGCCTGTTGCTACCTAATGAGCTGTTGCTGGGGGTGTATGCATTGCCTGTTGCTACCTAATGAGCTGTTGCTGGGGGTGTATGCATTGCCTGTTGCTACCTAATGAGCTGTTGCTGGGGGTGTATGCATTGCCTGTTGCTACCTAATGAGCTGTTGCTGGGGGTGTATGCATTGCCTGTTGCTACCTAATGAGCTGTTGTTGGCGGGTGTATGCATTGCCTGTTGCTACCTAATGAGCTGTTGTTGGCGGGTGTATGCATTGCCTGTTGCTACCTAATGAGCTGTTGTTGGCGGGTGTATGCATTGCCTGTTGCTACCTAATGAGCTGTTGTTGCTGGGTGTATGCATTGCCTGTTGCTACCTAATGAGCTGTTGCTGGGTGTGTATGCATTGCCTGTTGTTACCTAATGAGCTGTTGTTGGCGGGTGTAGGTGTTGTCTGCAGTGTAAAGGAGGGATAGGAAGGGTAGGGTTGGGCAATATTGCTCGAGCCATGACGATATCGGTATTTCATTAAAATGAGATATCGTCATTTTGGTGGGATGTGGAGTTAGGGTGTAGACATAGAATAACATGTATTTAAAATTAATGGTGTGTACAAGTTATTTTCATTAAATTCGTTGCACTGAAACCGTAAATTGAGATTGCCATGTCCGCATATTTAATACACGAAATTCCACACTGACACCCTTCAATATAAGACAAATCAAAAATTTGACTAGTAATTATTAATATTTACCAAGAATTCATATTTATAGCGCGAAGACTGGAAACAATTATATCAGATTTTATTTGGTCTGTAATATTTATACTAATTTGCCCCATTGTAGACCAATTCAAATTCGCTCAGTACTTAGCGGGTTTATCCATTGATCTCAAGGTGTAGTCGGGATGTGTGAAATTAACCCAGTTAACACTGCAACCAAAACTGCCACAACAGATAGCAGACTGGAAATAATTAGGCCTAAATTATTTATTTTAAGGCTGTTTCTCACCTAGAATAAATCTGTAATGTTATAAGTGGAATGAATTTTGATTTGATTCGTTTTAAAATGCTAAATATATTGTATAAAGTTATAGTTACATAAAAACGTATGGTCCAATCGGTGTGAAAATGGTTAACACTCTTGGCACTAACGGTAAAGCAAGAGATTAACTCCCCGCTCACCCACCGTTCCAAGCTGTGGTATTGATAAGGGATTAAGTGTGTGCGGTTTCCCATCGACCTAAAAGGTTTTAAAATTTAATAAATAGCTTGACCTGTAGTAATGAACTCATCAGAATGGAATGTGGGTAGTGCAAACGGTATTCCCCACTGACTACTACTCAGAATGAGGCAAGAAAAAACATGGTGTCGTCTATTTATGTAATTATGAAAAGTGAACAACAAAGGATTATTTTGTACTTTAAATTATTTTATTAGCGCAAACAAGTCATGAATTAATTGAACACGGATTATTTTGGAGTTTATTAAGTTTGTATTACCTCAGACAAAGACTGGATTATTACGTAGACTATTACTGGACTGAGTAGAGGTAAAAGTATGACATTTCTAACTTAGTTATTTATATTTTGCTCAAAGTTAATAGTGCAATATCATCCTGACGGTATTTAAAATTTTTCGAAATTATGATGATTTCGGTATCAGTATTCAGTATATCGTGATATTGACGATAATATTGAAAAATCGGCCAGCCCTAGGGAAGAGTAATTACATTATTTCTCTCGGAGGTGGGAGGGGGATGGAGGGCAGTCTGCGAAATGAAATCTGAAAAAGGAAATTATGCAGGAAGTTTTGAAATAAAAAATATTAAGAGACGAAACTGAGACATTACTATCAAATAAAGATAAGGAACTTAATTGCATGTGATTAAATAAACAAGAAACGGGAAAAATCAAACTTAAAATCTATGGTTTGCAAACAACGAATCCAAAGTTAAAACTTACAATTATAAACTGTTAGAAATAAGTTGAATGCAGATGGCGTTATTTGGGGATTTAAAAAGGGCATGTCAGGTCATCAAGTCGCTAAAGAACCCTTTTATACTTATGCTAAACTGTTGATCGAGCGCTGGACAAAGTACAGCTAAGCGACAGCATCTACAGCAAAAGCAAAGCTATGACAGTCATGACACCTGTCCAGTTTTCGCGTTTCCAGCGCCACACACCAACACCCACATCTGCATCATTGGGCGAGTCATCACCAGGAACACAGCAGTAAGAAAACAGCGCCACAATCGTCTTCACACGGCCAACACCATCTCTCCAGGGTGGGTTGATAGCGGTTCAACCATAACCCAAGCTAGATTGCCACGTCTTCTCTTTCTTTCTCTTCTGGCGCAAACTCCTTCTCTTCAACCAAAACTGGCCGCTGAAGTGGTCTTGCGGAATGGATATTCGCAGGGCAAGAGAAGACTATCTTTGAAAATTCAACACCGGAATGACTGGTGTGTTTGCTTGCCGTACACATCTCAGTAAGCTTTTTATTGGACAGTTTGTGTCATTTGTATCCATGCGTGCTTCTTTATAAAATACATTTTCCCCTATTAGTGAAATGTGAAAATGTGATGTCACTTGAACTTGTTTACCTTGTGTTTACTGCACGTATGAAGAGGTAAAACAATTGTGCATTACAACCCATTTATAAATGTGTACACAAACAAGTTAATTCATACATATCTATTAAACTTAATAGTGCTTTTAACCATTTAACCCTCGAATTGTTCATGAAAATTTAAATTTTCCCATAGAAAATGTCCATTTGCAGTCCAAGAGAAGACTATTTTTGAAGATTTACCACTTGAATGACTGGCTCGGTTATCGAGCCAGTCATTCAAGTGGTAAATTTTCAAAAATAGTCTTCTCTTGGTCTGCAGATGGTCACTTCTCAAGACCACTGCAGAAGCCGTTTTTGGCCGATATGAGTGTTAAAGGGTTAATGTAATGTTGGTGTCAGGTGGTACGGCATAGTGTGGTATGATAAATGTACGCTTACCCTACAATATTCCCAGGCTTCTGGTTCATAACCCTCAGGTATGTCTGCCAGCTCTGAGTAACCTGTTAATGGAAAACAGTAACACAATTCATGTGTATGAAAACAAGCAGAGAAGCACTACCCAACCCACCGTACTAACATACACCCACTCACTTCGCTGTTCGAGGATGTACTTACAAACCCACGATTTCTTGCTATCTTGACTGACGGTTTTCAGGTAGACAATCAGATTTCTGCCTACTTCAATCTCGCTATAAATCTAAAAATAGAGGCGTAGCTTCGTGCCAGTATCGATGGAGCTTGTGAGACACGAATGTCAATCTATGTGACTGACAGAATATTAGTATGATGATAATAACCGACCAATTTTATTAGGCGGTAGTTGACTGACCTCATTTATGAAGCTTCGCGAACTTAGCAGACATCAAAAGCATACAAGGGGACTCGATACGAGAGCATTAGTGGGAGGGCGAGACCATGCGATAGGATGATGTACCCAACACAGAGTAATGAGTGAGTGAGTGCCTGCATGCGTGCGTGGTCGTGAGTGCATACACTTGTAGGGTAAACGCGGGTAGTGTATATTGCCGATCTGTACTCACATCCTTGATAGAAGTCGCAGACCAATTTTCAAAAGTGAACCATTCTAATTTCTTAGCAGCTTTAAAACTGGAAATGTATCTACCGTAATAGAAGTCGCATCCAAATTTCAGCAGCTTGATGTTAAACAGATTTTTATTATGAGTTAAATAACCTTTTGTGCGCTAAATCGTGAGTATGATCATCAGATCATCTTTGTACCAAATGTGAATGTAATATATACACTGTAAAATGGCGCTTGTTGTAAACATCATTCTCAAAAACAAATATATTATTTGTAAATTACATAAAACACGAAACCTGTATGAACATAAAAATGTTTGTGGCATAAAAATCTGCATTAGTCAGAAACAGTTACTATAGAAAACAGGCATAACATAAAAAATATGACAGTAAAAGTCCAACAGACAATTTTGCTAGATGGTTGAAAGCGGGAATAACTTTTTGGGCCCCATTGTGTCTAAAAGAGAATCTACTGAGTAGCGAGTGCTTGTAGTGCTCAGGCTAATAGTTACCATTCACTTGATCTACTTAGAAGATAATTCCGACATATATTACTTGATTAGCCAATGAAATCAATTGCATGACACCGACTATTCACAGAATAATTTGCTTTAAAATGCAGTAAAAAATTAAATGCCCCTAACTTTCTTGTATGATATGCAGGCATGAGAACGGCCAAAAGAAAGAAGAGGAACTGTCAGAGAAATATGAGGAATGTAACCTACCATAACAAAAAATCTTCTATTTTGGGCCTTTCAGACAGAACTCGAAACATTTTATTTTTCAAATTAAAAAAAAAGAGGGAAATCAGCGAAAAGGAGGATGATTCTCATCCCTAGATATGTTTCCTATCATTATGTGCACCAAGATCTACAGTATAGTACTACATGTACTAGGTCAATGTCACATAATAGTCAACCAGAAATGTGTTTGAGATGCAACCGTGAAGCTCGACACGACGTTGCAATGAATTATGATGCCTGACTTCAAACATATAATAAATTTTAAACTTATAAATATACTTATCAATGACCATGAGCACTGACCTTTTGACCACTAAGTAATTGTCTCATTCCCTCTCATTATAGCATGTGTCCACGCTTGGGTGCAGGATGATTAATACAACATGAGATATGAACCGCTAAGTTGAGCTAAATGTTCGTGTTCATCATAAAAACTAGGTTTTAGCAAGGACACAGTGACCTTGACCTTTGACGCCAAGGTGCCATTCCCACTCATGATAAAGAAGCATGTGTCCAACTTTGGCTCCAGTAAGATTAAGCAAACCGTAGATATAATCAGTGATGTTGAGCTAAACACAAAACATTATTGTTGAAGATCACAATGACCGTTGACCATTTGACCATGAAGGATATTGTGTCATGCTCGTGTTTAAGTTTGGGTCCAGTATGATTAAACAAACATGCGATATGAACTACTTAGTTGAGCTAAATGCAAAATATTCATGCTGAAATATCACAATAATATCATGAATATTGAGCTTTGCCATTTTAGACCAAAGGTCAGTGGGTTGTGCCTCTTATTATAAGGAAGTATGTGTCCAAGTTTGGGTCCAGGAAGATTAAGCAAACATGAGATATGAACTACTACGGTGAACCAAACACAAAATAGCAATGTTGAAAAAATCCAAGTTTTTACCAATGTTACAATAACCTTGATCTTTGACCTTTTGACCCCAAGCTCATGGTGTGATGCCGTTTTATTATAAGGAAGCATGTGTCCAAGTTTGGGTTCAGTATGATTAACCAAATATGAGATATAAACTTCTAAGTTGAGCTAAACAGAAAATGATAATGTTGAACAAAATATGTTGGAAAAATAAAGTTTTTACCACGGTCACAGTGACCGTGACCTTTTGACCCCAAGGTCATTGTGAGATGCTGTCACTATAAGAAAGCATGTGCCGAAACTTTGGTCCAGTATGATTAACCCGAGATATAAACAGAGAAGTTGAGCTAAACGCAAAATTGGATGGCAACAACGCCACCACCGCCGCACGGCATGCAGGTATCGCAACAGCTCGTTTTACTTTGTAGTGGAGCTAAAAATAGTAACTTCTAGGCTTGCGCGATTATTGTTTTCAGTAATCACGATCAATTATTTAATAATAATCACGATTACTCGATTAATCAGCCTGAGTACAAATTACCAAGTTATAACAGCTAAAAAGCATATCAATGACGAAAGCTGCAATGTTGTTGAGAAAGGTCGATTTGCAGGCCAAGAGAAAACTATTTTTGAAATCGTGTCATTGGAATGCCTAGATCGATTCTCGAGCCAGTCATTCCAGTGATACATTTTCAACAATAGTCTTTTCTTGGCCTGCAGATGGACATACATTGTAATTAAAAGGTAGGTTTTGAAATGTTTTCTGCTGTAGAATTATTCACGATTATTCTATTATTTAACTTTTAATCATATAAATTCATGATTTAAAAAATAATCGCGATTTTCGATTTAATCATATAATCGTGCAAGCCTACGTAGTAACTTCCAGGTTCCGAGTCTAAACCATAGGTCCGTGAGTTGAAGGCAACTCTGTAGCAACCTTAAATGTTGAATCACAATTAGATTCCTAAGTCCTACCATCACATAATTTGTATATTTTCACGACAACACGAAATGATAATTTTCATGATGAATTTTTATGTAATAAATGGTGGTTATCCAGCACACCCAATACTTAGACAACCATGGGTTAGGGTAATAATTATACACCTAGCATACATGTGCATTAAGCACGACAAGAATTTGTACCAAGGAAATGGTGTCCAATGTTCATGTTATTGACAACATTTTCACGCAAATGAGAGAGAGAGAGAGAGAGAGAGAGAGAGAGAGAGAGAGAGAGAGAGAGAGAGAGAAGGGGGGGGGGTGATGAAGTGAAGCGAACAGAAGAGAACAGAAGAGGTGAGAGAGCTGCCCTTACCATATATTAAATTGGAAGTGAATGCTAGGAGGCCTAAAGGAGCGGCGCCGAGGAATACAAAGAAATGCTGTGAAAGAAAAAAACATGATACATGTACATATGTGTTTATGAAACTAATCAATTGTCTACCATACATACCATATCCGCTAACTAAGCTATCTCCTAAAGATAAAGCTGATTAAATCAGGGATGATAATTCTAATGTTAATTTATGCAACTATCTATTACAGAACTATATTGTGGTGTATTAATTCCAAGCATACCTGCCTGTCAGGCACAGAATGGATAGATCCGATCTGTCACTCAAATATATGACATCATAATCAATTACATCACATGTAGGCTGATGTCACAATCATAATGCGTAATGAATGATGTATTTAGATCCATCATGAATATTGAATCATCCGTCAAGTGTAAGAATTGCATGTCTTTACTATTTAATAAACATTCTAATGATTCTATTGAATATTTTGAAACTAATTTGACTGGGCACTGTTGCTGCCACATCTTACCTGTTATGTTGTATAGTTACTGTGATAGTGTGATTCTGGGAATTCTGGGTTCGATCGATCCAAACAATGGCAACGCGTGGGCGGAGCTTAGCTAGAAATAGATTCCTCTATTGTTAACCCTTTAATGGTCATATCGGCCAAAACCGGCCTCTGTTATGGTGTTACTGAATGTCCATTTTACAGGCCAAGAGAATACAATTTAAAAAAATTTTAACACTGGAATGACTGGCTCGATAACCGAGCCAGTCATTCCAGTGATAAATTTTCAAAAATTGTATTCTCTTGGGTAGTAAATGGACATTCAGCAGGCAGATATTAAAACTTTCTCAAACAAATTTGAGAATTAAAGGGTTAAAACAGAGCTCTTACTTTTCCTATCTTTGGACATTTGCCATTTATTTCATCATAATTCCTGCGTCGGCGCCAGTGATAAAGCTTTAGCTTTTTAACCATGTAACCACCTGGGACCCTAAAACCAAAACTTAAGGAGCCCTGACAATTTTCCAAGAGTCCAATTTTATAATTATGATGTGCTTAACCCTTTAACCCGCGAATTTGTGTTAAAAATTTCACTTTTCTCATAGAAAATGTCCATTTGCAGACCAAGAGAAGACTATTTTTGAAAATTTACCACTGGAATGACTGGCTCTGTTTTCGAGCCAGTCATTCCAGTGGTAAATTTTCAAAAATAGTCCTCTTGGTCTGTAAATGGACATTTCTCAAGACCACTGCAGAAGACATTTTTGGCTGATATGAGGGTTAAAGGGTTAAATATGATGCTTTCAAGCTTAATAATGTTGGCTTAGACTACAGTAGACTCATCAGGTAGACATAAAATTATTTTCTGTTCAAAATCTTAAAATATGGATGGAAAGATTTAGGTAGCCACCTGGGCTAGTGAGTTTGAAATTTTGTTAAACCCAGCCTAAAATCTAGTAGCATTTAGCTACTGGGCCCCTGCTAATCTTCATCACTGGTCGGCGTCACCATTTTATCTCCCTAAGCGATGGTATATTCGGTGATGTCATCTAGGTACAGATAAAACAAATCATTATGTAAACTTGCAGCATATCTCAGCAACCACATCCAGTCAAATTCTTAGTCTCAAAGCATTTTGTTGGTATGGATTGGTTGAAAATTAAATTATGACAGATTTTATGGATGAATGGATATTGTGTGTAAATATTTATCAATTAAAATCTAAATATTTCTTTAACGACATGATAAAAATCGTAACATATCATGCATCGCTTACTTATGACATACTGGCACGGGTACTCTATTATCCGAGTAGATAGTATAAAATGGGATGAGGTTTCATTAACTTGGAGTTAAGAAATTTGCAAAATTACTGAAAACTCACATGATTTCTGTGTGACGAAAATTTAGCAAAATAAATTGTTACCAAATCATGCTGTAACTATAATTATCATATAAACAAGCCTTCTAGCCCATTCCATATTTTTTTTATTGGCAGTTGAGTGCGCAACCCATTTAAATCGACCAATTAAAACATCAATTCATGCGAGCGTGACCGTGAGCCCTGTGATAGGCTTAGAAGAAAAGTGTAGTTGACGGCTGACATTGCCAGATTTTGTGTTTGTCACTATATTTTGCTGCGCATTCAGTATCTGTTATCAAGTAGTAGTGCGTCACAGCGGCAGTATCGATTTCACGAAAATCAACAATGAGAAATCAGATAAAAGGCACATCAGCAACTACTGGCAAATATTTCAAAATTACAGTTTATATGATAAATAAAATCTCAAACTCGGTCACTTTTCATATCACTATTATGAACCTCGTTGAAAATTATCAATTTTTCACTTGCTAAAGCTCGTGCAAATTGATAATTTTCAACTCGGTCCACAAAAGTGATATGAAAAGTGACCTCGTTCCAGATTCTCTATTTACATTATAATTGAGATTCTGAGATTTCATGACTCAAACATGTCAGTGTTAAAGGTAGTGTTGGGAATTGGTTCTATTTTAGTGATTGATGATTGGTTTCATACAATAACCGATTAGGCTGTTGAATATTTTGAAACTAATTTGGCTGAGTGCGCTGTTCCTCCCAATGTTTATTAAATAGTAAAGATATGCAAGTCGTACAACAACGCTTAATTACGCATTTGTGATGAACTTATCTATGTCACTCATGACATCATTGATTATGATGTCATCCTACACATCACGTAGTTGATTAGGATGTCGGGTGGATAAACTGGAAAGGTCCATTAGCCAAATACTATTAAAACTGAGATCTGGCTAATAGAAAGCAGGATTGGCTAAATATTTGGCTAATGATTAAAATTATATTATTAAATACATAATTTCTAGGTAGAGAATCAATAAATTTAACTTTGAAGAACTTCTTAGGATAAATATTTATGTAAGTGACAATGTAACTATTACTTATATTATGTTTTTATTGTGACAAAATAAACCCTGAAATCTCGGATTAAAAGCACCCATATAGACTGTATGAAATTTAACTGGAAGCATCTGCCTTAGACAGCCACAGCTTATAGGCAAATTAATCTAAAAATATTCAACATAATTTTGTATCTGCTATCTCGTATTCAGTTGGCTAAAATAGTTCAAATTTGGCTATGGAAAAGGGTAGTTGGCTAATCTATTGGCTAATAATTTGCGAAATCCAGGTATGTTCATGTACACGTATGCAGTAAACCTTCAGCTTTCTATGTTTTCAGTGATGCAGAAACACAAGTCCAGCCAAATGGAAACAGCCAATGATAACATGTAATATTTGTTACGATGAGTTAATGTATGCGATTACCACTTCATCTTTAAATCTCTCCCACTCAAAACGAGACGGTTTCACCACCAGTTTCCGCGTCTCGTGTCCGCCAGACATCCCTCGAACAACAGCTGACAATCAGAAAAAATATCAGAATCAGATACATGTATATGAAATCATACACAGTCAAAACTGCTTGACTGACGCCAGCTGTTTTTTGCAATCAAACAAATATTTCCCATAACGTAATTCCCCGAGTATATAATCCGTTAGCATACAGTATATATATATATATATATATATATATATATATATATATATATATATATATATATATATATATATATATATATATATATTTCTAATTAAGCAATAAGTTGACAAAATTAATATCATCAAAAATGTTTGCCAGCACAGTTTGATATCTGGCTTAACTTATTAAATACTGGCATTTCGGTTATAAATCCAGTGAGAAAATCTATCATATACATGCAATGTACGACTGGGCAATATGCGTGGAATTGTAACATGGCCGATATGGCTGATAATGTTTTCTTCATTGCCCAATCAGAATGAATGTTATAACTAAGTATGGATAGTAGCCAACAAACACGTCCAATATCTATACATTTGTACATATTATATGGTGACAGATTTTACCGATTTTATGAAATAAGTTATTTCCATTTCATTTTGAGCTTCTACAAAGAGGATGAACCATGGCAATGTTAGAAATGAGATGATTAAAATTTAAAAGCCAGATTCATGAATTAGTTTATTTTTTTGCGGACATATGTGAACTTTGTAAAACTGTGTTCGCCATGCACTCAAACTTCAAAGTTCAGAGGAAAGAATGACACCAAGTTTTATCCTTGTATATAGTTCACGCTAACTTTTTAGAGGCCCTGTACATTGAGGAATCCAGACGCTCAGTCAATCATATGATGTCATAATCACCAACGTGATGTGTAGGCCGATGCCATAATCAATTACGCCATGAATAACATGATTTAATCCGTTTAAACGCTTAATAGTCTGTCAGGTTGTATGAATTCTATGCCTTTAATATTTAATAAACACGCTGTTGAATATTTTGAAACTAATTTGATTGGGCGCTGTTGCTGCCACAGATAGCCACAGCACCCAGTCAAATTAGTTTTAAAATATTCAACAGCTTATCTATATAGGTTATCTGGAAATTGAGATTCATAGTGCAGGGATCGATTGATCCCAACATGAGCTAGAGATGGGTGGGTCATGGCTACAACGGGATCCATCCCTCGAGTACAAATGTGAAAACTATACATGAGTAAATAAATGTTTGTGTGTACAATATATCAAATGACACCATACATGTGTTTACCCATACATGTATATGCATCAACCCTTTAATGACTAAATGTGTTGAAAAACTTAAAATATTTACTTATTGAATGTTCATTTGCAGGCAAAGAGAAAACAATTTTTGACAATTTACCACTGGAATGACTGGCTCGGTTATCGAGCCAGTCATTCCAGTGGTAAATTTTCAAAAATAGTCTTCTCTTGGCCTGCAAATGGACAGTCCCCATGACCACGGCAGAGGCCGGTTTCGTCCTTAAAGGGTTAATAGTCGAGCCGGCAAAAACTGGTCATGGTCTTGAGGAATGTCCATATACATGTACACGCCAAGAGAAGACTATTTTTGAAAATTTATCACTAGAATGCCTGGCCCCTCAAGCCAGTCATTCCAGTGGTAAATTTTCAAAAATAGTCATCTTGCCATGCAAATGGACATTCACTAAGCAAATATTTTGATTTAAAAAAAATAAAATCTGACCATTAAAGGGTTAAATGTCTAAGCTACAAAATTATTTATTTATGTAAAAACTTATGTCTTATGCCCGTCAAAACTATGTACAGTTTGAGAGATGTTTGTTTGTAACTTGAACACCTCTGTTCCTAATAAAATCATAGACTACTAATTGATGATGTACATTACATTACATTTTGAGACACAACTATTTTGGACTGCAGGAAATGTCAATTTCCCTTTCTCCGAGATCTAACAATACTCACCATTCTGTTACTTCTGATATACAGCTGGCCCTGACAGCGGCTCTAGGATTATAGACTTAGAAAGCTTTACCGACTCCTGAGAACCGGGTACTCGGCTCCCAACTGCCGAGTACCCGTTTACCATAGAGCTCATATTGTTTGCATAGCCACCAAACAAGAGAAAACCTATGGCTACAGCCCACCCCCCCCCCTTTTTTCCTCCTAAGAAAAGGGAGAGAACTAACGAACATGTATCTCGCCTGACAACACAAATATGCCAAGAGGGTTAACTACTCCCTGCATATTCCATGTATTAGCCTGGGAATGAGCATGAATATATAAGATGAATGAACATGATACATATACATAATACAAAAAACTCTCACTATTGAATTACCTTATGATAATTGGACTTCAGACGTACCGCCTCCAACCATTCACCGGTTCGGCCATCAGTGACACAATCTGGTTGACATCCTCTCGCCTGACCATGCCTGCTTTAGGTTGTTTTCTTACCAAAGTGAAAAAAGGGTGAAGAGCAGTGTGGTCACTAACTATCGTTTCAAAACAGCTAAAGCGAGTGGATTGGCTGAGTCTCACACAACCCTCATATAGTAATCCGTGAATGAGGACTCACAGTGCCATTGTGCAACGGCCATGATGTTCTCTAACGGAACACCATTGTAAAGGGCGGTCGAGGCGGCTATTCCTCTGACATCGTGTGCCCTTACGCCTTGCACCTGGTGCCCAGTCGCCATCTCGTGAGTAGTCTGAATGCATTCGACCACCCAACGAGAGATAGTATCCATGGATGCGGCGCCATAAGGCTTTTTATGGCAGATCCACAGATGTCTATCGTTCGACCGTAACGAGTCAGTCCGTTTCTTGTACTTAGTCAAAGCACGGACCGGGCACCAGACACTGGCATCACGATCAAACCTAGTTAACTTCGGTATAATGATCGGTTTGCCGGGATATCTCAAAGATTGGTTCTTTGACATAAACTCTGCTCTTGGCAGAAGACGCAGACCTTCTCCAGAAACAATAAATCGGTTCCTCTCTGCCGAAAGCGCATGGATCTCACTGCGCCTTCTAGCTGAGGAAGCTGCCAATAGAAAGACCGCCTTTAGAGTCAAATGCTTTAGACTAGCCGAACACAACGGTTCGAAAGGGTGCTTGGCCAGTACATTAAGCACTAAAGATAGACTCCTGGCTGGAATGACTACCGGTTGTCTTGGTCGGAGATTGCTCATTCCCTTCACCATCACACTCAACTGGGCCACCTCTGGACTATCCCTATTGGCTAGACAAGGGATAACTGATGCCAAAGCTGACTTGTATCCAGAAATTGGACAGGAGCTAGTCCTGAAAAGAACAGCTCACAGAGAAAGTCTGCTATTTGCTGAATAGTGGAATGAAAGGTAACAATACCCTTTTCCTCACACCAGTCTGCAAATCCGTTAACCTTGTTGTTATATGACTTGAAGGTTGACCTCCCTCTCACAGCTGCGATGAAATCTGCAGCATGTCGAGAAAAGCCCTCCGACGTGGAACATTGTTTGACAACAACCACGCAGTCAATAACATTTCGGGACGCTCGTGTAGGAAGCGTCCCTTGGCCTGGGAGATTATGTTCGGAATCTCAGGTAACTGCACTGGATTTTCCACCCGCAGACCTCGAAGATCCGTGAACCACGCCCAGCTGGGCCAAATGGCGCTATAGCAGGACCAGGCACGGTTCCTCCCTGATCTTCACCAATATCTTCGGTAGAAGAATGGTGGGTGGGTACGCGTAAGCGTGCATCCCTCTCCAGCTTAACACCAGAGCGTCTGTATTGACGGCATTAGGATCTGTAATCGGCGAGACATAAGTCATGATTTGAGCATTTTCCCTTGTGGTGAACAAGTCCACGTTGGGTTTGCCCCAATGCTCGAAGATCCTGTGAAGAACTGGAGGGTTGAGAGACCAATCTGTTGGCAGTTTTCTCTGTCTGCGAGACAAAGCATCCGCCAGAATGTTCAATCGCCCAGGAATATGAGCTGCTTTAAAAACAACCGAGTAATTCCTGCACCATTGAATCAAGTGCCACACTTAGATACATAGTGTGGGTGACTTGGTCTCACCTTGGCGATTTCTGTATGATACTACTGTCGAGTTGTCCGACCGTATCAATATCGCCTTGCCCCTGACTTTTGGAAGAAACCTTTTCCAATGCCAGTTCCACTGCCATCATATCCAACAGATTGATATGCAGCTGGCTCTCTTGGAGAGTCCATGTGCCCGAGACCTGGTGTTCTCCCAGGTAGGGACCCCATCCCTCCAGCGATGCATCTGTCTACACGGACAGCTGTGGATGGGGTAGGTGCAGCGAAAACTCCTACTAGGAGATTCTGACGCTGTTTCCACCATACAAGATGCGACATTATTGGCTCCAAAACTGGCACCAGTTTTGACAGGGGTTCTATTCTCTGTTTCCACAGAGACATCAGATACAACTGGATAGGTCTTCGCATCCGAGTAGTGTACAGGTATACCTGCTACATGGAGACCATCATGCCCAGCATCTGAAGAAACCGCCTCGCCTGAATGTGGTTTCCCAATCGAAACTCTTGAGGATGGCCAACAGACACCACTCTGGGCTCTGAAGGGTAAACCCTGCCCTCCTCGACATCGAATCGCATCCTTAAATAAACGAAATGTTTAGTAGTGTGTCAACTCAGATTTTTCCTTGTTGACTATCTAGCCTAGATCTGAAAGCAACTTCAGAGTCAGAGCAGTATCCACCTCTAACATGGCTGATGATCAGCCAATCGTCTATGTAGGTATGAAGCGTCACGTTCTCTTTTCTGAGAAATGCTGTCACCACAAGGACCACTCTGGTGAAAACCCCTTGGAGCTGTCGACAGGCCGAATGGGAGGATTTAAATTCCCATACTAGATTCTGAAACGCAACTCTCAGAAACCTGTGACAACTCGTTCATAGAAATGTGGGAACATGCATCTCTCAGATCGATCGATACACACCACACCCCCTTCCTCAATCCTGCCATTACCGACCTCGGAGTTTCCATCTGAAACCAAGGCGTATGGATAAACCAATTCAATGGCCTGAGACTGAGTACGGGTCTCCATCCCCCTGTGCTCTTGGGGACAAGGAACATGTTTGAATAGAAGCCTGGAGTGTTCCGGTTTGCTGGTTTATTGCTCCCTTCAGAAGCAAACCTGACACTTCGTTTTTAATAGCTTCTAACTTGTTTGGTGTACGGGTGTCCAGACAGGTGCCAAAGACAGATTCTGTGGTGGAAAGTCCCACCACTCTGGTATGTACCCCTGGGATAACCATCCCAGGACCAGACTGTCTGACGTCACACCTCTCCAAACCTCGACGAAAACGCATGAGCCTTCCACCCACTATAGACGCCTCAACGTCTAATGGGGGTGTCTGGCTCGCATATCCGGTTCCCCCACCCCCCCCCCCCCCCCCCCCTCTCTTGATGAGAGAGAGAGAGAGAACCATATTGGTCTTGGCTTGGCCGGTCTAACTGGCACCGCTGTTCCTGTCGCACAGGTGCGGTCCACGCAGATGCGAAGGGAGCCCTCGTACCATCGGGTACGATCCGCTCCCTTCTGTCCGCCCTTGAGGACTTACCTCTCCCCTTCCTGCCTCTCAGGCGATCAGGAGCAATATTGGCTTTCTTCGCCGAGGCGGCTGAGAAAACCCAGCAGAAAACAGAAGCAGCACTATGCTTTAGGCTTTCACCTTGCTTTTTCTCTGTTTCTTGAAGGTTGCCCGGTCAGTGGCCTGACTACAGTCAGATAAACCGCCAACTGATTCTGCACAATGCTGGCCTGTCCTCCAAGATGGCCAGTGCCTGGCCACCAAAGATGCTAAGGCCTGTCAGGGGCGTCCCAAGAAGACGCTCCCTGACGGCAGCAGCCCACACCAACTGAAGAAGACAATAAGAGTGGTTGACAGCCCTCAGTGCTGTCCTCACACCCCCATCACACAGGGACAGGACTTCATTATGGTGTACCTGAGCTTTGTCCACCAGTGCCGGGGCGGGGCCACCCGCTCCAGCACTCTGGACACCCAGTACCCAGCGGTCATCCTTGGTGACCGACGGGACAACACCATACCTGTCGTATTCCCCCCGTGGAATACGACCCCTCGCCCGCACCTCCATGGAGGCCGCAAGAAGCTGGTCCTTGTTCATGCGTTGTTTGCTATAAATAGCATTAAGCAACACCACAAAGCATGGATCCAGTCCAACAGACTGGATCAGGGCTGCGGGCAAGATCCCCATCCTAATCGATGCAACCGATGGACGGGGTACATCCTCTTCGGCCGTGGTCGAAACCACAGACGGGTCCACCCTGGCTAGCCAAGCCAGAGCCTCAGACCAATCCGTCTCCGACGAGGACACTCCCGTGAACACGTCACCCATTGACATGTTCACGGCCCTACCAGCAATGGCCTCCCGGCTAGGAGCCATTGCTGATATGCCAGGAACTCTGGTACCATGCGGTTCCGCCGCCACACCATGGAACACACCAGTCCATGGAGAAGGCCTGCACGGAAAACCATGCGGACCCGTAGCGGTTGAGCAACCATGGCCAAACACGGGCGCCAACGGCACCCCATGTCTGACCGCCGGACCAGGCGAGATAGGTGAGTACCATGCCTGGCCGGCCACATCCGTCACTGTGTTGGTTGGCGGCAAACCAACCATCACGGGACCGGTACGGAGTGGCCTCAACCACGGGCGGAGCCGCTGCCCTGGCTTGCGCCAGGCCAGACAGATGGAGGACAGAATTGACCTCCATGCTCTCCACCCGCGGCATCACAGGCTGCAGCACCCTCTCCTCCTCATCTTCAGACCCCGAAGAGTCGTCACTAGACAAGGAAAACCGTGGAGCCGCCCGCCAGGACAGCTCGCATGCCTGACGGACCGGCCACTGCTACTGGACCACCCGGAGGTGGCTGCAGAGAGACAGAACCCATCAGGCCGGAGCCCGACGGGACTGCCAGGGGGCCGTACGAAACGTCTCCCTCGGTGGCCAGTCCATAACCCTGTCCAAGGACAGGGTCCGAATCAAACATGGGGAGAGACTGCCCTACAACTTTTGGCAGCAGGGACGACACCAGCATGGGCAGAATGCTATGCAAGAGACCTTGCCTAGTCGGACCAAACCACGCCGGCAGTGCCATCTCTGGTTGCAGACGTGGAACGCCCCCACGGGCCGAAAGGGACGCTCCACGATTTACTTTCGGACCGCCTGACCCCGCGTCAGACCCTGCCAAGTCCTTCATATCGACCGACCACACAATAAACGTTACACCTACTGTCAATACTACACTTAGTACAGTGGAAACAGA
This sequence comes from Chaetoderma sp. LZ-2023a, assembly GCA_034401795.1. Lineage (NCBI taxonomy): Eukaryota > Metazoa > Mollusca > Caudofoveata > Chaetodermatida > Chaetodermatidae > Chaetoderma > Chaetoderma sp. LZ-2023a. The sequence continues at coordinate 158,818,696 of CM067359.1, forward strand.
CATGGTCCTTGCATATAACCCGTATGATATGTGGCACTCGACACATGATGGCGGGGCTGGCTTGGTCTATAAAAAGCCAAACCTACAATAAGCCAGCGGAACGAAACAAAAATGGAAGGCAGACAATTAATTTTCAAATATTTTGACCATAAATAAACTGTCACCCTCCCACACCGCAATGTTACAGCAAAGATCGCATTGATTATGACGACAAGAATGAAGCGGGCAATAATACACCCATACACTGATCCTCAAGGATGTATAACGGAAGCAGGAATCATATCGCATAGCATTCGGGGTTAGGGCTTCACAGTATTTCGGTATGATACCGAATACCGGTATCATACCCATACCGGTTGTCATACCGGAATGATATTTTCAATACCGAAATATCGAAATATTATAAAAAATATTATTTGTAGAGTTTGCAATGATCATTTCGCCGTAAACAAAAACTGTCAAAATCCAACCCGGAAGTAATCACAACCGCCAAGTCTCGCGAATCTCGCGAGATTTGAAAGTCATAAGTACATTTTATCGGCACTGAAAAGTAAAAATGCCGAAATATCTACAAATTTATCATGCCTTATTGTTATATCCATACCTGTTCAGTTCATATTATATTAATCCTTCATTGTGTAACGATTCTCTATGCCAATAAAGGTCATTTAACTATAAAATTTCAAAGTTTTTTTGCAACGCAATTTCCGATAAATGTCCGCCATTGTTCTTACAAAGGGTGATGATGACGCGTTTGACGTCATTATGCTCAAGAATAAATTAAAATAAACACAGCTCAGCCTCGTTCTGATTATCATTACGGGAATACTCCATCCACATTCCATTCTGATGACGCTATTGACGGCATTACAAGGTCGACACCTATTGTTAACTTTCGCTTTGCGCGTGGTGATCATACAATAAATCCTTGTCAAAACTAGAATTGAGAAAGAATGCTCATTCAAACCTGTATGTGTCCAGCGTTTATTGACTAATTTAACTGGTGGAAAATTCATGAAAAGAGCTATCCGACCTTAGCCAACTTTGCTAAGAAGTATCTTTGTGTGACTGCCACAAGCTGTCCCTCAGAATGACTCTTTAGCAAAGCAGGCCAGATTGTTAACCCCAAACGTGCTTGCTTAAAACCTGATAAGGTCAACATGCTATCTTTTCTGGCAGGAAATATGTCAAACTTTGTAAAACAATAATGCTGTAGCAGTGAGAATTATCCATTTGCAGACCAAATGAAAACTATTTTTGAACATTTTTTACTAGAATGACTGGCTAGATCACCGAGCCAGTCATTCCAGTGGGAAATTTTCAAAATAAGTTTTCACGTGGTGTGCAAATGCATTATTTGCAATTAACGCTACACCTAAGAACCATAAGAGACCTATTGTTGTACTCGTGACCCCCATGTTTTGTATTCTTAAGTGCTAAAATCACACATTTAGATTAGTAAACATAGTGCTCTCGAGTGAATAGGCCTAGCAAAACTATTGAAAAGAGTTATCCCTGGAATGACTGGCTTGATAGCCGAGTCAGTCATTCCAAGGATACATTTTCAAAAAAAGTTTATCATTTGATTATATTGTTGATTTGTTTTAAATATTTGGAATAAAATTTACATTTAATATTTGTGGCTCGCTGTTATTTCTGCTGACTAATGGTAGCTGTCAATCATTCACCCGTTATCAAGTGCGCGTAAACATTCTGCACACTTTACGGGGTCACTTCCGGCTTGCACATATTTTACGTGAGTCAACATTTTATGAACTAATATCGCGACTTTGCTTCCAAAATACACAAGTAACGCGATTTATATTGTTATCTTTGTATATAGATGATAATATAAATAGTGCCGCTTGTTCATTTATGGAAACAAATTCGAACTGAGAATAGTATTTAATGTCCGAGCATGGTGTCATATGTATGTCGTTCAAACACTAATACGTTATACGACAACGATGATTTTGGGGTGGGGAAATGACAACAAAACACATGTTTTATGTAGAAAATACAAATGCTATGGCGCCCAAAGTACCCCCTACAACATCATTCAATGCACATATGAGTAATACCGGTATGAAAGGTATACCGGTATTGAAATTGATACCATAACCGGTTTTCGTTTTTCCAATACCGTGAAGCCCTATTCGGGGTATATTTACTAATAGATATAAATTATACTCCTAATGAAGGCCAAAACGATATGTGAAGAAACAACAAAATATAAACAAACTGCTGTAGCACACGGTAAAACCGCAGACCACACATCTAAATCAAGAATTTTGAAACCACTGATCATTGCAAACAGATCGTGATAACACGCAAAACTCGGATCTTACGGAGAACGACGTCAAAAGATAATCGTGTTAAAACACTGATAAGCCAACACCTAATTTCATATCTGCCGATCGCCTGTTGGAGATTTAAAGGAAGGCGATCATCTGGCATATTTCGTTGTTAACACACATCCAAGATTCTTTGGGGTTAGAAATTGGAACATGCGACACAGACGAAATTTTAGAGACCTAAGTCTTTTAACTATGGAATAACATGGAAATATACGACCTGGTTATCATCGGAAGCGTCCATATTAATCCAAAATATCCTTTTGAGAACGCACAAGCTATCACAATTAAACACAGTAAAAAGACTTAGGCGTAAACAATCTTAAGACTTTCCAACTGCAAAAAGCATGTATTCTCTTGTCGCTATGCAAACAAGAATGAGCTTCATGGTAGACGGGTACTCGGCAGTTGGGAGCCGAGTACCCGGTTCCAAGGAGTCTGTAAAGCTGTCTAAGTCTATAGTCCTAGAGCCAGCTGTCAGGGCCAGCTGTATATCAGAAGTAATAGAATGGTGAGTATTGATCGAAGGAGAAAACAATTTTTTCGGTCTTCTAGTTTTGCTCTCAGCTGGAACATTGTCTTATCATGTCCCCTGGCATCTGTTGTACCTATTCTCTTAGCTTGAGTATAGACCCGACTTCTTCACCATATACACTGCGCAGCAGTTTGATTACTTCAATTATATCAGCACAAACTCTGCTAAATGCCAATGTAGGCAGTTTAAGTTTTTCCAGTCTTTCCTCATAGCTTAAGCTCCCTTTGACCAGGTATGTGTTCGGTTACTCTCATCTGCACATTTTCTGCGAGTGTTAACGTATGGAACCAGCTGCCCAATGATGATAATGCCTTTAACCCTTAGTACTCTGATGTCAAAATTCTATCTTTTCCAGTGTCAAGAAACTAGTGCACATTTTCCAACAATTGTGGTGGAAGATGTTGCTGTCGATGACACCACTACCTTCCACCAAATTTGTTGAAATATAAACACAAGACTTAATTTTTTACTTTCACCTCTGACCAAGCTACGGCAGAACTCCTTAACAAAAAATTAGTCGGCGTGTTTACCCAAGAGGATATATCCAACATCCCAAATTGTGTCACCCGCGAAACATCCATGCCACTTCACCAAATATCCATCTCAGTCGAAAACATACAGATGAGGGTAACATCCCAACCTCATGGCGACTCAGTAATGTGACCCCGATTTTCAAGAAGAGAAACAAACGACTGGCCTCAAACTATAGACCAATAAGTCTTACATCTATCTGTCGTAAAATTATGGAAAGCATTGTCAGACCATATCATTGAGCACACAAAGGACAATAGCCGCCTCTCAGCTGAGCAACATGGCTTTATGGAAGGTTGTTCCTGTACTAACCAACTTCTAACTGCAATGGAAGTGTGGACTGATCTCATTGACCAACAGCAGCCTGTCGATTGTATATATTTTGATTTCCAAATTTACCGCTGGAGTGGCTACCTGAATAACTGAGCCAGTAATTCCAGTGGTAAACCTTAAAAAATAATCTCAAACAGAGAAATTTGTCTTCAGTTCCTAGAAAAAGATTTTCTGAAATACACTGACACTCGACAGCCAACTCTACTGTTATACGACGGACATACCTCACACATAACACCTGAAATCATCAAACTTGCACTCAAAAACAACATAATTTTATTTGTTTTACCTGCACACACCAGTCATGCAACACAACCACTAGATTTAGCCATTTTTGGTCCAATGAAACAATACTATCATCAACAGTGCCAGCAATATATGCAACAGAATCCAGGAAGAGTAGTGACTAGATATACAGTGTGTGGCTTGATCTGTAGGGCCATGGAACGGGCAATGACAACCTCCAATCTACGAGCAGGATTCCGCAAAGCTGGTATTGTTCCTTTTAATTCTGGTGCTGTAAATGTCTCTATTGAGCATCCACTTACTGAAGGTGACTGCTCAACAGAGACATTAACAGCATCCTGCCAATGTCAATGTAGTGCGTTTGTACGGGAATCATTAAAATGAAAACAACCTGAAATTCCTGTCAACCTGAATTCAAAACGGAAACAAAATGCATCTGGTGGAATTGCTGTTGCTGAACCCTCAAATATTCATATCGCCAATAGTGTCAATCAGCAAACTTCGGACAACACACCAACCTCACATATCATCAGTCACAATGAACAACAGCCTTCAACATCATCATCACATCCACATCAGAAGAGGCAACAACGTGACCCACCACCAAATAGCCAATCACCATCAGTCTTTTGATTCTGAGGAGATGTGTTGTGTTTGTAAATCGGCATCACCACCTGGCTTATCAACATATCTTGCTCATGTTGGCATCATCTTTGTAAAGTGGGCAGAGTGTGACATCTGTAAGCACTGGGTGCACTTGAAATTCTGCACTAATGTATCCATTGTTTGGAAAAATACGCCTTTCCTGTGTCCACATTGTGAACCAGAACAATAACTAATTTCAAAATGTTTTTAGAGTAATTTAATTAGTATTTCATGTGTTTGATAATGTTCACGATGGCCGTTCTGAGCCACCCCACTTTTGCCACGGTTTTGTGGACCCGTGTTGCAAGATTTTAGTGTTAATTCTTAGTGCGACTCTAGTCAATTTTAAAGTGATTTAAAGAGATTTCTACGAACTTTTCATTGTATATATTCGGATGTGGATGAAGAAATCATTCAACGTATGTAAGAATGTGTAAGTTTTATTTGATTTTATTGTACATTACTTACAAATGTCGATCAAAGTTACCAGTTTTCGTTTTGTACCACGGTTTTCGGCCTTCGGGTACCCCATCCTACAATTCGCTTCGAAAAACCGTAAAGTTAATAAAATTTGTAAGAGCGATGCAAAACCAGTGTCGATGTGTTAGATAGATATAACAGACACGACACGCCGCTATCATCCCGAATGCAGCGGTTTAGAACTAAGATTTTTGCTTTCATTTGTTTTTGTTCATGCGTATTGTATTTCCGTGATCTCCGTTGACCACCTTGTGTATTATATATATATACAAAAACTATTATTGTGAATGTACGAAAACTGGTAATATGTATTTTCTTATTGCGCTTAGATGGCCCAATATGCATAATAGATATACCTTTCTGGGTATCTTCCAGGGCTATTTTCAGATTTGGTGATCTATTCAACAAAGTACGTATTCCCTGTCTCAGGGGACATCGTAGCAAAGTCAAAGAAACCATTTTGATTACTTCTTGTTGTGTTGAGTAAATCCCGTCTATCAGACCGCAAAATTCAAGATTATTTAGTCAATAATTCCAAGATAAACATATTCACGAGTCATACCAGGCTGTCCGACAAAGTCAATTGCCTATTGTTATGGCGGACACCATACACACATATATACAGGTATATATAAATTAGACAAGACAGAACTTACATAAACAATTAAAAATTCAAACATTACATTTACCAGTACTACTTCCTTATTAACCCTTTGACGCTTGATCGACATAAACAGTTTAAATTTCAAAAAGGAAATATGTCAATTCGCAGGTCAAGCAGTAAATAGGGACAAGACAGTTACTTAACAGACAAGCACAGAACATAGTTAAGTTCAATAATAGACATGGATGTCTATGATTATAGATACGACAATAAACATATATATATATATATATATATATATATATATATATATATATATATATATATATATATATATATATATATATATATATATATATATATATATATATATATATATATATATATATATATATATATATATATTTGGGTGGGGGTGTCATTTTACTTATAATGATGATATACTGTTTACAGGATGCTGGCTAATAGGGAGCATCCTTGGACAAGGGAAGGGGGATGGAGGTGAGGGGTGCTCATTCTCCTACTCGTCCTGTAGTTTGTTACTATGGTAATTGAAGTTATTATAGGATATAATAGCAAGTGGAATCATCTAGTCTTCTTCTTCTTTTCGTTCGCTGATCATACCGCCAGTCCTGTAAGTGACTATCGACATGATCATAAGCGTTAAGTGCGTGGATCCATGGTTTATTAGAGCATGCCGTGCGGCCTGGAACCTCCGTCTTCAGCACTCAAGGTTTCTGTCATGGTTACCTCACCCTTACCTCCTTTAGTCGCCTCATACGACACGCAGAGGATACGGAAGGTGTATTCTAAGCCCCACCTACAGGGCAAGAATCATCTAGTCATATTCTAGTACTAGTAATAGCAGCAGCAGCAGCAGCAGCAGCAGCAGCAGCAGCAGCAGCAGCAGCAGCAGCAGCAGCAGCAGTAGTAGTAGTAGTAGTACATGTAGTACATGTAGTACATGTAGTAGTAGTAGTAGTAGTAGTAGTAGTAGTAGTAGTAGTAGTAGTAGTAGTAGTAGTAGTAGTAGTAGTAGTAGTAGTAGTAGTACATGTAGTAGTAGTAGTACATGTAGTAGTAGTGCTAGTAGCAGTAGTGGCAACAGAAGTAGCATCAGCAGTAGTAGCAGGTCAATCGTTTTTCAAAACAGGAAAAGAAGCATGTTATATAGATAGAACAAATTTTCTGTTGAGTTCTATAAACATATTTGGACCGAGAGACATTGCTGTCATTAGACAGCAATGTCTCAGGATCCAATTATGCACGAGTATAAAACAGCATTTTTTACCTTGTTTTGTAGACGAGTCAGGCCACTTTTGAGCTGTACTGCATGAATTAGATAGTACTAGTATGTGTTAATTAAGTAGTTTTTTTATTGTCTTATTGCACAATTTTGTTGATAGAATTTTCCCACGTGTTTCCTGTTTTGTGTTGTTCCATAACTTAGTGGCTGCAAATGATATTCGATGTTTTCGAATGTCTGGCCGTGTGTATTGTTCATGTATTTTGTGTCTGCTTCTAGTGTTATGTTGGAGGATGTTAATATTGTTTATAAAGAAGGGGGCTATAGACTTGGGTAAAGTCTTGTGGTGGAACTCTTTGACAACAGTTAGCATTTGAGATTTTCCTATGTCAGTGAATTTGAGTAATTTTTCTGCTTTGAACATGTTTTGGCCCTCTGTTGGCCTAGAAAATAGTTTGATGCTCTTTTTTTGGAGGCTTTGAATTTTGGATAATCTGTTTTAGGTGTTAGTCCAAACAACATTGCAGTAAGTGAGGTGCGGGAGGGTCAAGGTGCTTTACAGTGTTTTAACCATGCCATGTGTCATATATGATTTTAGTCTTTGGATGACACATATTCCTCTTGCTACTTTTGCAGTAGCTGTTTCAATTTGTTTGGCCCAGGTCAAGCCTTTATCTAAATATACTCCTAAGAACTTTGCATAAGGGGCCTTTTCAATTTCCTTATTGCTAATGTACAATTTTGGAACCTCTTTATTTATTAATTCTCTAGATTTTGAAAATAACATATAGTTTGTTTTATCCACATTTAGTGATAATTTATTTAATGAAGACCAGTTAGTAACATCTTCCATTTTCTTATTTACGTTTTTATATAATGTAACTATGTCTTCGTTAGAGCAAAAGGCATTGGTGTCATCAGTAAATAGTATTAGTGACATGTGTTTGCATATGTTAGGCAGATCGTTCATACACAAGAGGAACAGCAGAGGACCAAGGATGGACCCGCAAGTTAGTCTCTGATTCCCAGAGCAAGTTGCACTGAATTGCAGTTTTTTAAATTGTTCAATATTGACCTGATTTATTTCTCTACATGTAATTGTTTCATATTTGAATGGCTTTGTGCAGGTCAGCTGTCTTTCGAGAAGAAAAATTGGTAGATGGTCTGATGTGTTCAGTCGAACCTCCTCCGTTGATTCCTAATCCTATCAGCTTAACAAATTCCTAGATCTGTAGATCAGCATACACGCCATAGAAAATGTCTTTTTTTCTTCTTCTTCCTGTTGACTAGCCTCCTTCAACTTGCTGAAGATTCTGCTAGTTTGTAGGTGTGTACGCATGCAGAAAATGGTCCAGAAAGACGATAAATGATATACATGTAGGATTGTCTCTTTAAAAAACAGGCTGATGACTATTTACAGTTTTGGCACCCTAATCAATTCTGCCTGGGCAGATACCTTGGCTGTGAACGTGCCAAAGGTGCTTGCAGTGGCAACATCGTATGGTAGGGCATTCCAGTCATGGACAGTCCTCAGCAAGAATGACATCTTGCATGCTCCTGTACGACAACGTGGGATCTGAAAGGAGTATTCATGTGCATTTCGAGATCTGCGATTTGGTTCGAGCAGTTTTCCCTCATAGTTGATAGCTGCTTGGTTATGCGAGGTCTTGTACAGCATAAAGAGTCTAGCATCCTGTCGTCTTCTTTGCAAAGTTCGCCACTTCAGGTGGGTGATCATAGCTGATACACTTGATGTATTGCGTGATCTATCTGTGACGCATTGGGCAGCTCTTCTTTGGACCATTTCAATTTTGAGAAGAAGTGTCTTTATTAGTCAAGTAATCCCGATCTTTCTTAAGTGATCAATCGAGATCACCCAAGCAGTAATCGCATGAGCTTGTTATGTATGTATACGTACATGAGTGTAAATAATGAATAATAATTGTTCTCTAAATAACCATGCATAAATACTTCTATTACAGGTCAACAAGCTGCTATGTCACTTCACATTGTGTAGTAAATCGTGAAGTAAAGAATTTGTCGTCAATACTGCCCGTACATGGTAACTTAAATAATTAGCTTATATATTATAAACACATGCTTCATTTTTATTGGAAAACTGCTAAAACTAACAATATACATATATTTGTTCGTTTTATTATTTCTGCTTTACTTGTGACTGATATTGCTAACCTAACATTTAATGATTGATGAATCCCTCTAATCAAATTTGGCTGAAATTGTATTCATGCTGTTGGATTTTAAAGTATGTGATAGGAGAAGTGATATAAAACTTTTCTTCGACCAGAATTTCATCACCATTGGATGATTGCATGCCATGATTTATGGAACAATGACCTAATAGTCAATATTTATGCTTATTTGTATAACAACAGCAACATTATGCGGTTCTGTTGTACTCCATATTTTATTTATATGTTTTGTAGTACACTAAATGTTAACTCACATCCTTGTTTTATAGAACATTATCCTATTCGGATGCTTATTTTCATTTTCATGTGTACCCACATCTTTGTTTTATAGAACATTATTCTATTCTGATGCTTATTTTCACTTTCATTTGTACCCATATCCTTGTTTTATAGAACATTATTCTATTCTGATGCTTATTTTCATTCTCATGTGTACCTACACCCTTGTTTTATAGAACATTATCCTATTCTGATGCTTATTTTCATTTTCATTTGTACCCACGTCCTTGTTTTTCGAAACATTATCCTATTCTGATGCTTATTTTCATTTTCATGTGTACCTACATCCTTGTTTTATAGAACATTATTCTATTCTGATGCTTATTTTCATTTTCATGTGTACCTACACCCTTGTTTTATAGAACATTATGTTATTCTGATGCTTATTTTCATTTTTCATTTGTACACACATCCTTGTTTTATAGAACGTTATCCTATTCTGATGCTTATTTTCATTTTCATTTGTACCCACATCATTGTTTTATAGAACATTATCCTATTCTGATGTTTATTCTCATTTTCATCTGTACCCACATCCTTGTTTTATAGAACATTATTCTATTCTGATGCTTATTTTCATTTGTACCCACATCCTTGTTTTATAGACCATTATTCTAATCTGATACTTATTTTCATTTTCATCTGTATCCACATCCTTGTCTTATAGAACATTACCCTATTCTGATGCTTATTTATATTTTCATTTGTACCCACTTCTTTGTTTTATAGCATATTATCCTATTCTGATGCTTATTTTTATTTTAATTTGCACCCACATCCATGTTTTATAGAACATTATCCTATTATGATGCTTATTTTCATTTGTACCCACATCCATGTTTTATAGAACATTATCCTATTCTGATGCTTATTTTCATTTGTACCCACATCCATGTTTTATAGACCATTATTCTAATCTGATACTTATTTTCATTTTCATCTGTATCCACATCATTGTCTTATAGAACATTACCCTATTCTGATGCTTATTTATATTTTCATTTGTACCCACTTCTTTGTTTTATAGCATATTATCCTATTCTGATGCTTATTTTTATTTTCATTTGCACCCACATTCATGTTTTATAGAACATTATCCTATTATGATGCTTATTTTCATTGGTTTCCACATCCTTGTTTTATAGAACATTATTCTATTCTGATACTTATTTTAATTTTCATTAGTTTTTTCGCTTTAGCATGTTATAAGATCTGCTTTTGCTATGTTGCTTATTTATGTTATTTTAATTGTCTCTAATTGCCAAATCATAATTATAGCTTGATGTATTGTATTTTGCTGTCATGTCACGCACGAATACCACACTCTGTTTCGTTTCTTCACCTATATATGCCGAACGTCTATTTCTCCTGCCGAGCTGTATTGCCTCTGTTTAGCTCTGCTTGTCATCGACAGCTTGCTTAACCCTCTCAGTAACCGATGCTAGATTTGAAAGATACTTGATATACAGAAGACATTACGTCAGGTATTTTGTCGATTGGTTCTCCTAGAGACCATCGATGGCTTGGGCAGCAGTGGTTCTATGTGGACCAATTTCATAATGCTTGATTGCTTCCTGTAAGTTTGCATTGAGGTTGAAAAACACTATGTCAGGTATTTTGGAGATTGGTTATCCTGGAGACTATCAATGGCTTGAGCAGCAGTGGTTCTATGTGGACCAATTTGGTAATACTTGATTGCTTCCTGCAAGTTTGCATTGAGGCCGAAAGACGGGCATCCTATCGATGAATGGGTAAACCCATCAATCAAATTACTAATACTACTGAATATTACTCCTTCAGTGACGATTTCCTCTTGTCCTGCTGCTTCATGTATAATAACATACTACTGCTATTATACTGCTTATTTTTTGCTCTATATTTTCTACTCAGTTGTATTATATGATGGCTCATTGCTTTTGTAATATTTTCTACTAAATACTACTTCAAACCATTCTAATTACTGTCAAACCTGTCCTTGATCAACAAATTCGCAAAGCACCGATAAGTTGTCATGGAAAAACCCAGATGATGAAACACGATATGAGAGGACTTTTGCTCCCACATGATGCCACATACCTGTCGCCGGTGAAATACACAAGAAGGCACTCACTCTTCTAAGGAATCTGGTGGCAGACTCAACGCGCCGAGAGCATACAATCATACTGCGACAACTTGCAATGAAATCTCTCTCCAGTAAGTCATGGCTGTCATACATACAACAGCTCCTCTTGAAATATTGTCCACCATCGGCCCATGTTCTCCTAGCACAGCCTCCCTCAAAATAGAATGGAAACATCAGGTCAACAAAGGAATAGCAAGCTTCTGGGCCGTGCACCACGGGCCGATTCGAGACCTCTGTTGAGTGAGTAACCGTTTATATGTAGCTAAGTTACTACAACGTCGTAATCGCGTGTATATACAAAGCTATATAATAGGTGATTTGCGTACACGTGACGTACTACGTCATCTACACATCTATATGTATCGTAATATTTAGATAAATGTGTACACGTCACGCAATTCAGGCACGCTGATTGGCTGGTTCAGCTACTATTGGATGAAGCAGCCGGATGCTGGCGTTATGAGAGTATAAAAGGGGATGCTTTCAGGGAATCGAGAGCGTAAAACCCTACAAGCGTGGAGAGACATTTGGAGTACAATTTGGGAAAGGGTTATAAATGGTTGGTTCTCGGGTTGGTTGTTCACTATTATTTCACATAGAAATTTGTGTATTAACATGTTTTCAGGGTTTTCATGATTCTGATGAATGTAAATCCCAGCATTCATCACTCAAGTTGCTGCCAGTTTGCTTGCATCTATCTCGGACGTGGCGTTTCGCTTTGTTTTATATTTCCCGACAACCTAAATGTATTTTCTCTTAAGTTTAGCAGTTATCGAAACAAGACTATTTTTGAAAATTTACCACTGAACTGACTGGCGCGGTTACCGAACCAGTCATTCCATCGAAAATTTTCAAAAATAAATTTCTCGAACTGTAAATGAACATATGAGAGTGTGCATACAACAGTAGCTTGAATTCCCAAAAAATTACCATTATATAACAACATTCGCAATCAACCTATTATTTCAAATAGCAACAGGTTTTAATTCTAAGTTTATGCCCAGGATATTTCTTTTACAAACACTAGACTTTCCGTTTTCTAGTTTTCCTGTTTCTTGTTTATTTAATCACATGGAAATTATCTAAATTTGATTAATTTTATTTGATATCATTGACTATGATTTTCATCTCTTAATATTTTTATTTCATAATTGAGTTCATTTTATAGATTTAATTATACAGACTGCCCTCCACCCCCTATCAAGGGTGTCCACCCCACCCCCACCTCATTTGTCATGGATACACACTCGCCATGCCCTCCAATCCTTCTCCCATCCAAACCCCCTTGGGTGAGATCAGAATTTTGAAAAACTTCAACCCTGGAGACATCAATTAGGCTGCAATGGAGATGGAGGTGGGGAGGAGGATGTATGGGGGTGGGTCCCTGAGTTAATACTCTGGATAATTAAGCGGTCCTGGGATCCTCCCCCGGGAAAATTCTGATAATTTGACTCTGAGAGGCCTTTTCAGACAATATTTCTAATAAATGGGCTTAATAATGTGGGGTGGGGCACTAGTGGGGTAGCTGGATGCTTGGTTCCAACACCCGTGTTTGCAGGGGCCATGGTTTTAGGGTTTTTTTGTGGGAGGCCTTTGGGGGTGGGGTGGGGGGGGGCATGGGGGAGGCGGCGGGATTGATTTTCCCCTGATTAGATGAGGATGCAAACTTAATCTCTGACTCCCACTGTGGTAGCCCCCGAGTCCCCAAGTGAAATAAAGGGATCCCCCACCTCCCACCCACTCTTACACTGCATCCAACACTTACACCCGCCAACAACAGTTCATTAGGCAGCAACAGGCACCACATACACCCCTAGCAGCATCATAATTTTTGTTACTTTTTTCAGTTTAATGGTTGTTTATAGCAACCCTTCGGGGGAGCATCGCAACCCTTCGGGGAAGCACCTCTCAGAGTGAGTCATGGCTCAAATACATCTCGGTGTAAGCGGCCAATAAAACCAACGAATCGAGAGCGAAAAAAGAAAAAGAAAAAGACATCGTTGAGCCGCAATCAACCCGCCCTGGAGAGATGACGTTGGTCGAGTGGAGTGTTGACGCTACTTACTTGCTGCTTCTATCTGCTGTGTACTTACATCTGCTGGTGACTACGGCCGAGGTTGCAATCATGAAGCCGCCGAGGACGACAAGACGAAGACGATGATACATGGAGGTGGAAACACAGAAAATGGACACGGAGGTCGTGATTGGCGTTGCTTTGCTTTGATGCAGATGCTGTCGCTCTCTCCGCTCTTCTCTCGCCGTCGCTGGATGAACATTTTAGCATAAGTATGAAAGGATCTTTAGTGACCCGACGACGTGACTTAAACCCATTTAACTCCCAAATAGCGCCACCTGCATTCAACTTATTATTTTTAATAGCAACAGCTTATAATTCTAAGTTAGATTTGGATATTTAGTTTACAAACACTCGATTTTAAGTTTAATTTTCCCCGTTTCTTGTTTATTTAATCACAGGCCATTATGTTAATCTGTTTGTTCTTAGTTTATAGTAGTAGTATTCAGTTTCATCATAATATTTTTTATTTAAATTGTCCTGATTTCCGTTTTGAGATTTTATTTTACAGACTGCCCTCCACCCCATCCCACCTCCATGAGAAATAACGTAATTCCCCCTCCCACCCCCTCCTCAACACAGCATACAACATAGATACTAGCCAACAATAATTCATTAGGTAACATCAGTCAACACGCTCCCAGCAACAACTTAATTTTTCGACTTTTGTCAGTTTTAACTTATTTAGAGCAACCCTTCGGGGAAGCACTGCACCCTTTCAGGGAAGCACCTCTAAGAGCGAGTCATGGCCCAAAAACATCTAGGTGTGAGCGGCCAATAAACCAACCAACATTCAATCTGAATCGAGAGCATGATATATTTAATTACCCCGTCTTTAATTATTATAATTTATCGCTATAAAAGGTACCGATGACTAATAGGTACCGCTCCGCGGCTCCGGTCTTAGGATCGCTAGTTATAATTTCTTTATTACTGTTCATATTTATCCTTGTTTCACTGTAAGGTGTTTCACTAACCGCACCATATTGGGTCTATCAACCTGTGTTTTTACCGTTCTAATCATTTCATGTACTATTACCGTTCTGTACTAGGTTAGTTTAGTGTATGGCAAGTAACCATCAGTTGATATGTTTTGTTTATTTGTAGAAAACCGAGGACCGCAGTGCACTTAGGAAATACTATACAGCAACATTATATATGCATCACTTACAATTTTTCACTGAGGTCGCTGTCCGTGCTATAACTCTGTTTAGCCCAGCATGCTACCGACTAAAACCTGACCATTCAGCTCAATAGGATAGGTTTAATGTGATTAGAGACAATTTCTTCATTAGGAGACATATAGTGTACCCCTCTTTTCCGGTCGTTGCGGTAATCTAGCCCCGCACCCCGGCAAGGTTGTGTAAAATTGGCCAATTTACCTATAGGGCCTCATATCTATAAAGTTATTGTCTCTCTTCATGTTCCACTAAGCCTTGTGGCTTCTTAAATTGTTTGGATGTCCCTATCCGCACCGTGGGCTGATCCGCCTCTGGGAAACTATAGGAGGTTTCCGAGCGGTGATGGCCAAGGTACGGTGTCACATACACCGCCCCTGTATCTTAGGATACTTGTTAACTAGTTACCCTTGCCAATGTAGGAAGCACTGCGAAAACATTATTATTATTATTATTATTATTATTATTATTATTATTATTATTATTATTATTATTTCTCTTCGCATCTCTTAGGTTAGATATCCCGCACCGCAGTACATAGTTAGGCAACTTGGACATAAACCTAATGTTAGGTCGATAACTTAGCTCCATAGGATTGGTGACGGACGAGATATGTATCTCCACCGAATTCTGTACAAATGTCTGGGCAAGATGTTGGAATCTGCCACGCCCTTGCGGGAAGGACATTTACGGTGGATATTCGGCTCTCTAATCCTCACCATAATGACAGGGCAGTTGGAATAAATTTGCTTATGTAAAAAGGTAGCCATCGTCCTGTGATGTTTATGTGGTTACGGAGCAAGATATCTGTATTCTCATCGAGCTCGGATATCTTGCAAAGTGACATGTACGCACACTATCTTGAGTGCTGATGCCTTGGGGTGTCCGCACTCATTGACAGCCTTATCTAAAAGCTAGGTAGGGTGCCCACCATTTGCGGCCTAAACTAGTTCTTGTCTTTAAAACCTAAATGGTAGGTTAGGCATAGAAGGCCCGCATAAATAGGAGCGGCACCTACTAATTCAGTATTTTTGGAACTACATAAGATGGCGACTGGGGAATCCTACGGGAATCACTTGTCTCGTCTTCATATTAAACAGCACGCAACACTTTTAGTTATAGCTTCACTAGGATGGTCTTTTCTTTGCAGCACTTTGGTTGAATACAGGGTAGCCTCTTGTTAGCCATCTCTGTCCCTCCGCTTCTGGGATGGCAGCATTTTCCTTTGACGGAGGCCCGCACGAGGCACTTACCTCTCGCAAGGATCCAGTGACGACGGCCCACGCGAGCTACTACTCACCCAAGAATACAGCACTAGGAGTAATGCCCATGTGAGGCACAAAGCCTCTCGCCACTCAAGAGTTTCTTTCTCTTTTTCCTTTTCAGCTTAGGGGTATAATAACTTATATTAAGTTAATTAATGATATCGTATGCGGGCGCCTCCTTTATAGGGGTACCTCTGTGGACCTGCAAGTCTGTGTGGTACCTCCGGTGGCTCCACGTTTAGTGGTTCATACAGCTGTTCTATGTTATGTATTATTCTCATAATATTATATCTCACCAATTTGTATAAGAGATATATATATTAATTATTTTAATTACTTTAGGTCACCTTTCAAATCTTGTCCATAGATCTCAAAATTGCTATGGACAGGCATACCGGTGACACAAACTCATGGGCTGACACTGTTCAATTTAATGTTAGCGGCAATGGTCGCACGGCCCCACCAGAACGATTGAGTTCCACCAGCCTTAGCAGCCAGATTTTGTTCCCCGCAGGACAGCGTCGCTCGGAATCAGTCACCCTGAGACCAAGAGCTAACCGTCATCCTCGTTCGTCGTGCACGTGTGGCGCGGCGGACACAGCGGATTGACCCGACGCGACCCAGCGAGCTACATTCCACGGATATAAAGTATTTTGCATTTTTCAATCATCTGCATGTTTTGAACGTGGACACTAGTTTGTCTCCCATAAAATCTCTTTTGTCAAGAACTAACACATCACTGGTGTGCTTTTCAAAGAGGTTACCCGTTTCTTCGCCGAGTGTTCAGACTGTCCTATTACTTATGCCATTTCTGGTCCTGAAGCCATCCAATGGATTAGCTGTGAGGTCAGGTGTTTTCAGTAAGTCAAGTAGCTCCGCCATCGTCCTTCACAATGCAGCCATTTTGTTCATAACATTGATCTATATCTATGGATGAGAATGACCGATGAGTCTTCTTGATGGCAAATTTACCACTCTCAAATGGTGCTGCAACACCAGGATGTATATTCTCAACGTTCATCATATCACGTAACTGAGCTGACAACCAATGGCTGTAGTTTGAGTGGTCCAGAGAGAAGAACCAGTGCAAAAGATTATCAAAGGCATCCATGTAGAGCTTGAAGTTTGCTTCCCGAAGGTAACTCACAAAGCTCATATTAGTCACCTCATATTCCATCATTGTCGACCAATAGTTAAATCACAAGTTTTCTACAATACGTCTTCTATACAGGCATCAACTTTCTCTGGTATTTTGTCTGATGGTATAAGCTCTTAGGGTTTTTTTCACATGCCTTGAACATTAGGATATAAAGACTACTTGCTATAATGTGATGCGCTTGTCTTGTTCCCTTCAAGTAGGATGCTTTGAGAAAGGAGTCAGCCATTCCTGTGGAAGATATCTCCACCATTCCTAAGGCACTTGAGCATCCGCTTACATCTAACCAGTCACCAATGGTGCTAAATGCGCCATCTCAATGAGGGTGTCAAACATTACTACCATTTTCTCCTCTCCGCATTAGTGTTGGGCAAATTCCACTGGATCTGCTTCACAGTTGGAATGACTGACTCAATAACCGAGCCAGTCATTCCAGTGGTAAATTTTCTGAAATAGTCTTCGGATGGTCTGCAAATTGACTTCTTGCTACTGTAGATGATCTAGAGAAAGTAGGAAAAAAAATAACAGCTGCTGGTCATATCTATAAGTCAGAAAATATAAACTCTGCTGAATCTACATGTATGTGTATATGTTGTTTATTCTTTCACTCTCCAGATATAATGACATGAGGTTGGCACAAAGGCCTGATAATTGATAGACCTACAACTGAAGGTATTCTAAATGTTGTTCACACTGCGGCATCAAGTGTCTGTGTAAACCTCAAGCTTATTTTGATGTCTGCTTTTGCTCTAAAATCTAAGTTTATTTTGTTTTGTTGCCCACCATTTTTTGGAGGTGTTTGTAACCCTCCAGCTTATTCTGCGTTTTTGTGTATCCTGATGTCTGCTCTTACTCTAAAATCTAAGCTTATTTTGTTTTGTTGCCCACCATTTTTTACTCAGGCCACGTACATGCCAGCCTATTGTCATTTCTGGTGTACATTATATGTGTGTTGTTTCATACATTTTTCAAAATCTGATGTCACACATTTCCTTTCACCGTTTCTATTTTTTTGCTTTTTTATTTATTTATTTTTTAAATTATCTGCTTTCTATTTGATTTTTGGCTAATTATTGTCCTTTGTAATGTGTTACTCAGGTAATATGTGTGCTATTTTAAATTTGCTTTAAAATCTGATGTCACGCTTGCGAATGTAAGATGAACTTGTTTAACCTTCCTGTTCCCTGATTTATTCTATCTACCCTGCTCTTTGCAAAAATATTGTCTCCCATTTCTCTGCCGACACCAAGCGTGGACATTTTGATCAATAAATGTGTGTCCACTTGCAGGGCGGGAGATGCTTTTTCTTGGAGGTCTATTACTGGAATGACCGGCTCCGGGCAATCCAGTGATGCATTTTCGGGAATGGTCTTCTCTTGGCTTGCGAATGGATTTTCTCTAAACACCGTCACAGCTTTCGCCATCGATATCCTTTTGCTGTTATGTTTTGGTAATTTGTATCCAAGCTGCTTAATCGAGTAATCACAATTATTCTTAAATAATCGATCGCGATTACTCAGCTATTTCAGCTGCTAATCATCATACTCGAATAATTGTGAAAAACTTCAACTGTATAAAATAGGTCAATTCCAACCTCTTATTTACTTTTTTAATAACATCGGTCACAAAAATTGTCATTTTGCTATGTATGTCCAATTAAAGGCCAAGGGAAGACTGTTATTTAGAATGTATCACTGGAATGACTTGCCCGAGAATCGAGCCAGGCATTCCAGTGATACAATTCCAAAAATTGTCATCTATTGGCCTCCCAAATACCCTTCACTGGGCTGAAAATGGTCAATTCCAACCGCTTATTTACTTTTTTTAATAACATCGGTCACAAAAATTGTCATTTTGCTCTGTGAATTTATGTCTAATTAAAGGCCAAGGGAAGACTGTTTTTGTGGATGTATCACTGGAATGACTTGACCGAGGATCGAGCCAAGCATTCCAGTGATACAATTCCAAATAGTCTTCTATTGGCCTCCCAAATGCCCTTCACTGGGCTGAAAATGGTAAGCAATCTAATCTTCTTGCTCATCTGGGGTCATTAAGGTTATTCCTGGTAATCCGCCACTGTAACTGCTGGCTCGACTAGTTGATTCAGCTGTTTCAGTTGTTGATTTTCAGAGATGACCTCCACCGGACTACTAATGGATCCTTTAAGATGACCATAGACCACTATTATTAGCATTCGTTATTATTATTAACCCTTTAACACCCATACCAGCAGCTTCTGTAGTTGCATTGAGAAATGTCAGTTTGAGGACCAGGAGAGGACTATTTTTGAGTTTGTGCAAATGGAATGACTGGCTCGATAACTGAGCCTATCACTCCAGTGGTACATGTCGGAAGTGGTCTTCTCAAGGTCTGCAAATTGACATTTTCTATGAGAAAATTTAGATCTTCTTGAACAAATGCAAGGCTTAAAGGGGTAATTATCATTACCTATCCCAACCAATGACCAGCTCTCATCATTTCAATTTTTAGTTGTGTACATGTAACAGCAATGTAGAATATTTTTGCCTGATTGAAACTAAGCCGTGTATAATCTTGCCAAGACAAGGAAAATATTTCTGGCATCTTCCTCCCCATAACTCTTTCCAACCATAGTTGTTTTGCCTTTTTTCTTCCTCTATCCCTACCATGCCAACCAAATTCCCCTGCTCATCCTGTAAGAGACCTGTTATAACTAATCAAAAGGCCTTATTATGTGACTTGTGTTCGGAGTGGGTTCCCTTAAAATGTTCTAAACTCACTGCTTCTTTATTATCTCCATCTTGAGTTAGATGACCAACCATGGTGGTGTCTAAACTGCAACAAATCTTTATTCTCTTCCAATCACATTAATGATGATGCTGACTACACACTTGCAATCATGATTCCACATGTTGAATATAACTACATAGAGCACATACAAGACCTAATTCTAAATCCCTTCAAACTTAACACCCACACATATAGAGACATCAACTCAAAAGATGCTAGAACTGACTTATCCATACTTCCACAAACTTGTAACTATACGCTTCTAATCAAATTTAATGACCGTATAACAAACAGCAAAGAAAGCATTGCACTCTCACTCATGCACGCAAACACTCGATCGATACTGAATAACAATGACAAGTTAAATAATTTCCTAGATATGAGTGCACATGAGTTTGGAATTATTGGAATTACGGAGACTTGTCTAAAAATAAACTCACCTACTACTCTAGTCAACAAGAATAACTATACATTTATCGAAAAGCACAGATCTGACAAAATTAACAAGGATGGTGGAGGTGGTGTAGGCATGTACATAAAAGACAATATTCAATTCATTGTGCGTGAAAACTCCTGAAGGAAGAATACATTGAAACAATATTTATCGAAATTCCGATCCAAAAAGGTAGAAATAAAATTGTTGGTACAATCTACAGGCCTCCTAACAGTGACAACAATCAATTCATTGAAGCTTTGAGCAGAATTCTGGATACAATACAAAAGGAAAATAAAACAGACTACTTTATGGGTGATTTCAATATAGATCTGCAGCAACAGAAATGTTGTCATACCAAAGACTTCATTAACTTACTAAATACCTACTTTTACTATCCGACAATAACCAAACCAACTAGAATAACAGAATCTACGGCGACCGTCATTGACAACATATTCTGCAATAATATTAATCGCAATATCAGTAAAACTCATGTCGGAATTTTTGTAACTGATATCTCAGATCATTTATCTATATTTCTCCTAGAAAAACAACAAACACACCAGAAACAATTCGAGCAGGACAAATTTAAATGCAGAGATTACTGTCAGGTCAACATTGAAACATTCAAAAAGGTCTATGTCAGAAGTCGATTGGAGCATAGTAGCAGACATTCAGTCTTGTGCGCATGCCTACAACAAATTTCATGACATCTGCACGACTATTTTTGAACAAAGCTTTCCAATGAAAGAAAGTAAAAAATATAAGCATAACCCAACTAAACCTTGGCTTACAAGTGGATTAATAGCTGCCTGTCATACAAAACATCAGCTCTACTTAACATTTATCAAGTGTCAAACTAACTACAATGAAATTCAGTTTAAAAAATATAGAAATAAATTAGACCAAATAATAAAAACAGCTAAGAAAACATATTATCACAAGCAATTTGAACAGTCTAAAAATGACATAAAAGAGACATGGAAAACCATTAAATCACTTTTAAACAAGACCAATACGGCACAACAGACACAATTTCTTCACAAGAATAAGGTCATTACCGATAAATTCGAAATTGCCAATGGATTCAATGATTATTTCATAAATATAGGACCAGAACCTTCGAACAAAATCCAATCAACATCCAAGAAAAGATTTTCTGATTACCTTACAGATCAATCATCATTCTTCGTTAACCCTACTAACACTGAAGAGATCTTTAACATTCTAAACAAACTCAACCGAGCCAAAAGTGCTGGAATCGATGGTTTTAAGTGGCGCATTTATAAAACCTGTGTTATGGATATCCTTATCCCACTTAGTCACATTTGCAACTTATCCCTAGCACAAGGCATTTTCCCATCAAAACTAGCACGCGTTATGTTACACCAATTTATAAAGCCAAGGATTCTACTAACTTCTCAAACTACAGGCCAGTCTCCATACTTCCACTTTTCTCCAAGTTACTAGAGCGCCTAATGTACAATCGACTGACAAATTACCTGGACAAAAAGTCCATTTTATACAAATCGCAATATGGATTTATCGGAAACATTCAACAATGCATGCAATAGCCGAAATGACAGGAAAAATTATTGAATCACTGGGAAAAACCCAAAGTATAATAGGAATCTTCTTGGACCTTTCAAAAGCTTTCGACACTATCAACCACCAGATCTTACTAGAAAAACTTGCCTATTATGGTATAAGAGGCAGTGCACTCACCTGGTTTCAGAGCTACCTAAGTAAAAGAACACATGCGTACAACATAACGAGATATGCTCTGAAAACAGGCAATTAACTTGTGGTGTTCCTCAGGGATCTATTCTTGGCCCTCTGCTGTTCCTTCTTTACATGAATGATCTACCTAACATATGCAAGCACATGCCATATACTGTTCACTGATGACACAAATGCTTTTTGCTGCGATGACAACATAGACACCTTATACAGAAAAGCAAATAAGGAAATGGAAGAAATTACTGACTGGTTTTCAATAAACAAATTATCGTTGAATGTTGACAAAACAAATTATATGTTATTTACAAATCTCAAACTAAAAAAAGATGAGATTCCAAAAATCTACATAAACAAAAAAGAAATTGAGGAGGCTCTATTTGCCAAATTCTTGGGAGTATATTTGGATAAACATTTGACCTGGGCCAAACAAATCGAGACGGTAACAGCAAAGGTGGCAAGAGGCATAGGTGTCATACAAAGACTAAAACCTTACATGACACCAGCTACAAATAAAACTCTATACTGCACACTTGTTCTTCCGCATCTCACCTACTGTAACGCTATCTGTACGAATACACACAAAAGCAACCTAACAAAACTACAAAGTCTACAGAAAAAGGCACTAAAACTCTTTTCTAAACCAGCAAAGGGCCAGAATATATTCAAGTGAGAAAAGCTATTAAAACTAAAGGACATAGGCAAACTACAGATGTATACCATTGTAAAGGCGTTTCACCACAATCCATAGCCTCAAATTTGCGTAGTGGCATATATCTATGTAAACATCAAAGAAGGGACAGCCCTAACCACCCACCGCTTAATGGAAGACATATATATCAAAGCCATGTATATATATATATATATATATATATATATATATATATATATATATATATATATATATATATATATATATATATATATATATATATATATATATATATATATATATATATATATATATATATATATATATATATATATATATATATATATATCAAAGTTTATGTCTGGACTCCACAAAACATACCATGTGTGTGTATGTATATATATATATATATATATGTGTGTGTGTGCGTGCGTGCGTGCATGCGTGCGTGCGTGCGTGCGTGCGTGCGTGCGTGCGTGCGTGCATGATTATATGTTTATATGGGCCTACCTAAATGTGATCTATTGTACATTATAAGTCTGAGGCGAGACTCATATCCTTTCTAACCGAAAATCTGCATGGCTAATAAAATCCCCAAATAGGTTAATTTACTGGCTAATAATCCCATAAATGTAGTCAAGTCCCTGTATAAGTTTTCATATCAAGGTACCTTTTTTAGCATTCTGTCACTGTGCCACTGTCTTGTGTGTCATATATATGTTAATGTATAAATGTTTTGTAATGTGTGTAAGGAGTCCATCGCTCAATAGGCCCCTTTGATGGACTGCCTGTTTAGATTCTATTTACATGTATAGAAAACCCATGAAATAAAGCAACTTTGAACTTTGAACTTCACAAGCGTCAAACAATGGTAGATAAAATGCAATCACTGTTCTCTGGCGAGGTTTTAAGAATTCAATCTTCTGCTTAATAACATTCATGGTGTGACGTATTATGACAGGTGATTTTACTTTCTCTGAAAACAAGAGGCAGAAGGGTGCTGATATTTGTCAGGGGTTTGAGATTGTGTTCTACATTGCTGACATGGTAAGCTGCCCAAGAGATATCCATGTCTTGATGTGTGCTAGCAGCCACAACTACTTCTTTCACATGGCTGAGCCACTCGTTTTCATCTTGCAAAGCTGTAGATATTCTGTCACTGGATGTAGGTGGGAGAATAGTAACTTCTGATAATGTAGTCTCTTTGGTGTGGAGAGATGCATGAAGTACAATGGTATATTCATCTGGTAGTGGTGCTATTGTCCTCTGTTTTTGTTTCCTTTGTATGAAGGCAGATATACCATGATCCTCTCCAGGCAGATCCTTGTGAGGGCTGGGTGGGTGTTTGGGTGGGTGTTTTGATAATGACTACGGCACTTGCCGTCTAATTACCGTGGCGTAGGTTTGTGTGGGACAAACAACATGTTCAGCTTCGTATTATGCACAAAACTTCGCTGGCCATAGTCTATTATATGATATGGAGTTTCCCAGGTCATACAGCCTGTCAACTAGTTCACAATTTCTAAGTAGAACGGCTGTGGTGGTTCACGGTTCCGACTGCGTCCTGACGCCATCGACTAATGACATTATGCCATATCAGTTGAGAGAGTTAACATTGTCTGGGTATCAGTGGCATTACTGGATTGCTGGACAATGTTGGGTCCACATATTATCATAGTAACTCTGGCCGCCAATGGCGGTGGAACAGCTTGTTGTTAACATTCCTGGGAATATTTGCCATTGAATACAGTCTTCAAGTTTTCAGAATGTCTCACCGAACAATTGCTGCTGTCTTGGCTAAAACTATGCCCTCTTCCTCAGTCACATTCAAATGCTTTTAAGTGCCAGCCCTATATCATCTTCAACTGTGAGGACAATCCTGGTGGGTAGGGGAGTCAGTGGATGGATGGATGGATGGAACAGCACTGAAACAGTGGATGGATGGATAGATGGATACCCCAGACACGTTAGAAAGCATTATGTAAAGACAAAATGCAGACTCATTTTAAGATGTGAAGAGCGGCTATTTTGAATTATAGGTCTGTCATCCTGTGTCAAGAAAGAAGGAAAATATAACTTACTCTACTAGATTCCAATATTTATGTGCAACATATCCCGGTGATTTAAAAACTAAACATTGCAAAAATTAGTATGTTATGGCATTTATATACTTGTATTGTCTTGTGAGAAAATGATGGCAGCCATTTTGAAAAATGGTGGTCATATTGGGGAAAATCTGTTGGCCAAAGGTTAGATTTATTATTACAAAAAATCTAGATATTAAAAACTAAACATTGTTAAAATTAGTATGTTATGACCATTTATATGTATGTTAATGAGAATCTCCATGTTTGTATCAATGTTTTTGAAATATGGTGGCCATTTTGAAAAATGGCGGTCATATTAGGGAAAATCAGTTGGACCGTAGTCTAGATTTATTATTACAACATACCTGGATCATTTTAATAACTAAACATTTCTATAATTGCAATAATGTTTTTGAGATATGACGGCAGACATTACAAAAAATAGTGGCCATATTGGAAAAATCAGTTGGCTCCTAGTGTAGATTTATTCAGGACCTCAAACTCTATAATTTAGCCTAATTTCATACTTTTCACTCAATATGCACAATACTTACACCTTTCTGCAAGACTAATAAAACCTGTCCGGATAATCACGATAGTCAATTCATCTTTCCAGAGTACCCACCCATCATATGACATCATAATCAACTACGTGGTGCAGTTGCTGCCATAGTCAGCAACAGCACCCAGTCAAATTAGTTACAAAATATTCAACACCTTCCCTGTATAGTTTTCAGGAAATTGATAGTAAGAGCATTCGGGGATCAATCAATCCCAACACGGTGAGGTGTGGGTGGAGCGTAGCTAGTGATGGGCGAGGCATAGCTAAAAATTGAAAGGTCCATTGAAAACCTATCTATTATTCTATTTACTCACCTATCAAAGTACCACTAGTAATTCAAATATATTAAATTTTCCAAGGATGATAATTCAAATGTTTGAGGTCAAATCCGCTCCATTTTCGTGCTACAGATATTAGATGTTGATATGAAGATATTGATCAAGTTTGTTCTTAATGCATCCAGAAATAACAAATGTGCCACCATTGTTTACCTCAGACAGACAGATGGGCGGATAGGGAGTCATCACTTTAGTCAGCTGAACTGAAAGTATCTAATATTTACTAAATGAATTTTGTCACTAAAATATGCTTAGCTCATGAAATTGCATAAATCTAATAAATCACAATGGCTGCAGCTAAATTCACAGAAAACCTTTTCTTCATATCTCAATTTGTTGCCATTTCCATCAAAAGTAAAAAAACCCATTAATAAAGATTTAGACTGTGACAGCCAATCAGAGGTTTATGCTGTGCCATTTCTAGCATTAGGAAATGAGCAATTTTAATAAGTGATTATGAACCATAAGTATGGAAGTGTGTATCAATTGTGTTTTGAAGAAGTGCCCACTGCATATACATACCTCAAATAGATACCTAATGAAAGCCTTCTATTAAATTTGGGTTTACATGCCACAATTGTTGACAGATGACAGGTATAGACAAATCACCATTGTAAAAGGTCACACAGGTGAGCTAACAACTATGATCAAAATTATGATTCAGAACAGGTGTCTTGTAAACTTTAAGGCGTTTATTTGCTAGTTCCCAATGATAGGGTCTAGACTCACGCCTGGCCTTTGTGGTTTCTGGTGAATTCCTGTGAATTCTTGTGACATAAGTTTGTGCATGCATTAGCTCGTGTCTCTGTGTGTGCGTGCGTGCGTGTGCACGCGCGCGTGTGTTCATCTTTGTCTCTCGATTTTGTCTCATGTTGAAGATGGCACATACTGTTCTTGTCCATAGCTGTTCTGTTGCTCCTCATGCTTGGGTGTGGGAGATGGAGGGGGCCTAAACTGGGCCTAACGGGGGTGGGGATGAGGACGGGGTGGGGGTATGTGTGGTCATATGACCTGATGTACCCTATGGGGGGGGGGGGGCGTTAGGTCAGAGACCTCTTGGCCCCTTTGGGGGTGGGCTGTGGGGGTCTTAGGGTCCTGGGTCCCATTGCCTTTCTTCTGGCCATCATCCGAAGCAGGCACCAGCGCGCACTTGTTTGATTTGATTGATTGGGCAGCCCGTATGGTGATTGCGTCCGTCCGAGGACGAACTCAAATCAGCCATCCAGGTTGCATCCCTCCCTAGTTTCATTGAAAATGTCTGAAAGATTCTAATTCTAACAATTTTGGTTTGATTATGTAATCTGTATGCTGCTCGATTCCATCCGAGGATGAATCCATTCAGCATCAGGGTTACTTTCATTATGCCAAAATTTCTTGCCTACTCCTAAACCACGTTTACACAGTGATAAGCACTATATGACGGGACCTCAGTTTAAAGAGAAGACTGGTGATTCAGAACACAATGCTAAATGCATGACTTCATTATTTTATTATAAATAGTAGACATTTCATCATCAGTAAAAAGCAATCTTATTAAGTTATTTAAATAATTTAGCACTAATCATATCACAATCTTATTAAGTTATTTAAATAATTTAGCACTAATCATATCACAACAACCAAATATATAGAGAATCAAGTGTGCGTGTGTATATATATTAAAGCAAGAGTTATCGCCCTTATGGAATCCTTTAACCCTTCACTGTCCATACCGGCCAAAACCGGGCTCTGTTACAGTCTTGTTAAATGTCTATTTACAGGACAAGAGAATATAACAGCCAGTCATTCCAGTTATAAATTTTCAAAAATTCTCTTCTGGCCTGTAAATGGACATTCAATAGGCAGATATTTAAATTTTCTTGATCATATCTGACCATTAGTGCTAAAACAAGGTTGACCAATCAAATTTCAGCGTGCAACTTCAGAAGCCTAACACCTTTAAGGTCCTTCCTACATTCATGCCAAGTTTGGTTGAAATCATGACATTATTAAACGAGATATGTTTTGAATGATTTTTGAGGGATTTGTAAAATCCAAGCTGACCACCAAAAAGCCTATCATACATGAAAGAGAATAAGGTTTGAAGAATTTCAAAAAGATATTGGACAATCCAAAATGTCTATCGGAAAAATTCATAAATCACAATTCTGAATGAAAGCTCTAGTGCCTCTGACTTTGATTCTTCCAGCTAAATTTCGCCGAAATTGATCAAGTAGTTAATGAGTTATTTAAAGAAACTTTAATATGTTCAGAAAATTCAAGATGGCTGCTCAAAAAATTGACCAATCAAAGTTCTCATTAGAAGTTATGAAGCCTATGACCATAGCATCAACCCATCAGTGTCATTGAAATTGGGGACATTGGGTAAAAGGAAGAGCATTTCAAAAGATTTCTGGAAATTTTTTAGACAATTAAATTTGGCTGCTGGAAAAATTGTTTTTGAACCATCCAAGATGGCTGCTAAAAATCGACCACTAAAAGTTTTCTTGTTGATGCCTACCATCATAGGATAATTCCAGCCAAGTTTCAAAAACTTTTTAGGGAAAATCTGAGATGGACTCCGAAATAAGTGAGCAATCAAATTCATGTTGGAATTATTGAAGCCTCCCATAAGATCCTTTCACCCAAATTCTGTTTAAATCTGGCCAATGATTATGGAGCCGTAGTGTTTTAAACGATTTCCTTAAATTTTTTGGACAATCCCAGATGGCCACTGGAAAACTTCACTAAGCATAAGTTCTGAAACTTACCACCATAGAATCCTTCCAGCCAAATTTGGTCAAAATCTGACAAACAGTTTAGGAAAGACTTCTTAAAGCAAAGGTTGATAGACTACAGATGGACAGGCAAACGAAGTCGACATGGCATAAGATGACTTGAATGAGCAGGTGAGCTAATAATAAGATTTAGATTTACCCAATGGTTTATAAGCTGATATTTAGCTTATCACATTGATTTTTAATATATATATATATATATATTGACTTGGTCAATTGTCGGGACTTTCTTAAGTTTCTCACTATTACTGGCGAGTCGTACATAAATTTTCAGGCGATTTTTTAGCTGTCGGGACTTTGTTTGAATTAGTGGGTCATTGACCCAACAATTCCCATCATTTATTGGGTCCTAAATTATCGGGTCATAAATCAAAATCACCATATACTGCGCCTTTCGCTTTGCTGATTTAATGTATTTAGGTCTAATTAGTATTTTTAGTAGGTCTTAATCCATACACTCACTCTATACATAGGAATTTATATATATATAATTTGTTGGGTCCGAAAACACGTGTTATTTGAAAAAAAAATTGACCCACCAAGCACTTACCAGATCTATATATGCAATGGCTATAGCTTAATAATTTATTGCTATATCTATATATATATAGGGGAGATAACACGTGCACTGATCATATATATATATATATATATATATATATTAACAACTTCATAAGTTACATAATGTATGTATAATAATAACGTGTCATGAACATAAAATAAATCTGGATAAAAGAAAACATTGTACATGGAGACCTTAAAGCGTTCTGATTAACTATCAAAATATAATATGAGGAAAATACAACTAATGCAATAAACATAATAACTGTGCCAATCTATTGTATGACAATGGAGAAATCCAGTTTTAGCTATTCCCTGTCCATCTCTAGCTAAGCTCCACCCACGCTTCTCCTGTATTGGAAGCGATCGCTCCCTGCACTCTCTGAATCTCAATTTCCAGGAAACTATTCAGGTAAGCGGTTGAATATTTTGAAACTGATTTGACTGGCTGCTGTTGCTGCCTATGGCAGCAACAGAGCCCAGTCAAATTAATTTCAAAATATTCAACAGCATATTTATTACATAGTAGACATACAATTCATACAATAAGGCTTAGTCCGTCACAAATTAAGAGGTTGTGACGAACTTAGCTATGCCATTCATGATTTAACTGATTATGACATCATCCTATAAGTCACGTAGTTGATTATATATGACGTCATATAATTGATGGATAAACTGAAATCCTTCATTGTGTATATTGTATTATGTAATGTTGTGATAACCAATACATTAATTCATATGTAGGACTATTTTATGGAACTACACCGTATGGCTATACATGGAGCTATTGCACTATTGTAATTAATGTACATATTTAGGTGGAAAAAAAAAATTAATAATGGCAATTGAGGTAAATTAATCAATTGAATATTTTTAAATGCTTGTATATAGTATAATATATGTATATGTATAATATCTAGTTCTACTGGAAATATCTCCAAACTTGGATGGAGGATTGCTTGTGTGGTCCCAAAGATGTATGCCAATTTTGGGGACAACATCTAATATACAACAGCAACATCTTTCAGCAACATTGTTTTCAAAATAGATATTTTTCAATAAGGCTAGTTCTATTGAAGGGATCGTTTCCAAACTTAGGAGGACGCATGCCTGCAGTGTCCCAAAGATGTATACATGGAAATTTTGGGATCAAAATCAAATATGCAACAGCAACTGCTTTCAGTAACATCACTTTCAAAATAGACATTTACAATAAGGCTGGTTCTACTGGAGGGATCTTTGCCCAACTTGGGTGAAAACTTGCCTGTGGCTTCCCAAAGACATATCAGGATCCTGAAAAGCATCAAAGTAATAGCTGTAATAACACTGAATATTAATTTTAATAGAAGCAAACAGCTGCCTGGTAAGTTGTTACATATTTTAAAAATAATATGACAGGAACAGGCAATGACAGGTTCCTGTTAGCCCTTACCACTCTAATGTAAAAATTTAAAATTTTTAAATTAAATTAAAAGATGAACTCATGTTCATTTTTCAATAATTTTGGTGGAAAATGTTGCTGCGGAAGACAGCAGTACCGTCCACCAAAATTGTTGAAAAATGTACACCAGTCTCATTGCTACTGTCCCTGGAAAAGATAGAATATTGACATCAGAGTGCTAAGGGAAAGATAAGTTTTAAATATTAAACTGAACATTTCTTGCACCATAAGTGATTTTTAATTATGATTACAATATTTGATTATAAAACTATGATGAAGATTAATTATGATTACCGGTATACATAATATTTGATTATAGAACTATGATGAAGATTAATTATGATTACCGGTATACATAACATTTGATTATAAAACTATGATGAAGATTAATTATGATTACCGGTATACATAATATTTGATTATAAAACTATGATGAAGAATATAAGAATAATAAATGTGTTTGTAAATAACAAACTAATACATACAGTAGAGCTACCAAGAGGTTTAGATCTGCATGTCAATCCTTTGGGACTTTCTTAACATATTAACACTCAAAACGTCCAAAATCGGCTTCTGTAGTGGTTTTGAGAAATATCCATTTTCAGACCAAAAGACAATTTTCGACGATTTACCACTGGAATTGCCCTGATAATCGAGTCATTCATTCACGTGATAGATTTTCAAAAATAATCTCTGTAAATAAACATTTTCTGAGATGAAATTTTTAAAAACAAATTTGAGTGTTAAAGGGTTAAAAAATAACATTCTATGTAATATTCAGATCATACTCTGCATCGCTATGTCGAGCCATCATCCGCTTCATGTATGGTGTAAGACTTATGTCACAATACACTGATATAAGAAGGAATGTCAAGACGATAACTGTTTGAAATATTTAACATTGTAACATCGTGATATATTTTATTGCGTATTGGTCAAGGTAGTAAAGGATATAACGTTACGTCAAAGAAAAACAGCTTTACTATTAAAATCACCAGGATTATGTTTATAATGGAGGTCATGGAACGTATGTGATAAATAGAATCTCAAACCTTTCTCCATTTTATATTTCACTGAAAACAATGGCTAAATAATTTGGTTCGAAAAATTCAACAAGAGGCCCAAGGGCCTTTGATGTTTAACTGCCTAACACTGAGTTATAAAGGGTATACATAATTGCTAAGTGATTTTTAGATATTTGGTCTAAGTTGCTAAAACTCATACAAGATGTAGTGGTTGAATGTTTTATTATTTGTTTTGAATAAGAAAAATTAACCATTGACCTATATTCTCCAGAAACCAGGTTAGAGGAACCTAGTTCTTAAATGTTTGGTAGCTTATGCCCTACGGTATATTGTACACACATAACAAGTTCAAAATCTCTAAATATGACGAAATGTGACATCAGACTACTTATACCTGTCCCATTGGCTCCAATAAATGTGACCGATAACCAGGAGCCTAACGGAAGTGGTTTTTTTAGTTCTATTAACCATTTAACCGTCATATCAATCGAAAACGGCCTCTGCAATGGTCTTGAGAAATGTCAATTTGCAGACCAAGAGAAGACTATTTTTGAACAAATTGAAGGCTTAATTCTGTAGTACTCAAATAGTTAAAGGAGATCACAAATGAGGATTAGCTTTCAATACCAGAGGCCCAATAGCCTGTGACACTCACCTGGACCATTAGCATTTGAAACATTTGCATTTAAAGATAAATGTTTCTTTAGATTGAACAAGGTGGCGACTGGAAAAATTGACCAATCAAATTTCTGAATGGAAGTCATTATAGTTATTCCAAACAAATTTGGTGGAAATCCTTAAAGCGGTTAAGGATGATTTTATGCGCTTTTGACAATTTTCGGTAAATTTTTCATAAAATCTATGATTTTCAAACAAAAAATTGATCAATCAAAATTCTGAATAGAAGATCTAGAGCCTACCAACATAGACTGTGTTTCTAGTTAAATTTGGTTGAAATATGCCAAGCAGCCAAGGAAAAGTAGCATTCTGACGATTTCTGGTTGATTTTTCCATAAAATCTAAGATTTTCACCCAAAAAATTGATCAATCAAAATTCTGAAGAGGTTTTAAAGCATACCACAATAGAATGCATCTAGTCAAATTTGGTTGAAATATGTCAAGCAGCTAAGGAGTGGCATTTTGAGCATTTTCGGTAGATTTTTCATAAAATCTCAGATCTTCACCCCAAAAATTGATAAATCAAAATTCTGAAAAGATGTTCTAGAGCGTACCACCATAGAATGCATCTAGTCAAATTCGGTTGAAAAATGTCAAGTAGCTAAGGAGGAGTAGCATTTTGACTATTTTCGGTAGATCTTTCATAAAATCTCAGATTTTCACCGAAAAAATTGATAAATCAAAATTCTGAAAAAAATTTCTGGTGGGTCCCAGCTTAGAATCATTCCAGCCAAATTTGGTTGAAATCCGTCAAAACGTTAAGACGCGATTTGACGGACGGACAGATGATGGATGGCCGCCATGGCACAAGCTCACTTGGCCTTTCAGGCCAGGTGAGGTAAAAAAACAACAGAAATACCAGTTTTCATCACATTTTATAAATTAGAAATAAGTTCACAGAATATATCACTGTTAAGATTTCAATTAGTGATGAATTTTGACATGTAATAAAATTCATGGTATGACATCATCGCGTGACTCATCAAACATGTGGATTCACATTATATCACACCTGTTTTCAGATTAGAATAAACTGGCATCTAATATGGTTACGAAGCTGGCGATAAAATCTGATTCAGGTTCCTAGTTTAATAAACACAAGTGTTTCTTTTGCATCTCATTAAGGTAGCTGAATGAGCTGTTGTGAGCTATCAATTATCAACAACACAATATTATTCATGCGATTACATCATACCACAGCAATCATTCATTTAGTAATTCTGAATGATGCCTCTCTGTAGTGAAGATCGATTCCCTCGATCCCACCATCATCTAAATCTGATTATCCATGGTAGACATTCTTATGCACAAGGAGAATCTCCCAGGACATCAATCACAGACTAGTGCATAGTCAGACAATCTTACTCCCTGCATTGTGAGCACTGCCTTGGTTGGCACAACACCTGATTCTTCATAATCAAATTTCCCAAACAGGAGGAGCAAAGGCCCTGTATCACTCACCTGGAACATAAGCCTTTCCACTAGAAAGGCAATCAGCTATAAGTAGAACCCTAAGGAGATGAGCAGAACTACAACAAGAATACAGCAGCCATGTTTCGTTATGTATCGACGGCTCTTGAACAAACTTTAATGACCCGTAGTCCCTAATCACATTTCCTAAATTTCAGCCAAACACGTTCAGCGGTTCTGGAGACGAAGTCCTTTTCATGAAAACCATGTCATCCAAAGATGACTGCTAAAACATTAGGCCAATCAAGTTCCCTTGAACTAAACGAAATCACAGATTTCATTTTTCACGAGAGAGTTGATACTTACCACCCTGATACTATATGATATTTCCTAAATATCAACCTAGCTTCAATAATACTCAGAATTAAAAAGAAACCGCCCCCACTGGGCAGGTTACAGAACTGACAGTCCAGCGGATGTGCAGCCCAAACTCGCACATGCGCGGGGCTGACTCATTCTATTCCAAAATATTGGCTGACCTAATTGCAACATAAAACGCCGACAGACCAAGCCTCTGTGGGGCGGAGAGGTCGGGATCATATCAGGGTGGTAAGTATCAACTCTCGTGAAAAAAGAAATCCGTGATTTCGTTTATTTTACATCAAGAGTATACTTACCACCCGGACACTCTATGATATAGCCAGAATTCATAAGAGAATTCGGAGGGAGGGAGGCGAAGGTCAGAAGACTGCCTCATCCCTGGAAGAGCAAACTCTTGCTTTTGGAGCACAACAAACATCTGAAATTGCGAATGTAAACACAATCAGGAAATGAATTGGACATCGGATAACACGACCAATGTTGAGAGTAATGACCATTTCACATCTGCTTCCCCCCTCTTTTAAAGAGGGAGCGATGACCTCAATGTCCTATACGCTCTCTATGTACTCGTGCTAAAGTACTATAAGACATCAGACGAAAGCTTCATTTCGTATACTCTCAGATGGACTCACAAAGAACACAGAACCATCACCATTTTAGTAAGTAATATAAAACGTGACAAAAAATAACCATCACCAAATATAGGACTAACCTATTTTGACGAGATTCCCTTTGATCACCGCTGGCGATGATAGGTACAGTATGGAAAAGCGGGGATTCCCCCCACTAAATTGCACTCTGTGTGAGTCAATGGCCGTATGTACAATATTTACAAATATATACAGATTTAACATTTATGTAAAATTGATACGGCAAGTGGATTTGACGTGTCACGTAGGTAATGATCTGTAAAGCTAGGCTCACAGTGCCATTGTGCTACTGACATAATGTCATCCACCGGCACTCCGTTAAACAGAGCCATGGATGTCACTACGCCACGGACACTTTGAGCCTTGGCCATGTCAACTTGTTTACCCGTGGTGGTTTTGTGGCAATGCTGGATGCATTCCACAATCCACCTAGAAATGGTATCTTTAGAAGCTCTCCCATGGGGTTCAATGTAAGATAGCCATAAATCACTAGGGTCCGTCCGCCATTCCTGTGTACATTGTTTATAATGCGTTAATACACGGACTGGACACCAAACCTTTGAATTAGGATCAAACCTAGACTAAGCGGGTAAAACTATAGGCTGACCAGGATATTTTAAAGACTGGTTCTTCGCCATAAAGTTAACTCTAGGTAGAAGCCTAAGGCCTTCCCCTGTCACCACAAAACGGTCTGGCTCTGCTGACAAAGCATGTATTTCACTTCTTCGTCTAGCTGAAGCTGCAGCAATCAGAAAAACTGTTTTAAGTGTCAACATTTTCATGGAAATGGAGCTTAGTGGTTCAAAGCGTTTATCTGCTAATACTTGAAGTACTAACGATAAACTCCAAGACGGAATCACTGGAGGATTCCTTGGTCTTAGATTAGCCATGCCTTTGATTAAAGTATTTAGATTACATACTTCATCACTTCCCCTATTAGCCAAGCAAGGGATAACTGACATTAAAGCTGACTTGTAGCCACTAATAGAGTTAGGCTTGAGGCTATAGGCATCAAAAAGGTGACAGAGGAAATCAGCTACTACCTGAATAGATGCTTCTATTGGATTAATACATCTTTTTGAGCACTATTCAGCAAATCTGTTGATTTTATAATTATATGCTCTGGAGGTTGACCCCCTTCTGGCTTTTGCCATAAACATGGCTGCTTGCTCAGAAAAACCCTCCTTAACTGCTGATTCCTTGGCAACATCCACGCAGTTAATTGTAACATTGACGGGTTGTTGTGCAAGGCCTTGCCCTGGAAGATTATGTTGTCCATCAGAGGCAGAGGAACAGGATTGCAGACCAGAAGGTCCAGCAGATCCGTATACCATGATCGGCGTGGCCAATTTGGGGCGATCAGAAGCACTTGGCATTCCTGCTGCCAGATTTTCTGGAGAACTTTTGGAATCAGGATTGCTGGCCGGAATGTGTATGCATACATTCCCTCCCAGCTTATAGCTAACGCTTCTATTGCGATAGCGCTCGGATCTGGAATCGGAGAGACGTACGTCGTCATCTTCGCATTCTTGTCCGTTGCGAATAAATCTATGTTGGGCTTGCCCCAGTGTTTTTTTTGTTTTTTTTCGTTAGCTGATCGTACCGCCAGTCCTGTAAGTGACTATCGACATGATCATAAGCCCCAGTGGTTAAACAGGCGATCCACAACACATTGATTTAGTTGCCATTCCATAGGAAGAATGCTCATTCTTCGGCTCAATGAGTCTGCTAATAGATTTAGCCTTCCCGGAATATGAACTGCTTTCAGGGAAATCCCATGATCTAGGCACCAGCAAAGCAGTTTCCATGTCATCATACAGAGACTGGGTGACTTTGTTCCGCCTTGGCGGTTTATGTAAGTCACTACTGTTGTATTGTCTGATCGA
The DNA here is from genome assembly GCA_034401795.1 of Chaetoderma sp. LZ-2023a. Taxonomy (NCBI): domain Eukaryota; kingdom Metazoa; phylum Mollusca; class Caudofoveata; order Chaetodermatida; family Chaetodermatidae; genus Chaetoderma; species Chaetoderma sp. LZ-2023a. Next base: position 158,855,350 of record CM067359.1, read on the forward strand.
ACCAGAACACTCTTGCCCTTGACCTTCTCTAGGAAGTGTTCCATGGCTAAGACTACTGCTCGCATTTCCAGCAGATTTATATGTTCTCTTGACTGATCCAGATTCCAAAGCCCTGATACTTTGTTTTCTTCCAGGCAAGCTCCCCATCCCTCCATTGATGCATCTGTGTACATCGTTAACTGAGGGTGGGGAGGTGACAATGTCACCCCCGCCAGATTTTCTCTCTTCATCCACCATTGAAGGTGGTGAATAATAGGTTCCAACACTGACACCTTTGAGTCCACGAAACCCGTCCTCTGGGTCCACTGTGTCATGAGAAATAACTGGATCGGCCGCCGGTGTAAGGCTGCCTGAGGAATGACTGGTTCCAAAGAAACCATCAACCCCAACATTCTCAAGCAGACCCGTGCCAGGACATGACGACTGTTGCACACTGACTGGATGACTGAAATGAGTATTTCTACTCTCTCTTGAGATCGTTAAACATATCCTATCTCTAGATCGAAGAACATGCCCAGGTAAACAAACTTCTGGGATGGAGTCAGCTTTGACTTTTGAAAGTTGATTATCCAGCCTAGATCTGTAAGAGTTTTCAAAACTATCTCCAGATTTGCTGATAGACTTTCTTGATTGTGTGCTTTTAACAGCCAGTCGTCTATGTATGTGTGGATTGCTATGTGTCTCTTGCAGAGGTATGACGTCATAGCTTGGACCACTAGAATGAAGGCCTCGAGGAGCCGTCGATATACCAAATGGGCAAACCCTGAATTCCCATTGGCGTCTCTGAAATGCAAATCTCAGAAACCAACGAAAGATCTTCGCAATGGGAATGTGAAAATAGGCATCTTTTAGATCTATTGATGCTGTCCACATTCCCTTCCTCAATCCTGCTAACACCGTTCTTAGTTTCCATTTTGAAACTTGGTGTGAGGATAAACCTGTTGAGAGGTTTGAGAATTGGTCTCCACCCTCCAGTGCTTTTTGTCACTAGGAACACAGTTGAATAATAACCCGGACATTTTTGTGCGGGTTGAATAGCGTGTTTTAGTATGAGGGATTGAATTTCTTCCTCTATACACAACCGTTGATCTGGATCTCTTGGATTTTGAGTCCAGATCGGAACCAGACAGGCGCGATGGCTGATTTGAAATCCAGTCGGGATGGTAACCGACTGAAAACCATTGCAAGACTGAGCGGTCCTGCGTAATCCGCTCCCACTCTTGCATGTGGAAGGCCAGACGCCTCCCACGGGTGCACCTAAGGATTGAGGTGGACCCGAGAAGTGCAAGAGAAGATCTGTCTCTGGTGGTTGTCCTAGCAGCACTGGTATGGTCTTTGTGAGAGCCGACCCATCAGGCTCGGCTCCCACGACCAGAACCCTGCGCTCCTCTACAAGCGCCACGCACACCACGGTGCATGGGCTGTCTGGCGGGTTGCGCTGGAGGAGCCTGCGCTCCCCCCTAGCTGGCTTACGCTGGCATTACCGTGGCCGACGCTGCGTAGGTGGTTGGCCTCTGACAAGGCCACCAACACCTCTAGCCTGCTAAGGGTGGAAGGCAGGGGGTGCTGCTCGAACACGCTCCCTGCGGAGCACTTCAAACTGCTCTCGCAGCGCCCTCTGGTTGTTCACCATGTTTACGGTTTGTTGGAGGTGCAGGCATCCTTCACCTCCAAACAACCCTGGACCTGCTATCGGCGTCCGAAGAAGCTGATTGTACAGCTCCTGCGAGGGGCACAAATTGTCAAGGGCAAATGTGCGCCTCACCCATAAACTCCTGGTTACGGATCTCGTCATGCAGTCAAGAGCCAGGTTAATGCCGTCCTGGATGGCTCTCTGGACTGAAAGAGGAGAAGTTTGGCGGGCCACGGATGCTGCTACCACCCCCAATAGCAGCTGGGAAACGTGCGAGAGAGCCGAGATGGCTCCTCTCGCACTTTCCTCCGTATCCCACAGCACAGAATTAGCGTTGCGCTGGGCGCTAGTGAACAAGGGTCCCGTGTCAGACTGGGACCCAGGCCGCGTGTCTTCGCCCAAAGCCGCACGGCTTTGGGATGACGCCGTACTTCTGATAGAGATCAGAACTAATACGGCAGCGCCGTGCCACCTCGCGAGGGGCCTTCGCAAGGCGTCCTTTTGGCTGAATGGATGTCTCTGCTGCAGTGAACCATCAACGATATGCTCCGCATACGGCAGAGATGGCATGGTGCTCGTCACCAATTTCCCTCCTAACCACGGGCGCTGGTCCCGCTGGGAGGCCAGTGGATCCACCTGGAGTTCTGGCTTGATGTTCACCAGCCATTGGCAAGCATCAAGCCAGTCCTCCTCGGTGGCCACCTGTGAATGTTCGTCGTCCTCAACCACATTCACTGGTGGAGTAATGGCCGGAGCTGAAGATACTCCTGGATAGCCAGGGAAGCCATACGGACCCGCAAGACGTCATAGTCCAGGCCTTCCTCACGGTAACTCTCGGCAAGACGAGGGATACAGAATGGACGGCCATTGGCTCCTAGCCGGCCTAGCCGTTGAGCCATGAACCCTACTCCCGAAGAAGTAGTTCCATGGAAAAGGTTACCCATGGGTCTCTGTGGGGGCCCATAGGTATCCATTTCCGTGGACATCGGCAGGCCATAACAGAGCGTCCTCTTCTTCCTGCCCAGAAAGATTAGACGCCAAGCTTGAAAAGGGATCAAGTTCGGCCTGGGCAGGAGGGGTATCGCGTGAGGCGCTGATACCCTTAGCCTTAGGCTGCTCTAGAGCACTCGATAAGCGAGCGCCCGAGGCCATGGCTTTCGCTCCCGGGTCCACGGGCGAGGCAAGCCTCAGTGCCGGACCAACAAAAACTGGTTTGCTAAGAGAACCAGACCCAGAGACGGGAACACTCTGTCCCTGAGCAAATGAAGAAGACAATGACGAACCTTACCCGGGAAGCATGCTGCTTCGTCTTCTTCATTTCTCCCATCAACTCAAGACGGAAGGCCTCCATGTCTGGCATGGATGCCTTCCTCTTCTTACCACACTCTTTTTCCAGATGCCTCTTCTCGTCTGCCGCCCGGTCTTTCACCTGCTGATTTAAAAAATCAGTCATCATCTCCACCGGCCACGACTCACATACATGGCAATTTAGAAGGGGCCCGTACGTACTGCACCTAGTGCAGTCATGGGGGAAAAAGCGGGCCTTCACAAAACGGAAACAATTACCCTCTGAAAAGACACAAAACGGAAACAATTAGTTTTTAGTTATGACGAACCAAAAAAACAATTGTAGAAGGCTAATAAGATCCATAAGGAAAACTTTGACCATCAAAAGAAAGGATAATCCAGGGTCATAGAAGAAACTATAGGCCTGACAAATGGCGAACAAATCCTAAAACTTCTTATACTTATTTAAGAAGACAAGGGAGACATTAGAATTTGAACTTGAATACTTGAGAGGCAAATTTTAAGACTTCACAGCTCAAAACAAAGATTCATTAGTAATTGAACATTATAAAGATAATGAACCTATGCAAACCATCAAGAGAGATAAATAACTCAACTCAGCCAAAAAAATTCTAAAAAGTTTTAGAAATAAAATGACTGAAAATTTTTCTCTCCTAAATAAACCTCATAAGATGATTTCTGAGGATGAGTGAAATCTGATAAACAACAACGGGAATACCTGATCCTGAGTCCAAAACCCTGTGGTGGGGGGAGAATGCCGAAAAATTACTTCTTATGGTAATAATTCCCTCAGCAAGCTCATAATAAATTAGAAGGACCCAGAAACCAAGTATAAATATTGTTTAAGTTAAAGGATACACTTCAAATATTAGCACATGTGTCTGAAAAATAAAGCACAACATGCGTTTGCTAATATATAGGCCTCCCCCATAAAGAGCTAGCCTAATAAAGACGTATCCACAAGTTAGCGTGAATCCTGGAAATACCATCCGAGTCAACACGCAAATTTTTTATCAATAAATTTACTACAGTACACCTGATGGCTTGGACCGGGAGCATCTTCCGGCTACGTGGCAGCGTCAGACATACTAATATACAGTTAAAACAAGTTGCAAAACAACTCAAAGCTTCAAAAAGATAGAAAGCAAAAGCAAAGCTAGAAAGCATGTTGCAATGGGAGGTCAATATTTTAAGAAGAGACTGAGTCAGACCCGCGCATGCGCGAGCTTGGGCTACACATCCGCTGGACTGTCAGTTGTGTAACCTGCCCAGTGGGGGCTGTTTCTTTCTAATTCTGAGTATTATTGAAGCTAGGTCGATATTTAGGAAATATCATAGAGTATCAGGGTGGTAAGTATACTCTTGATGTGAAAAAACTTAGTTCAGCTGTTGCCCTACATAACCTGTCATGAGCTTTTGAATCGATCACCCAAGCAAATTTGGAAAAGAAGCTTTTTAAAGGTGTTTAAAAAAAATAAAAATTCAGCCAAAATCCAAGATGGCCGCACACACGCATGCAGGAAAATTGACCGATCAGCTCCATTTGAACAAACCTGTATCTCTATGTCATAAGAATGCTTTCTGCCAAATTAATATATTTGAAATCAGCCCGGTGGTTCTCGAGAAGACATTTTAAATTTGCTATTGCTTTAGTACATGGGAGTTTCTGGTTGGAAAATGATCCATGATGGCCGCTAAATCATTATCCGAGTTTCGAAAATGGCAAATTTGAAATTAGAATGCCCAAAAACTATATAAAACCAATTTCAGCTCCAAAATCTATCAAATAAAAAAAATATTCCAATATGGCCGCCAAACAAGCTACATTTTGATTGGGCCACGGCAGCCATGTTTTTTGGCGTATTAACTTCCCGTAACCAAATTTTAATTGCCCTTAGACACTAATCATATCTCCCAAATTTTAGCCCAATCCCTTCAGAGGTTCTGGAGAAGTCATTTTCGCAAAAACTAACAATTTCGCCAATCAAGTTCCCTTGAACAAACTTGGTTCTTAGCTTTTCCCCTGGATGATATTTCAAGAGTTTTGAACCGATCCCCTAAGCGGTTTTGGAGATTTTAAAACAAATTTCTAAAAACCAAGATGGTCGCCGGCCAATTTGCCGATCAGCTTCGGTTGAACAAATTTGAATCTTTATGCCCTAGGGATGCTTCCTGTTGAAATCCGCTCAGCGGTTCTTAAGAAGTCGTTTAAAGGAAAAAGTTGATGGACGGATGATGGACAGTCGCCGCGGCATAAACTCACTTGGCCGAAAGGCCAGGTGAGCTAAAAATGTAATGCAAATCTAACTAATCATAGTGACTTTGAGGACGGCTTTTAGTTCCAGCATTTTTTTTCTTCAGGCTCCTGTGTTTCATAGTGAGCATTGATAGCGTTATTCCTTGAGTAAGCTTAATGTATCATCACTTCAAGTATTTGTTGACACTTGGAAAGCAGTCCAAAGATGATCTGTCGACGTAATGTCCATTAAAGCTCTTGTGTCCCAATAAATATAGACAAATTTTGCACAAGATATGAGATGCTTGTTCAATTTACCTAGCATGCAATGCTACCCGGCGTTTAAATTTTCTCTTTAAATTATTATTTTCAAGACAAAATAATATCCACCGCAGATATTTGCTTATGGAGAAGTTTTTGTGTTATGGTATACATGCAAGAATCTAAACACTGACTACAAGGATGAACCTTTCCAATTTACTCATCCCTCTAATTCACCTTTCCAGAGTACCCACCCATCATATGACATCATAATGAACTGCGTGATGCGTACAATGACATCATAATGAATGACGTCGATAAGTACATCACGAACGCATATTTGAAGATGGTCTATGCGTTGTTGTACAAATTGTTTGCTTTTACTATTTAATAAATATTCTGTTGAATATTTTGAAACTAATTTGACTGGTCAAATTAGTTAGAAAATATTCAACAGCTTTACTGTACAGTTTTCAGGAAATTGATAGCTAGGGCATTTGGGGATCGATCAATCCCAACACGGCGAGCTGTGGGTGGAGCTTAGCTAGTGATGGGCGAGGCATAGCTAATAATGGAAAGGTCCATTACAAGTAATTAATCTTGGCCAAATACATCTAATTACAAGTAATTAATCTTGGACAATTCAGCCCATGATACAGGAAGGCTAACTCCTTTTTCCACTCATTCCATTCATAAGTGATACTGACTTTGCAACATTTAGTGTTTTACTAGTAAATAATTCAATTTTTTCCAAAAAAGGTTCTTACTGATTTTCTATAACATTCAATAGTAATTCCAAGAGATATGCCTATGTCTCTGCTCTAGTCACTTAAAATATCAAAATTGTCTACGTATATACCATCTGCTACTATCACATATTTGTGCCAGTGAACGTAACCAGTTTACTGCTGCCTATCGAGCTATCCTGCTTTATGTTACTGATCATAATAACTCTTTTTTATATTGTGAATAGAAGTCATGAATCCATTACCTCACTCAATCATATGGTGTCATAATCAACTACATGACGTGTAGGCTGACATCATAATCATGACAGCATGAATGACTCCATATAGTCCGTCTTTAACGCTTAATAGTCTGACATGTTGTACAAATTCTGTCTTTAACATTTACTAAACTTTCTGGTGAATATTTTGAAACCAATTTGACTGGGCACTGTTGCTGCCTTAGGCAGCAACAGCGCCGTGTCAATTTAGTTTCAAAATATGCAGCTGAATACCTGTATATTTTTCTGGAAATTGTTAGTCAGGGAGTTCGGGGATCAATCGATCACAACACCAGCGTGGTGCGGGTGAAGCTTAGCCAGAGCGAAGACGGGCATAACTAAAACTGGAACAATCCATTGCTATTGTCCTATGAGGTAGCCCCTATTTTCAGCAATTCTAGTTTCTTTCTGAATAATTATTGAATGCTTAATTTGCATGCAAGAAGTAGCATGATTAAAATGTCTTACAATACAACTCAGAAATAAATTAGTTTATTTCCAAGACAAAATACAATATGCCATTGAATATTTTGAACATAATTGGATTGGAAGAATATTTCTTAACATATAACATGATCCATTATTATTTCAATAGAAGTGAAAATTAAAGTCATACTTTCATTTTCACCTCATCATAATTATCTTGATTGAGCTGGTGTGAACATTTTGATGATCTGTTTGCAAGATGAATATGCAGGCTTGTGCTAATGGACCTTTCCAGTTTTAGCTAAGCCCATCTCTAGGTAAGCTCCACCCACACCTCGTTCATGTTGGGATCGAGTGATCACTGAACTCCCTGACTATCTATTTCCAGAAATCTATACATGTAAGATGTTGAATATGGGTAAACTGGAAAGGTCCATTAGGGAGAGGGAAGGGGGTCCAGGATTGTGCTAATGAGCAATATATGATGACGATATCATGGACCTGACTGGTATATTATCAAGAAATGTCGGTGGATACCGCTTTAATGGCCAAATTTGGTCAATAACATGAAAATATTTACTTACTGAATGTCCATTTACAGGCCAAAAGAAGACTATTTTTGAAAATTTACCACTTGAATGACTGGCTCGGTTAGCGAGCCAGTCATTCGTCGTAAATTTTCAAAAATAGTCTCTTCGTCTGCAAATGGACATTCCTCAGGACCACAGCAAAGGCCGAATTTGGCCAGCTTGACCACTAAAGAGTCAAAGACCAGATTGCTGTCTTCTGTTGTTTTCTAAAATGTATCTGGAGAAAACTGCTGCTTTTCTGTATAAATCTTCTCACTGCGCTGCCAAAGTCTATGCACTGTTTCTAATGCATGCTAAGTCATTTTTGTTACCAGAACAATTGTTAAAACTATTCCGCAAATCATCATAAATGGAAGCCAACTTTTCAAGAATCCCCATGCACTGAAATAAAATATAAAATATTTAATTAGATTGAAGTTAATATGCATAGCCATGGATAGAATTGTCTTATCAAAGTCTCACTAAGCAAGTAACTCTGCAGATTGACAAGTAACCATGGACCTTTCCAGCTTTAGCTATGCCCAACCCATCTCCAGCTAAGCTCCACCCACACCGCTCGTGTTGGGATCGATCGATCTCTGACTATCAATTTCCAAAAAACTACACAGGTAAGCTGTTGGGTATTTTGAAACTAATTTGACTGGATGCTGTTGCTGCAACAGTGCCCAGTCAAATTAGTTTCAAAATATTCAACAACATGTTTATTAAATAGCAAAAAATTAAAAAGACACAACTCATACAATGTGTTGGACTATTTGAGATATGATGACAGTCTATATGGAACCTTTGTGACGCAATGATTGTGACGTCATCATACATGCGCTGAGCTGATTATGACATCATACGAGGTCAGATGATGGATGGATGGATACCCTGGAAAGGTGAATTATGTTCAAAATATTCAAGAGTACATGTATGCTTTACTTTTTTCAGTTATTTCTGAGCTGTACTATAGTTATATAAGTCTGTCAATCAAACATGTTGACATCTCTGATAGTCGCCTATATGTCCGTGTCCGTGTCATAATATCGCAATTATTCCATCCAATTTCAGGGCGGTATATAAATCAAGCTATTCGTCTTCACATGTACATGTATGCACGCAGTAAACTTGAACGTTTTTCACACATGCACATCCAGAATTTTAAGATTCTCATTCAATTATATGATGTCAATCAACAATGTCACTTGTAGGCTGATGTCATAATGAATTACGTCATGAATGTCGCGATTTAGTCCGTCATAAACGCTTAATAGTCTGTTGTATGAATTGTATGTCTTTACTATTTAATAAACATTCTGTTGAATATTTTTTAACTAATTTGACTGGGCGCTGTTGCTATCATAGGAAACAACAGCACCTAATCAAATTAGTTTCAAAATATTTAACAGCTTACCTATATAGTTTTCTGGAAATTGATATTCAGAGTGCAGGGATTCAATTGATCATAGCACAGGCAAAGCGTGGGTGGAGCTTAGCTACAGATTGGTGGGGCATAGCTAAAACTGAAATTCCTCCATTACTTCCAGTCAAGAATTTATTTATCAGATCAGGTGTGATGAATGGATTCTAAACACCAGGGATTGAAATTAACCAGGATGAGCCAGTATGTATAATTACTGTATTCTGTGGCTGTAGTAGTAGAAACACCCTACAGCTGCAATCAGTCCTTCTTCGCTTTTGCCCACTGTGTCTTGTCCTCAGCTGAAATCCATAGCTTCCTCAGGTCCATTCTTGACTTGAGTGTACCGAGACCTGCTTTCTTGAGGCAACCTCGTTGCACGCTTAGCAGATTTATGCAAGGACGTCCTCTCTTGACTTTGTATTTGCCGGCTCCGAGGATGGCGAATTCCAAAGCTATCTGTGCTGGTGTGACTTCTGGCATCCTTAACACATGGCCAAACATGGACCATCTTTGCTGGCCGTCTTTTTCAGACAGCGGCGACGTATTACACATCTTGTATTGTGCATAAACCCCTAACAGATCCCCCCACCTACTCCCCAACCTTGCAGGATGTATGTAGTTTTATTAACCACTATAAAACATACTTACCGTTCAATCACTACTTGCTAAATCAACTACTCTGCATTTGGCCACCAGAATAAGATTTTTATGCTTGCTTACATAACCCCATATGCATATTCCATTTCAATATACCCTCAACCAGGCTACTGGTAGGGTACACCCCCAGCATATGTCCTGATAGAGACTGGCACACTCCTTGGTGACACCTGTCACTAAGCATGTCCGTGCATGCGTCATGGAGCACAAATAGGAAACATATTCACTTTTCTAAATTTAAGTGCCAAATATTATAAACAGATTCTCAAATCATTCCTACATGGGGTGGCTGAGGCCGGGTCATAGTGATTGAATGGTAAGTATGTTTTATAGTGGTTAATAAAACTACAGACCAACCCGCAAGGGGGGTCTGTTGGGGGTTGTTATTACACCGAAATAACATCTATACCATTCAATCGCTACTTGCTAAACCCGTAGATTTGGTCAGTGCGCCACTTAAAAAACCTTGGTGGGTGGAGATTTGAGAACCATTAAACAAGGATAAAAATTAAACAACTCATATCCAAATGTTAATAAATTAACATAATAGTGCATCCATAACAAATCACACAGTGATTATCATACAAGGAAAATTGTCAACTCAATGAAATAAACAAAACAAGAGAATATTCTCACCATATCTGACAGACATACAGACTAACGAAATTGGTGAGATGTGCTTGGTAAATGGTCCTTGCCTTGTTTTGTTAAAATCGTTATATTTCTAAAAAAGGAGGCTGCTGGGCTCTGATCCTTTAAATAGAAAGAGTAAAAGTCGATTCAGATTTCCAACCTGCGACTTGCATGACATCGTCCAATGATGAGCCGGTGAAAAGAGTGAAGGAGGTAGCCATACCACGAAGGTCGAGAGCCTTGACATGGGCTAAATTGATCTCACCTGGGGAGGCAATCTCATAGCATAATTTTATGGTCTCACAGATCCATCTGGCAACTGTGGCCTTAGAAACCGGTCTAGCCACCTCCTCTGCGTATGGAACACATTAGTGTGAAGAATCGGATCTTTTAAAATTGGTACAACGTTTATAGACTTTTAAGGCCCTGACGGGACACAAGAATCTGTGGGACAGCGAAAAAGACGATAAAGATTTAAGAATAATAGGTTTGGCTGAGTAAGGGTTAGACTGGGTCTTCGATATAAAACCCCTTCTGGGATATAAAACTAGACCATCCCCAGATTCAATAAATCTGTCTTTTTCTGCGGAAAGAGCATGAATTTTGGATCTTCTCCTAGCTGAAGTGGCAGCAACAAGGAAAACAGCCTTGAGAGTCAATAGTTTGAGATTGATAGATTCAATTGGCTCAAAATGGTGACCTGCAAAAACCTGAAGAATCAAGGCCAAATTTCAGGAAGACAAAGCGTTAGCGAATAATGCCCAATCCTCTAATAAAGCCATTGAGAATCTCAGCATTCAAAAGACAAGGAAGAGAAGCCAAAGAAATCTATAACCCCTAACGCTGATAGCTGATAAATGAAATGAATCGAATAGATATGATTAGAAATCTAACACCTAGGAAATAGAAACGGAATCAGGCAAGAAACCATGTTTTAAACACCATTCTTCAAAGATTTAATAGTCAACCTTTGTACAAATTTGACAGGTCGACTCCCTCCTGGAAGCGTCAATGATATCCTGAGATCTTGAAGAAAAGTTGAACTCTGAGACCGGACACTCGAAAACTCTCCAAACACACAGGATGAAGAATTCTGGTTTGGATGAAGATGCAAGCCCCTTACTTGAGCGAGATCTGATGATACGGGGAGAAAGCTTGCAAAATCTTACCAGAAGATCGAGAAAGGCTACCAATCAGATCTTCTTTGACCAAAAGGGAGCTGCTAGAAGAAATTTGTTAAACTGGTCCATGACTATCTTCAGAACCATTAGAATCAGGAATATTGGAAGGAATGTGAAATCAAACTATCCTGTCCAGAACTGAGATCATCGCCCAAACCTGACTGTACAAAAAGGGAGACATGAAAGATGAGATCTGGGCAATCAGACATGTCGCAAAAAGATCTACATGGGGAAGACCCAGAAGCTTGAAAACGCTTTTGACCAACCTCTTAAACTGCCACTCGGTGAGTGAGAACTTGCTAGGACTGAACCACTGGTCCGCAAGAAACATCCGTCTGTCTGGAACATGACTGGGAACTATAAAGATTTGGATCTAGTGACATCCCAAGAAAAGGATCCAAAATCCCCATATAAAGAAGGAAAGACCTTGTTCCTCCGTCTGAAAATGAAAGAAAACCCTGAGGCATTGACTGATCGAATCGAGATCTTGATGCCTATCACTCGATCCGACCAAAGGTGGAGGCTTCTTGACAAGTCACAACTCCACTAAATTGATGTGAGAAAATGACTCCTCCAGGGTTAACCCCAAGGTCAGATCGAGGGGCATGGCTCAAACTGCCATACCCTATCCTTGAAAGCAAAACTCATGTACCTTCGGAAGGAAAGGCAAAAAAGGCACATGAAATAGGAATCCTAACGATCGATAGAAAGGATCACATGCCTAAAATAGACTTGCGATAGGGGAGAAGGACTCGATCCTTAATTTAGAAGATAAAGAAAGAAGATATAACTTCTTCAGGAAGATAAAAGGACGCTAGCCTTCTAAGAATTGGAGACTATGAAGATCGGTGAACAGAAGCCCAGGTCTACTTTCCAAGGTAGAGCCTATTCTATAGTCTCCTTGACAATCATAGAAAACCAACACCCCCTCTAATGCTAATAGCTTCTGATTGGATGGAATAGAAGACCATTTGGGAGAAGAGACTGCGGAGAAGGGTCCTAGACCCAAGAATAACATCCGGCCCTTTTGATAAGGGCCGCCCCTAAAGTTAGGGCAAACTTACTACATGCTAAATAGGACTGCTCATAGAAACACATAGTTTACATATGCCATGAAGCTCAAACCATAAAATCCTGGGCTATATCCTTATTCTTAGCTCTCACGAAAAATTGTAACTCGTGTTTATTTTGGTTATTTTAATTTTACCGCTTTCTTTGAATGGAGAAAAAAAGTATCATAGAAGCATAGCCTTACTTATTAAAATGCTGAAGACCCTGAAAACATTATAGGTAATTTTATTTATAGAGATTTAACCAGGTTTCGTGGCAAACTGAAAAACCATAGTAAGCCTATGGGAGGGGTTAGAATCAAGATACACATGCATAGCCAAATCCTGTACCTGAGAATCTGCACAAATCCTGTTTGGTATTCGAAAACATCAAATCGTGACTGAATTTAGCAAGATAGTAAGGAAAATGAAATTAGGGTTTCCCAAGCCATTGCTCGAATGTTAAATTAGTCCCTCCAGAAATGGCATTGCTCCAGGGAACTAAGGGAAATTTAATTGTGATGCCGTCATCACGATTCTATGAATTGAATGCATGATATGGGCCTGTTAAGTGAACTATGGCAATCCTTTGACCATCTTGGAGTCTGGAATAACCAGGATTCAAAATATAAACAAAGCTTTCCCTTGAAAATTATCTTCATTTTAAAAAGAATTTCACAAAACGCAGAAACTTTACAAAACTCAGGAAATGTGCACGTACCGTACGAATTGAGGAAGATAGGCACAAAACACCACTAATACCTGCTCATCTACGATTCTGTAAGCTTTGCAACCAGAACCTAATCGAGGATGAAAAGCACTTTATAATGGAATGTCCACATTACGATCAGGAGAGACAATCGCTCTTTAAAAAGCTTAATGAGTTTACTAACTTTATCTCGCTTGATAGGTGTAACCAATTACAATTTTTAATGTCATATGATAATGGAGAAGGTGATCTAATAAAAATAGTAGTTATAAAATAGCGGTTCTGGCGTACTTCCTCCTGGATGATTCGAAGGGTGGGTATGATTATCACCTCATCATGCAGGCCATCTCCCAAACAGAGGGACAGATCAACTGCATCCCCAGCAATATGGAGAAGTACATCTCCTTCAGCCTCCATTGGCTGCGGTTCATCGACTCAGCCCATTTCCTCTCAGCATCACTTGACAAGCTGGTAGCTAGTTCCACAACGTTCCCACTTACAGAACAGTATGGTGACGTACATGAGCTCCTGCTCCGCAAAGGTGTATACCCCTATGAGCACATGGATGGGTGGCACTGTTTCAATGAGACCTCTCTTCCACCTCAAGCTGCTTTCTACAGTAAACTCTCTGGCGAAATATCTGACAGCGACTAGTTCGAGCCGGGTTCGGCTGCCAGACCATGGGTGACTATCATGATCTCTATCTGAGAACCGACACTCTACTTCTCGCAGATGTCTTTGAGAACTTCCGCATCACGTGCCTCCAACAGTATCGTCTGGACCCAGCACATTATTACACGAGCCCGGGGTTGAGCTGGGATGCACTTCTAAGGGAAACAGGTGCAGAGCTGGAGCTCCTAACAGACTATGATATGCATCTCTTCATAGAAAAAGGACTCACGGGGTGGTATATCAATGGTCAGCAAACATTATGCTAAAGCAAACAACCCATATATAGCTGGCTATAATTCTCAACAGCCGACAAGCCACATCATGTATCTGGATGCTAACAATCTCTATGGCTGGGCAATGAGCCAATACCTACCAATTGGGGGGTTTGAGTGGGTCGTTCCTCCAGAACAGGACAACTTATTGCTAGCCAAAAAGATTACACAACATCCCCATGATGATGAAAAGGGCTACATCCTAGAGGTTGATCTTGAGTACCCACAACAGCTGCATGACATGCACAATGCCTACCCGCTGGTGCCTGAATGGATGAAGGTGAAGGGAGAGTGGCTCTCAGAGTATCAGTGTGCATTGGGCAAAGCGGGGAAACGCCAGCAGAAAAACTGGTACCTAATCTGAAAGACAAAGAGCACTATGTCCTGCACTACCGCAACCTAAAGCTCTATCTCAGCCTGGGTATGAGGTTGAAGAAAATACACAGGGTTCTAAGCTTCAATCAGCGTCTTTGGTAAGACCACGGAGAACTTACGCAAGCGAGTGGATGTCAAGCTGATGCGGTCAACCGAGGAGGACAGGCTGAGGCGGCTCATAGCCAAGCCCAACTTCACCCGGGCAAAGGTGTTCGATGATGATCTAGCTGCTCTCCACATGTACAAGACCAGCCTGGTGTTGAACCACCCGGTTTATGTGGGCATGTCCATCCTCGATCTATCCAAACACCTTATGTATGACTTCTACTACAACCGCCTCAAGGAGCAGTATGGCACCAGGGTCAATCTCCTTTACACTGACACAGACAGTCTTCTGCATGAGGTTCGCGAATGCTAAACTCCTGTAAGCGCATCCCCAAATCAAGGCCGACACAGTATAGTTAGCCATGCTATGGCGGCGTATTGCACTTGATTCGCGCAAGCAACAGATTTAGAATGGCATGTCGCCAAGATCGACGTGTGCGCGAGAGTGTTCTCGAGTACTCTTTTTGGAAGTCGGGAACATACTTTCTCGCAAGATTATTGGTTAATAAATATAACTATATAGAAAGCAACCAATGAATCGCAATGAAACTACCAAAAGTAAAGAAAATAAACAATATTTTACGTGGTAATTTTATGAATGACGTAGTAGTAGTATCTCTATATATAGCATTCGTAGTATTCATAGTAAAACTAGTAACACGTGGGCCGATTGATACACGCTGATCACAGTAAAACCGTTTATCATTCCCTATTTAAGCCATAGAAAACAAACATTAGTAATTTTTAAATAAAAATTGTTAACTCTTTCAACTGAAATCACAGTATCGCAGAAGCTCTATTTCATATTAATAAGCTGTTGAATATGTTGCAAGTTTTTAAGGGGGACCTGTTGCTCACAGCTGCCATAGTCTGCAACAGCTTCCAGTTAAGCACTAACACTATTCAGCCTTCTTACATTGTATTGAATGATGTGTACTTTGTTTAGTCTACCAGTTGAAAGGGATATGTGATGTATGTTGGTACAGTTTCAAAATATTCAGCAGCTTACCTGTGCAGTTTTTTGGAAATTGATAGTCAGGGTGGTCAGAGATCGATCGATCCCAACACGAGCGAGGTGTGGGTGGAGCTTAGCTAGAGATGGGCGGGGCATGGCTAAAACTGGAAAGGTCCATTACCCTTCTGTAGACCTGTATTATATAGTGTTCTAATAACTACGCTTACCTGACATATTTAGAATGGTATAACAAAAGGAAACACAGCTTCACCATATTCCACTCTGTATTGCCATTATACTTCATTATATTCAGCGCCATGGCAACAAATGAATAGCAGTTATCACAAAATAAGTTATGCTGAGGACAGAATAATAACTATTAGCGATACCACTATCAACAGCAGCTTAATTAAAGCAATACAGTTAGTTCACGATTCAAGTAAAATATGCCTGCCACTCTTACCAGCAAACCAGCTGAATCAGTGTACTGAATTGGGGGGGGGGGGATTCCAATTGAATGATGTCATTGTTATAAATGTGTGATGTAAGTCGTACTATAAAATCAGACATGCAAATTATTTATCACAATATATGTTCATTCTTCATTTTTGTGTTCATTTTCCATCTTTGGAAAATGAATGTCTATCTGGATAAATAATTATGTCATGTCTGAATTTATAGTACGGCTTAGTCTTAAACCACTAAGATTATGGTCTGTTGTTAAGAAAAGACATACGTTTCAAATGTATAAAGCCATCTGCCAAGATTACATTCCGACGGGACATGATGACTACGCAATACAGGGATCCATTTCTAGCTAAGCTTCGCCCACCTTTTGACGTGTTTTGGAATCAATTTATATACTTTGAACACCGAATTCCCAGAATTTCAACTTCAAGGTTATTACTCAGACAAGCTGTTGAACATTTTGAAACCAATTGCAGCTGTTGCTACAGCTCCCAGTTAAATTAGTTTCAAAATATTCAATAGAATGTTTATTAAATTGTCAATTCATCAAAGATATACAGTTTGTACACTTCATGACAGAACCTAGGTTTTCGCGATAGAGCTATACATCATTTGGATTGTGACATCAGCTAACAGGTACATTTGTAATGTATTTGATTATGACATCAGATATTTGAGTGACTGATTAGATCTCTTAATTCACGTTTGCCAATCTCATTGAAAGAAGCTTACATGATAATAATGAGGTCGACAACAAAAGCAGACACTTCACTATTCCATTTCTTTATTTTCACCCATAATTTTCAAATTTTCATTTTCGGACCAAGTAGATGAGAAATCCTGACCAATGGGACGATCTTTCTTGTACTCAGATTTGGGCCAATTGTCTCTGACAACAAGAGCCATCAGAAGACGGCATATTCCCCCAGATACAAACATTTCAGATAAACATACATCGTAGCTAAACTGTAGTTGTATTGACATCTTGAAATGATTGCCAGAGATGGATGGACAGACAGACTGACACACATACATTCTATACAGACGCATGGATGTACAGGCATATGGATAGCACATGCACATCTTCAAGTGGTAATGAGAATCCTTACTAAGTTTCAATAGAATCACAGCTAAATTGTAGGAGTTGTGTTGACAAAAAATGATTGGTACTGCAGTTTATGTATCGGCTTAAAGGTATTTAAAGGGAGATAACCCTGTAATGAATAATTTTCTGGCCGCGAAAAAAGCACATGCACATCTTCGGATGGTAATGACTAGATTTACCATGTTTCAAAAGAATTGTAACTAAACCGTAGGAGTTGCATTGACAAGGATGGACCGACAGATGAACAGACATTTTGGACAGATGGATAGATGTACAAGTATACGGATAGCCCATGAACATCGGCATGTCGTAATGATAACACTTACCAAGTTTCAAAAGAATCGCAGCTAAACTGTAGGAGTTGCGTTGACAAATGATTGGCGATGCAGTATATGTATCAGCTTTAAGATATTTAAAGGGTGATAACTCTGTAATGAATAATTTTTTGGCCACGAAAAATGCACATGCACATCTGCACATGATACTGATATTGTGGACAAAATTTATAGTTAATCCATTGAGACCTCTAGGAGTTGCGTTGACAAGAAAGGTTTTTCAGAGATGGATGGATTGACAGACAGACATACATACATTTTGGACAGACGGATAGATGTACAGGTATACGGATAACACATGATACTGATAATGTGGACAAAATTTAAAGTCAATCCATTGAGACCTCTAGGAGGAGTTGCGTTGACAAGAAATGATTGTCAGAGATGGATGTCCTGACAGACGGACATACATACATACATTTTGGACAGACGGATGGACGTACATGTATACTGATAGCACATGCACACCTTCACGTGGTAATGATAACATGTACCAATTTTCAAAAGAATCGGAGCTAAACTGTAGGAGGAGTTGCGTTGACAAGAAATGATTGGCAATGCAGTTTATGTATCGGTTTTAAGATATTTAAAGGGGGGACGACGCTGTAATGAACAATTTTTTGGTCGCGAAAAAAGTACATGCACATCTGCACATGATACTGATAATGTTGACAAAATTTAAAGTTAATCCATTGAGACCTCTAGGAGGAGTTGGGTTGACAATAAATGATTGGCAATGGTGTTTATGTATCAGATTTAAAATATTTAAAGGGGGATAACTCTGTACTGAACAATTTGTCGGGCGCGAAAAAAAGTACATGCACATCTGCACATGATACTGATAATGACGACGAAATTTAAAGTTAATCCATTGAGACGTCTAGGAGTTGCGTTGACAAGAAATGATTTTCAGAGATGGATGGACTGACAGACGTACGTACATATATTTTGGACAGATGGATGGACGTACATACACACGGATAGGACATACACACCTACACGTGGTAATGATAACACGTACCAATATTCAAAAGAATCGGAGCTAAACTGTAGGAGTTGCGGTGACAAGAAATGATTGGCAATGCAGTTTATGCATCAGCTTTAAGATATTTAAAGGGGGATTACTCTGTAAGGAACACGTTTTCGGCCACGAAAAAAGCACATGCACATCTGCACATGATACTGATAATGTGGACAAAATTTTAAGTTAATCCATTGATACCTCTAGGAGGAGTTGCGTTGACAAGAAATGATTGTCAGAGATGGATGGACTGACAGATGAACATACATCCATTTTGGACAGACGGATGGACATACAGGTACACGAATAGCACATGCACACCTACACGTGGTAATGATAACACATACCAATTTTTTAATGAATCAGAGCCAAACTGTAGGAGGAGTTGCGTTGACAAGAAATGATTGGCAATGCAGTCTATGTATCAGCCTTAAGATATTTATAGGGGGATAACTCTGTAATGAACAATAGTTCGGACCCGAAAAAAGAACATGCACATCTGCACATGATACTGATAATGTCGACAAAATTTTAAGTTAATCTATTGAGCCCTCTAGGAGGAGTTGCGTTGACAAGAAATGATTGGCAATGCAGTTTATGTATCGGCTTTAAGATATATAAAGGAGGATAACTCTGTAATGAACAATATTTCAGACGTGAAAAAAGAACATGCACATCCGCACATGATACTGATAATGTGGACAAAATTTTAAGTTAGTCCATTGAGACTTCTAGGAGTTGCGTTGACAAGATGGGGACAGACGGACGGACAGAGAGACGGATGGACAGACATGCTGATCGCTATATCCCCCCTTCTTCCAGACCGGGGGGATAAAAAGGCATCGACAGGTAAACAAACAGAATCAAATGCATTAACATCACTGGAAACTATAGTAATAACAAGCACCTCACCTTCCGCCTATTGTATTCTTCTGATGCATCGGCTACGCCCCGATCCCAACCATCTTTGCCACCGCCATTTGCCATATCCATTTGCCAATATCTGTGGGAAGTAATATATAACAGAATTCCATAATATATATTAATCCTTTAACCCTTAAATTTATTCAAGAAAATTTCGATTTTTTGGATAGAAAAGGTCCATTTGCAGACAGAGAAGACTATTTTTGAAAATTTACCACTGGAATGACTGGCTCGATAACCGAGCCAGTCATTTCAGTTGTATATTTTTTTTAATAGTCTTCTCTTGGTCTGCAAATGGAGATTTCTCAAGACCACTACAGAAGTTGTTTTTGGCTGATATAAGTGTTAAAGGGTTAATTGAATTATACACCGGGTCAAGTGTCCATTAATGGACACGTTTCCGACTATGAATTATCCTGTAACTAGTTTATAAGTGAATTCATCAGATACATAAATATAGGAATCGATGAATAATGAGGTGTTATTAACCTTCTAACCTTCAAATCCTTTCAAGAAGATTCTGATTTTCCCAAAGAAAATAGCCATTTGAGGAGCAAGAGGATATTTTTTAAAATTTACCACTGGAATGACAAGCTTGATTATCAGTCCAAGTAACAGTGGTAAATTTTCAAAAATAGTCTTCTCTTGGTCTGCCAATGGGTATTTCTCAAGACAACTGAAAAAGCCATTTTGGCTTCAGTGCTAAAGGTTGGGTTAGCCCTTTTAACCCTTTAGCCCTCACATCAGCCAAAAACAGCTTCAGCAGTGGTCTGGATAAATGTCCATTTGCAGACCAAATGAAGACTATTTTTGAAAATTTACCAATGGAAGGACTGGCTTGATAACCGAGCCAGTCAGTCTAGTGGTAAGATTTTCAAAACTGGCCTTCTCCAAGACGAAAATTGAAATTTTCTTGAATAAATTTGAGGGGTTAAAGGGCTGATGGACTATCCAGCCAAAACCAGCATTTGCAGTGGTCTTATGAAATGTCCATTTGCAAGCCAGGAGAAAACTATTTTGGAAACATTACCACTGGAATGACTGGCTCAAATATTTGGGAAATTAATGAAAAGTCGGCAAATGCATATTCTCTATGAACAGATTAAAATTTTCTTGATCAAATCTGACAAAATTTTGTCCCAAAAAACGGAATCAATTGGGGAAAATTCTCATCTTCATCAATACCAAATATGGTAGACTCATATCCTTTTTCCCATACAAGACCGGGGAAATGTACATAACTACTATGTAGATGATGAATAACAGAATGCCATTATTTCTAATAAATAAACTAGATTGCACTCGGAGGTGCTGATTCTTGCTTTTACTCTCTAATTTGCAAATACACGTACTGACGATGTGACCTAGATATTTGATCCTTTGAGTGGAAACTCAAAGTACCTCTAGCACATGAGAATCTGAATGGATGTGCCAATGGACCCTTGCAGTTAATCCATCAATCATATGACATCATATGACATGTAGGATGATGTCATAATCAATGCCGTCATGAATGGCATAGACAAGTGCATCATGAACGCTTAATTGATGATGGTCTAAGTGGTTGTATGATTTGCATGCCTTTACTATTTAATAAACATGCTGTTCAACATTTTGAAACTAAATGACAGTGTGCCACCCAGTCAAGTTAGTTTCAAAATATTCATCACCTTAGCCATATAGTTTTCTGGAAATTGATAGTCAGGTTGTTCAGGGATTGATCAATCCCAACATAGGCGAAGTGTGGGGGGGGGGAGGGAGTTTAGCTCGATATAGGCGGGGCATAGCTAAAACCGGATTCCTCCATTTTTCTTTTCTGATTTTAGTTTCATGCATTCCACGGTTATAGTCACAAATTAGTTCCGTATGTACTTAGCAACCCAGCGACCTCGGTCAAAGGGTCAAATATCTAAGTCAATGGCATCATTGGCAAAACATAATGCAAAGCCCTGAGTGAGCACCTTCAGATCCAGTCTAGTTGAAACCTGCAGCTAAAACAACAAACTAGATAAATCAGCATTACTGAGGACGTGGTGTAAACGACTTACTTTGTTGGTTTGCCAAATGCCATATCATCTTCCTAAAAATAGAAGAGAGAAAGAGTTGTACAGGCTATCTCTTTTAAGGGCTAAGCTGGCCAAAACAACCCTGTGCAGTACTTGAGAAATATTCATTTAGAAGCCAAGGGAAAATCTTTTCTTGAAAATTTACAAACTTGAATGACTGGATCGATTAATAAATATAATTATATTGTTCTCTTGGCCTGGAAACCGACATTCACATTTATTAAATAAAAATTTTAATTTTGACCATTAAAGGATTAATTATGTGCAAAAATGTGATGGGAAACTAGAAAACGTTGTTTGACGCAGAGGGCCACGCAATCACTGGAAATACCTTTCTTTATGGAATAGGTAGGAATTTTATTGAAAGCCTTCATATTATTAAAAAAATAATAATAATAAAAATTAAAAACCATAAGAAATTAAACTAAAAAGCCTATTTTCACCCAAAATCTTGGACCTATAAAGGTGAAATCTTCAAACGGCACATCTGTGTATCATAGCTGAGGCATACGCCAAGTTTTATCGTGTATGACTATTTTATAACATTTACCACTGGAATGACTGGCTCAGTAAATGAGCCAGGCATTCCAGTAGTAACTTTTCAAACTAGTCTTCTCATAGCCTACAAGTGGACAATCCTGTAGACCACTGCAGAGATCAGATTGGGAAGCCGTAACTATTATGTTAATGCCCTCTTACTTATATGTCAACCTGAACCTTTACTGGTCATACTAGCAATAAAAGGCCTCTGCAGTGCTAAGAAATGTCAATTTGTAGGGAAAGCATGCCAAGAGAAGACAATTTTAAAAATATTTCATTGGAATGATTGGCTCGATAATCTAACCAGTCATTCCATAGGTAAATTTTCAAAGAATAGTATTTTCTTGGCCTGCAAATGGACAATGACAAAGCAAAAATTTGGATTTTTATTGATTATTATCCATTAACAGAAAGCTACTTTTCTGTAAATTTCTGTGGTAAGTAAACAAAAATAGTGCAAATGTGCAACAAAAATAGTGCAAATCTGCAACAAAAATAGTGCAAATGGGCATTCGCTGAACAACAATTTAAATTTTCTGGAAAGATTTTGACCATTAAAGGGCTAATTGATAATGTGTCACGG
Source organism: Chaetoderma sp. LZ-2023a (assembly GCA_034401795.1). Lineage (NCBI taxonomy): Eukaryota > Metazoa > Mollusca > Caudofoveata > Chaetodermatida > Chaetodermatidae > Chaetoderma > Chaetoderma sp. LZ-2023a. The sequence goes on from CM067359.1 coordinate 158,877,865, forward strand.
TTGACTGACACAAGAGAGGTTAATAAACTAAATCTACATGTACAGGGTTCACACACCTGCAAAATGAAATTTCATACTTTTTCCAAAGCTTTTCCAGAGCTAATTTATAAATTTCTATAAATACCCATTTTATGATGTCTCCAATCATGCCAATCAGTGATTCGGTGTACATTTCAAAACTGCAAATATCGTTACAGAAAACTGTCGGAATTAATAGCCATGATCGTCACTATTTGGAATATTACATGTATCTATTTTATATTGCAAAGGCGAATCACATCTTATAATATTTGACTATTCCATTCTTTTTGCAAACCGTTAGGTGAAAAATGTTGAATCGTCCATACACATACTTTCAAGGCATGGAAATGGGTTTCTTATTATTACATACTTTTCAAGACTGCATACTAGTATGCTACGAACCCTGCATACAAGAGATGATATTATCAAACAAATGGCAAAAGGCAACATGTTCATTTCCAGCCAAGTGAGCTAAAAATCAATTCATAACAACTACATGTATCAATATAACAACTATCAATATAACAACAATCAATATAACAACTATCAATATAACAACTATCAATATAACAACAATCAATATAACTATCAATATAACAACTATCAATATAACAACTAGAATGCACAGCTGATGGGGTGCCATCACAAACTCGCACACTCTCCACAACCTTAAAGCGATGCTAATCTCAACTCAAATATTCTATTGTACTCGTCTGATAGATTATGTTTTATAGATTCCATATCATTCATATTCTGTCACATTCCCTTGTCTGTATCACAATTATCTGCTTTGTAACATCGCATACATGTTAAACAGTGACTGACACCATTTTGCCTCCTCAAATGATAGTATGTGATGTCATGTAAGTGCCAATGCACTACATTTTTATTATGTAACATTAATATTGTTGAATATTTTGGAATTAATTTGACTGGAAGTTGTTGTTGCCTAAGGCAGCAACAAGTTCCAGTCAAATTGGTTTCAAAATATTCAACAGCTTACCAATGCATTACATTTTTATTACGTAACATTCATATTGTTGAATATTTTGGAATTAATTTGACTGAAAGTTGTTGTTGCCTAAGGCAGCAACAACTTCCAGTCAAATTAGTTTCAAAATAGTCAACAGCTTACCTATATGGTTGCTTTTACACAACATTGTCAAACTATATATGGCACCTCTATGACTGAGCGTATATACCGAGGCAGACACACTAGGTTTTTTCTGATTGGTTGAAAAGTAAATCATGACAGCCATCATATGGTGTAGAAATTTACAAACATTTAGCTACTAAAGCCTGAATAGCTTTCTTTAGCGGCATGATAAAAAGCTTAAAAATACTTGCATAGTTTATAAGTGGCATATTAGATCACCTGAATAGCTATCAAGAGATGAGGTTAGTTATCCTTTTAAGTTTTTCACCCTACCCACCCCCCACATCCCCCTCCACCCGTTAGTCGAGGGTGAGCCAAATATAAATACCATCTCATAATCCGCAACGATACGAGTAGTACATGTCAATCACGAATGAAATTCGCTTAATACAAACATTAAAATCGACTCAATCATTCCAGTGGCTCATGTGATATCAACATCTACACAATGTCTACAGATTTTTGATCGCATTTTTTCATGTGTATCCTTTTTGAATTTAGAGTCTATTCTTCTGTTAACCATGTTAACAATTCCTCATACAAAAAACTCTAAGCTTTATATCACCTCGTTTTGGGTGAAAGAAAATTGTCTGGTACGAATAGCGTAGTTCTTGCATTCTTTCAAGACTAAATTCTCTTTATCCCCAATTCAGGGAAAGATTACTATGATAATTACTACCTATTATACATGGGATACTTTTTTCACGAGACACAAATGAGATGTCGTCTTCCAAATCCCCAGTTACATGGGTAACTCTCATAACAAATCTGGATGAATTCCATCAGACCGTTTCAGAGAAGATATCTAGACAGGCAGCTAGCTGGACAAATGGAGGCAATTGCACTACGTGTATACATGTCAATTTTTCAAAATGTATCATGATAATGAACCTTTCCAGTTTTAGCGATGACCCGCCCATCATTAGCTAAGTTCCACCCACACCTTGCTCGCATTGGGATCTATCGTTCCCTGCATTCTCTGAATCCAAAGATAAGTTTTTGAACATTTTGAAACTAACTTGACTTGGTACTGTTGCTGCTATAGGCAGCAACAGTACCCAGTCAAATTAGTTTCAAAATATTCAACAGCATATTTATTAACCCTTTAACACTCATATCAGCCAAAAACAGCTTCTGCAGTGGTCTTGAGAAATATCCATTTGCAGACCAATAGAAGACTATTTTTGAAAATTTACCACTGGAAGGACTGGCTGGAAAACTGAGCCAGTTATTCCAGTGGTAAATTTTCAAAAATAGTCTTCTATTGGTCTGCAAATGGACATTTTCTGAGAAAATGTCAAATTTCTTGAACAAATTCAAGGGCCAAAAGGTTAAATAATAAAGACATACAATTCATACAACAACATGAACAATGCTTAGTCCATCACCAATTATGCATTCATGATGAACTGATCTATGTCATTCATGATGTCATTGATTATGATGTCATGCTATGATCCTACATGTCACGTAGTTGATTATGATGTCATATGATGGATGGATAAACTGGAAAGGTCAATAATTCACCCTAAGAGAGCAGAAGCTTCCATTCAAAATATTACAATATCCAACAGCAGCTTACTTGTATCATGATTTCTTGAAATAGATATGCTTAAACCTGGCTCAATGTGTTACCCTTCTAAGACTTTTTAAATGCTAATGACCTATTAGTAAACATGCTGAATTTCTGGGCATTTATTTTAAGTTCAGAGGTTCAATGACCATTAGGAAGCTTCCCTGATAAGGAGGGTTGCTGGGCCCCAATACCAGGCCGCATTGGTACTTATATCAAACTGATTACAATATGGCTACATGGCAGGCTGTTAGCTAGAAATTGAAAATAAGGTGTCCACAAACAATGAAGTTCAGGTCAATTGGTCTTGAAATTAAACATTTTTTCCAAAACTGGTAAAATTCTGATGAATTTTTAGCCTGCCTTTAGACTTGAATATTTTCTGGGCTTTTCTACCCGTCTAAAAAAATTGTTATCCGTCCAAAACATAGGTGGATGGCTCTCTGCCTAACAGCCTGCTACACAGCATATTAATGATGCACTCATGTATGTTTTAAACCTCTTACTGCGACAAAATGTGGCTGAAAGTCACGAATGACACCCATGCTTGTTGCAATGCCCATGTGTCCAATAATAGGAATCAGCCACCTAAAAGAGACATAAAAACAATACCACTTTAGATAACATTATTACTCATTGCAAATCCCCATGCATAGTTTTACCAATTTTTATGTTTTGCACACATGTACATGCACATGCACACACCTCAAACTTCTAAGGGCTTAAAATAAACAAAAGGCCCATGCATGCCAAAGGGCCTGTATCGCTCACCTGGAACACAGGAATTTCAACTAGAAAGGTCATCATCGCCCATACGTAAAACTGTAACATTTTGGTGAGAATTGCAATAAAAACAAGAACAACAATCAGAGATTGCTAAAGTATGGGGGGCCCCCATTCCACCAAGCACAACCTCCCACTCAAGATTCGTCACCGTGACCGTGACTTTTGACACCAAAATCCTTAGGGTGCTTTGAAACATCCAGGACAACCTCCCACCCAAGATTACATGTAGTAACGATCCCTTCAATTGAACTCAAGTTATCATTCGGAAACGCAATATTATGTCATTAATTAGATCACCGTGACCTTGACCGTTGACTCCATAATCAATAGGGTTCTTCGGACTACGCTGGACAAGCTCCCACACCAGATTGCGAGTGACAAATCTGAAACCAGCATACAGAAAAAATAATACACAAAACCAATTTTGGCTTCAAAATCTCTCAAACAAATACAAGAGGCCTAACGGTCTGTCGCTCACCTGCAACATTAGCATTTGAAATACTGGGTAGTTCATATCTCACGAAAATATATTTCGTGAAACTTCTACAGGATGACAGATAGATTCTATGTTTTAATACGGAATAATCTTCGAAATAAGATCTTAGTAAATCTACCATGACAATTTGACCGAAGAATCATGTTTGTACTCCAATTTTGAATACATATATTTTACAATTTTTTAAGTGAATAAATCTGACAATTCTTTTCAAGAATTCAAGCGCATAACTGCAGCTGTGTTTTAGCCAAATTGAATTCCAGTCAAGGTCTCATCTCTCATGTTCAAAATATGAAGTGAATCGTCAAGTTTTCGAGTGGAAACAGAATTACACGCATGAAAATGATTTCTATAATCCCTGCCGATAACGATTTAGAGTAAAATCTCATGACTTGATAATTCCAATTATAGTGTTCACTAGGTGTATAAATTTGATAATAAACTGAATTTATAACTTTGATAGGCGCCAATTTTTTTTATCTGATTTGGCAAAAAATGTTAATGGAATAACAAAATTAACATTCTTAGACAAATGTCTGTGTCGACTCGTATGACAGTCATGTTCTTTGGCATGTTTGGACGTTAATGACAATGACATGGGGTTAGGGTCAACTGAATTTCATGCTCATCCAGGGGCAATTTTATGTTGGTAAGAGATGATGGACACATGAAGTACAGTTGAATAAGACTAATTCTGGAATGATGGTTCAGATGAAGTATATGAAATGTGACATAGAGGTGGCACTATGCGAAGTTGTATTTACTATACAACAACAGATGACATCGCTAAGTTACAGACAGCATTTACTTTTAAGTAATTACTGACCATGGATTACAAATTCTAACTGATATCATGATGCATGTCATTGTAAAATCTTGTCATTCCATCTCCACTACCTCTCACTATGTGCATGCTGTGAGTAAAGGGTTAACAAACGTGAACAAGAATATTGTATAACAGGTAATGTTATGTACTAGTAGCATTTTATGCAACACAAAATTACAATGACATTAGTGACAGCAATAAATGTATGGAAATCTTGAAAAGCACTTCTCAAACGTGGTCACTAGATCAACTTAGTCAATGAATTACTGGTAAAGACAGGAGAGTTCAACATGTCATATGCTTTTTGGATTTAAAATAAGGCGCTTCATTAAGACATCGGGTCGGAAGATTACTAGCATTAAATAAGAAACATAATTTGGACTCATATTAGTACCAATTCAACGTTATTAAAAATGCAATTTTTTCATGTCTACAATTAGCTATTTAAGAGACACTATTTTCATTACCTACTGCATGTGGTAAGCAACGGGTTAACAAACATGAACACATTAAAATTTATGATTACAGAAACTATTTTTAAAACCTAGAACATCGCTTCTAAAACAGCGTCAGTAGCGATAGGCATCACACGACTGCACTAGACTACATAGTCCATGAATTACAAAAAGAACACTTCAACCTGTCAAGAAAGATCATCTGTCTTTTGGATTTAAAAGTTCTTTCATTAACCCTTTAAGACTCGAGACGTCAAAAACGGCTTCTGCAGGGGTCTTGGAAAATGTCCATTTGCAGACCAAGAAGACTATTTTTGAAAATGCAATACAAGAATGACTGACTCGATAATCAAGCCAGTCATTCCAGTGATAAATTTTCAAAAATAGTCTTCTGTAGGTTTGCAAATGGACATTTTTAATGAGAAAATTGAAATTTTATTAAACAGAGTCGAGGGCTAAAGGTTTAAGACATTTCGTCGGAATATTACCATTAATATGTAGCTCAATCTTGTATACTTACGCAGTTTCATAGAAAAATTATTTGGGCAAATTAATAGTTGCACAGTTTAGCCAATGAGAACTCACTTTAAAATGATACGCAAATTAAAACTGGCTGTCTAACATTCAATGTAGATGGAAGAGTTCGCCAAGAACAAATCGGTTGAAATGATGTATTAGATATTTTCGATAATTTGATTGGTCAAATCAGGATATCCCATTTATGACATACATGACGTAGCCACATAAATTATGAGATAACTTTCTTTTAAGATTGTAAAAAGTTGATCTTTGATACAGGTTTAGAGACAAAACTTGTGACATTGAACTTTTTATGCAAAAAATCTCAGAAGCATCTTCTAGGGAGATAGATTGCTTGTCTCGTTTCGACCAAGGTTTTCTAGGAAGTAAACTACAAACAGATGACGAAAAACATACAATTCTGAGTTGACCATGAATTTTACTGAAACATAATTAAGCCTGACTTTATGACAAAGTACTTGTGGTAATTGCAAACTAAGAGTTTTAGTGACGCTGATAAAGTAGCAAAACACGTCAACAATTTGCATGGAATAAAAAATGCAACTGTGGTCCATGTAGTATCCGTGCATCACGAAGGATACCCCCGCCTTCCACTGAACCTTGCCTTTGGCTGAAAGCATGCAATTAACATTGAAGTTGGGTGAACCATGAAGTAGGCCTAATTTGATACTACAAGTAACATGCATCCATACACCAAGATTGGTTAAAAAACTTAAAACTAAAGACAGGACAGGGATTTTCTATGATGATTAGTGAATTGTGAAAGGTAGGTCATACTGACTTACCTTTAGTATGACCTACCTTTGATACATGATGGATCGTTAGCCTACAATGCATACATACACCACATTTGATTAGTGTAAACCTAAACCACTTGAAGTTATAAAACGGACAACAATTTTCTATGATGCTCAGTGAACCACGAAAGATAGGTCAGTGACCTACTTCTGATATATAACTAACCTTTAGCCTAAGATACATATCCATATAGCCATAGTTGAATACATGTATTTGTGAAAAATTCTTCAGAATATCGTTCGTACAAGAAATTTGGGACAGACAAACACAATTTTCTATGATGTTCAGTGAACCATAAACAGGTCATTTTGAACTATTTTTGATATGTGACCCATTATTAGCCAAAAAGTGCTGCCATACATCAAGTTTATTAACTGCAAACCAAAAACTCCAAATTCCAGCCCAGACAAGAATTTTCTATGATGTTGTATGTAATCAGCATCATAGAAAAAGTAATACCCATGTTTCCCGCTTTGCATGAGAAACCAGGTAATATTGATGACAGCTGTCTTAAGACAGGCTTTAATAACTATACATTTGAAAACCAAATAATATAATCATAGGAACAATGAAGAATATATTCTAATTTTATAACTTAAACCTGTTTGAAATGACAACAAAACACAGTTATGAATATGTAGAAAGATGCTTCTTTATTCTTTTTCTGGATCATATGTACTGAAAACTTAAAAAATAAAACTCAACATGTCTAAAATGTGATAATTTATTTATTTACAACAAAGAAAAAAATGACAATGAGATGGCTAGTAATTTGACCCCTCCACACCCCACCATCCCTGTCCTGGAAACATTAATTTAACATGTAGACTCATAATTTTGTACACTGGCTTCCAAGTAGGTCGGACTATAATAAATTAGATGGATCCATTTTTAGTCATGCCCCACCTACTTCTAAGCCCCGACCACACTTTGCACGTGTTGCGATAGATTTATATACTTTGAACCCGGAATTCTCAGAATCCTATTTTCAAGGTAATTATATATGCAAGCCATTGAATATTTTGAAACTAATTTGACTGGGTAACCCAGTAAAATTAATTTCAAAATACATGATGTAGTCAACAAAAATATGGTCCTTCTAGCCAAAGTGGCTAACGAGGAGATGTGGTTCGACAACTTACAGTAAATCTAAGATTTTCACACACAAAAAAATTGACCAATCAAAAATCTGAATAGTAGTTCTAGAACCTACCACTATAGAATCCTTAAAGGCAAATTTGGTTGAAATCTGTCAAGAAGCTAAGGAGGAGATGCATTTTGACAATTTCTGGCAAGGTTTTTTTTTTTACAAAACTAAGATTTTCACCCCAAAAATTGACCAATCAAAATTCTAAACAGGAGTTCTAAAGTCCACCACTATGGGATCCTTCCAGACAAATTTAGTTGAAATCTGTCAAGAAGCTAAGGAGGAGACATGTGACACTTTCCGATAAATTTTTTACAAAATCTCAGATTTTCACCCAAAAAAATTTACCAGTCAAAATTTTGAATAGAATTCTAGAGCATACCACTGTAGAATTCTTCCACACAAATTTAGCTAAAATCTATCAAGAAGCTAAGGAGGAGATACGTTTTGACTTTCCAGTAAACTTTTCACAAAATCAAATATTTTAACCAAAAAAATGTACCAATCAAAAATTTGAATAGCGGTTCCAGAGCCTACGTCCATAGGATCCTTCAAGACAAATTTGGCTGAAATCTCTCAAGAAGCTAAGGAGGAGATACACTCCGACACTTTCTGGTACATTTTTTACAAAATCAAAGATTTTCACCCAAAAAATGTACCAATCAAAATTCTGAATAGATGTTCTAGAGCCTACCACTATAGGATCCTTCCAGGCAAATTTAGTTGAAATCTGTCAAGAAGCTAAGGAGAAGATGCATTTTGACACTTTCTGGTAAATTTTTTACAAAATCTAAGATTGTCACCCAAAAAATTGACGAATCAAAAATCTGAACAGAAGTTCTAGAACCTACCACTATAGGACCGTTCAAGACAAATTTGGCTGAATTCTGTCAAAAAGCTAAGGAGATGCGTTTTGACACTTTCCAGTAAATTTTTATAAAATCTAAGATTTTCCCCCTAAAAACTGACGAATCAAAAATCTGAATAGAAGTTCTAGAGCCTACCTTCATAGGATCTTTCTAGCCAAATTTGATTAAAATCTGCCAAGCGGTATAGGAGGAGATACATTTTAAAGCAAAAGTTGACGGATGGACGACGGACGGACAGACAACGGATGGTCGCCATGGCATAAGCTCACTTGGCCATTCTGGCAAGGTGAGCTAAAAAAAATCCAATATAGCCGTCAAACATGCTACATTTTGATTGGTCCATGACGGACATGTTTTAAGGTATCTATTTCCCTTGAACAAACGTCAATGGCTCTTACTGTAGTCCCGAATCATGATCTCCCAACTTTTTTCCCGATCCGTTCAGCGGTTCTGGAGAAGCACTTTTCTTGAAAACTAGGTCATCCAAGATGGCCGACGAAGCATGATTTGGCCAACCAAGTTCCCTGATAAGCCTGTTTCAGCTGTTGCCCTAGATGAGGTTACATAAGTTTCGCATCAATCCCCTAAGCAGTTTCAGAGAATATTATTAACCGTTTCACCGATGAATTCCAAATACCGGTATATCATTATTATAACGTAATGAATTTACTTTTTCAGGGATTTCTCAGTGAAAAGGGTTTAAAAACATTTCTAAAAGTCTGCCAAAATCCAAGATCGATGCTGACCAAATTGGCTGATCGACTTCGTTTGAACAAGCTTGGATCCAAGCTCTATGCCCGAAGGATGGATCCTGCCAGATATAATTCGGCCTAGTGGTTCCTGATGACATTTTAAATTTCCTATTGCTGTAGTATGGGAGTTTTTGGCGGGTAAATGATCCAAGATGGCAGTCAAAACCCAGTTTCGTAAGTGATAGATTTAAAATTAACATACCAAAAAATCTATATAAAACCAATTTCAGCTTCAAAATCGTTTTCTTATGCATCAACTTCCCTTGAATAAACTTTAATGGACCTCAGTGTCTAATAATACATGTATCTCCCAAATTTCATCGCGATCCATTCTAGAGAAGTTATTTTCAAATAAACTAATTCATTCAAGATGGCTGACGAAGCATTTGGCCAATTAAGTTGCCTCGAACAAACCTGGTTCAGTTCTTGATCTAAATGATGTTTCATGAGTTTTGAATCGATCCAGGAAGCAGTTTTGGAAAAGAATTTTAAAAACGCTTAGGAAATCGTCTACAATCCAAGATGGCTGCTGGCCAAATTGACCGATTGGCTTCATTTAAACAAACTTGGATACCTATGCCCTAAGGAAGCTTCCTGCCAAATATAATTGAAATCGGCCCAGTGATTCTTGAGAAAACGACTTGAATTCAAGTTTGACTTTCGCATTGCTTTAGTATTGGAGTTTTTTGGCGGGAAGATCCAAGATGGCCACCAAACGAATAATTCATCTTTTAAGTCCTTTCATGAAAATTTTCTCATCCATGATGGTCGCCGAAGCATTTGGCCCATCAAGGTTCCTCGAACAAACTTGGTTATGCTGTTGCCATAGATGACGTTTCATACTTTTAAAATCAATTCTCCAAACATTTTCTGAGATTTTTATACTTTTCTAAAAATCGGTCAATATCCAAGATGATTTTCAAGCAAATTGGCCGATCAGCTTCGCTTGACGAATGGACCTTCCAGTTTATCCATTAATCATATGACGCCATAATCAACTATGTGATGTGTAGGATGATGTCATAATCAATTACGTCATGAGTGATGTTATATATAGAAGTTCGCCACAAATGCTTAATTGATGACGGACTAAGCGTTGCTGTACAAATTGTATGTATGGCAGCAATAGTACCCCGTTAAATTAGTTTCAAAATATTCAACAGCTTACCATATAGTTTTCTGGAAATTGATAGGCAAGGAGTTTAGATGTTTTGATACATGTATCTATACTACTACAGTCCGCACTGAGACTATAATGGACTCGGTATGTAGTAGCTGAGCATAGCGAGTCCATCATAGTCCCAGTGTGGACTAAAAGCAACACATCCACAGCACATTATTTTACTGTGGTAAAGTATGGGTCATGCACAGCCAATGTAGCACGGAAAGAACCGGCAGGTGTCAGTTGACTGATGAGTGATCAGTGATGACGGATGAGGGCCGGTCACCATCGTATATTGAATTGAATTTCTATTTTTTATAAACCGCCGCTTGATAGGAACACCAGTCATGTTTATATAACTATGATAGACGGGGGTCAAGTTTGGATGGCTAACCATAGTTAACTAGCCACCAAACAATCTTGAAATAGTTAGCTACATGGAGCTAGTCAACTATAGTCGACTAAGAACCCGAGCTCGATTCCATGAAATTTGCGTACATTTCAAAATGACTGACAGTGACCTGACCCCCCAAGCTTGCCACGAATAAATGCATAATTATAAGGGTAAAATATTTCACTAACTAACATAGGTTTGATGAAATCAGACTTTATACTATTGTATATCAATGTTTCCATGACCCATTTCCTTCCGATTTTATCTGATATGAATACTTTTTGACATCTTAGTGGACAAAAATAACCAATTTTTGTAGGCCATCAAGAGACATAACCTCGGGTTAAATGGGACGGGTACCCGTCTCCAAATTTTCTGCAATACGGGTATTAATTCAATGGGGAATCAGGTAACAATGAACTATAGTCGACTAAAAAGCTTTTGATTGGGCATACATGTAGCAACTGTGCATGTTCAGTAAACCAGCAAACTTAACTGACTAGAGTACGCCATCCGAACTTGACCCTGGGTATTTATATAATTGCTATGTCACCACAAAGGGGGGGGGGGGGGGGCAAGCGACACCAAGAAGATTTAAAATTTCAAAATAACGTGTCGACCGAATACGGCAACTTTGATCACTTTGGGTAGTTCCGGATCACATCATTTAAACTGTCAGTTTGACGACTATAGAATAATATTTTCGAAACCAGTATTATCCTACTTCCATGTTTTGACAAGGCAAAAAGGAAAAAATATGAAAAATATCATTGACATACAAACATGTGCTGTCTATAGAAGCATTTTTGGCACACACCACTGTGAGAGATGAGCTTGTTTTCGTGTCGACAGCAATGGATGGTTATCATGGCACTGCGGCAGCAGAAAATTTATTATTAATTAAATGCTGGATATCTGACACTTTGAGATACTTATTTTTATGTTTCTTGGTCATCAATAAACTAGTTATTGAAAAACAACAAAATATTAAATCAAAGCATAGTTCTAAAGAATCTGATTGATGATTAGGATAGTACTACCGATGATCCGGAACTGTCGTACCCACTGTAGTATTGCATAGGCAGTCCTCTTTAGTATATACATGTAGAGGTACAGTACCATAATTCTGTGGGGCCCATAATTCCGTGGATGTCATGGTTTTGCATGCGCCGATGACATTCTGCACATGCATGGCCGCCACTTTTTGTTTGGATACGAAGACTTGGATCTGATGAACGCAACACTGAGTTGACAAGTATCTATGTCTAATATTAATTCCTCACCATGCCCATGTATACTACCATGTATGTATGTATGTATGTATGTATGTAGGCATTTATATATAGGCCTTTATATATAGCGCTAATTCCAGGATTAACTGCTCAAAAGCGCTTAAGATTTATATGATTGGAATTTACATTTTGTAGTCAATACAATATGCGTTTTAAACTTTTGTAGAAGTATGTTTTCAGTTGAGTTTTGAATGATTCGATGGTATGACAGTTCCGAATTTTTTAGGGAAGAGAATTCCAGATTTTTGGTCCAGCATTAGAAAAAGCACGTTTCCCAATAGAAAGATTAGATAGTGGTATGACACAGAGTAACTGTTCGCTTGATCTGAGTGACCTTACCGGTATTTTTCTGGAAATTAGCGATGATAGATAAGGTGGTGCCAGGCCATTTAAGCATTTATACACCAGAAGCACGGTTCATATAAAAATAAGCACGCTTTCCCTAAAAATGCATTTCATTTTTATTAAAATTCAAGAATTTATAAATTTTAGAACTCTCAGTTGTTCTTGAATTTGGTTTGCTAGATAATTTAAAACCGAAAGCTGCCGGAAGCAAAAAATTTAAGATTTTTTTTGCTACCATCTCTGCTACAGGTCATGTTTTTCTAACAATGTGCCATTCCGAAATTTTTATTTTCAGGGTACTTTAATTCCATGGATACAAATTGGAGCGAATCAATATGTCAATTTACAGGCTATATGCTTATTTACTGAATTGTTTTTGATGAAAAAGCACACAGATGTGAACAGTATACAATAATTATACAAGCATATGCAAGAATTTAATTAAAATTCAATACATGTATATGTATATATCAGACTTATCTAACGGGCTCAATATGATGAGTGTAATCACTGACACAGGTAGTGGGTCCATTTGACATTTGGTAGTAGGATCAGTGGTTATGAAAAATATGCAGTGCTTATGTCATCACTGTGAACTAGAACTAATAATTATTAGCTCTAGGTCACCATGTGTAAAATAATTTGTACAATTTTAATATTGTTAGTATTTTTTTAGATGGTCATTAGGGGCCACTATAGTTTTGCGCTTCTCAATCGACGTTTTTGTAGGTCTCTACCATTCATTATTTTTCACAGAAGCATTTCTGGTGTAGATCATTGCAATATAATATCACAGGTATTCATTACTGTATTTAAATTAATGCATTCAATTGCACGTAATTATGGTCCTCCATCCTAGTAAGTTTGGCCCACTTTAATGGCGGGCGATCTCAAAATGCCCTGATGTGCGAAACTATGAATAAGCGCCGGTATAACAAATCAAAACAGTTACATGTACTGCAAAAGTAGCAAGAGGAATACATGTAGGTGTCATCCAAAGACCTAAACAATAGATATGACACATGACACTGTTAAAACACTGTACAGCACCTTTATCCTCTCACAGCTCACTTACTGCAATGCTGTTTGGACTAATACCGACAAAAACTAAATATAAAAAATTCAGTCTCCAGAAAAAGAGCATCAAACTATTTTCTAGGCCAGCAGAGGGCTGCAAATTGGCCTATTTTTTTTTTGAAAATTAAAACTGTTTATGTGGATTCAAGGGTCAAGGGGTTGATAAGGAAATACTAATTGTAATGTCTGAATTTATGAATGGTTTATCATATATCACAGGCCTTTGAATTTTTGTCCATCCATCCCACTACCACATATCCTTCTACTATATATGGTCCGAGTACCGGTTTATAACAGGTTATGGTCAGTTATGCCGGTTGCCTAAGAATGCAAATCTTTTGTCAAAAAATTACTTCAATTTATTAATTAGAAAGTGCTAAGTGAAATAATACATGAATTAAAGTTTTTTTAATTCCTCAAAATAAATTTACTGTGTGTAAATAAACAATATCAGTTTTCAGAGTTTTTGTGTACTTAGGTACCAGTTTCTAACAGGGATATAAATCTGTTATTTATATAGCGATAAGATGGTGATATGACATCAATGTCTCTGATATGACAAGTGACATCAGGAGTAGACAAGGCAAATCAATAAATTGATGTATGCTCTCCGAAGGCATACTCTGCAGAGAAACTGAATGGATAAAAGCAAAATCTAAGTTTCTCTAAATAAACACACTTAGACTTTGCTTGGCCACCATATGAAAAATACATATAAAAACTATGTTCAAAATGAACAGAGATATTTGCTGTAATAATCAATACCAAGTTTGGTGACCATATGTGAAAAAGGCTTGAAACTATGGCCCGGAGAAACATTTTCTGTGATATTCAGTTGACCATGAAAAGTAGGTCAGCATGACCTACTTTTGACCTGCTTTTCACACTCCGCACACCTCGCTAAGATGCATCCACATACCAAGTTTGGTGACCATATGTGCAAGTCTTGAAACTATGGCACGGACAAATATTTTCTGTGGTATTCAGTCGACCATGAAAAGTAGGTCAGCATGACCTACTTTTCTACTCTGCACACCTTCTCCCTAAGATGCATCCTCATACCAAGTTTGGTGACCATATGTGAAAAAGTCTTGAAATTATGCCCCGGACAAACTTATATATGGTGAATGGATGGACAGACAGACGGACAAAGCGGCGACTATATGCTCCCGCCAAATTTTTTTTCCGGGAGCATAAAAAGACAATGATACAAACGCCGCTAAAGACGGAGTACAACTTAATTTATTGTAGTACTCTAGACCTGGTCAGATTCCATTTTTTGTAATACTCGGCATACGTAGACAGCAGCGACGCCATTTTCAAAATCAAAATCCTTTATCCTTGCTTTAGAAAGTGGTAAATCTGGTGTTTAAAATGAAAATAAGGATTGTTTTGCACAATATAAAACTAATTATTACAATATACTATTATAATATAATTATCTTCATGTTTGCCATATATTGAAACTATGGCCGTGTTTGGATTGGGCAAGTGCGTGAGAAAAATTAATGTAGATTTGAAAACAACACAAGCACCCCATGTCTCTTCAGTGCATCGGTAGAAAAGAATTATTATTACGTTGGTGAAAATCAACCTGCCATGTTTGACAGGAACTAGCAGATGTCGTCTGACACAAAAACTGGACTAGTTTGTTTTAGTTCTTTACCAGTTATGGACATTTTTATGGACCCTGAAAAAAGTAATAGTGAAAACACATGTTTTTCACACGTGCAATAAAAAGGTCGTTAAAATAAACATGTTTTGACGACGTCACTGAAACAACGAATGCGAGAGAACGTAAAAAGGAGCAATTGTTAGAAATAGAACCTTGTCAGAAACAGGTACCCTGACCAATCAGCTTTCTGACAATGGTGCCCACGGATGAAGCTTTCGTACCTTTAGTATATTATATATATATATAGTAGGGGGATATGTGGTAGTGGGATGGATGGATGAAAATTCAAAGGTCTGTGATCATATGTAACTTGTAAGCTCTGTCTTGTCTAATTTACATATATATATATATAATACCTGTATATATGAAACTTTATTTGGAATTATTGAAAAAATAATCTTGAATCTTGAATCGTACGCTCATTTGGCCATTCATCATCATCATCTGTTGCGACGTTGGAGGCCCTGCTGCACCTATTGCCGATCTAGATGTCTTCACATTACTGCGGTTGGTTGCGCAATGTGCTGCCAATGGTTGGATTTTTTCTTTCTTTTTTACTGTTTGTATTATAAGGTTGCTAAACTTGCTATGGTATGTACAATTTACAGGTAAGTGTACAGTTATACAGCTTTGAACTGGTAGGACAGACCCACCTTATCAGGGTGCCGGAACCTCAGGTTCTTCATAATGTGGCTTGATGAGCTGGTAGGGCAATCCCACCTGGCTCAGCCACTTACAATTACAAATTTTCAAGTATACAATATACATATTTACATCGTGTGGGTGGAAGGCCTGACCCTTCATGCAATCTTGCTGGAATGGTAGGACAGACAAACCTTGTCTGTGCGCATATAGATTCATATGGTTGGCAGGACACGCCCACCTGGCCTACATGAATACACATGTGGAGATATATACAATATGCTAAATGGAACCGATTAATATACTTAAAGCATTAGTACAGCAAGACTCACCTAGCGACCTTTTGGCGCTGTTAAGGCTGACACATAATTGGGATGCATCTTACTAGAATGGTATTATGAGGGGACTATTTGCATTATGAGGGTGTTATTTATAGTTGGTACGAGTAGGACACACCCACCTGGCCTAAATTGTTTGTGCATGGGATGTACACAGTGTGTTATTTGGTACCTGATACTAAACCTAGGACTTCAATACAGCAAGAACTCACCTAACGACCTGTTCGGGCTAGTAAGGCTGACACACATAATTAGTTTACTAGAATCGTAGGACATACGCACCTTAGCAGTACGTTTACACTATTACAAGACTGAGGATATTACATTATAGGTTGGCTGTGGACTAGTATTAGAACGTGGACCAGGAACCAGGGTTCGTACACCTTTTTGTATTTGAAAATCCATGACTTTTCATGACCAAAATTAACAAATTCCATGACCTCCAAGAATTAATATCTAGGAGATTTGTCTATTTATAACGTAGCTCCAAAAGCAAAATCTGAGTTATTCTGCAAAATGTCTGCAAAAGCAAGCCACAGCCTTGTTTTGATAAGATGTTGCCATAATTTTTATTGCATAGCAGTTATTTATGCAAACAGATTTAAAAACTTTTTTTACATGATTACCATCTTCCATGACTTTTCCATGACCTATGATAAAAAACACCGATTTTCCATGACTTTCCAGGCCTGGAATTTACATTTTCAAATTCCATGACTTTCCAGGATTTCCATGACCAGTACAAACCCTGAGGAACAGCATATCGGTTTTGGCTGGTACAGTTGACCCGCCTTGTTGATACTTTTCGTGATTGGTAGGACCAACCCACCTGTCAATTTACATTGGGGGGGGGGGGCTATGGCAGTTATGATTATCAGTTCGGTGCACTCTTTCATGGTAGGACCGACCCACCTTGTCGATATACTTGGGAAGTTACAGCATTATGCTTATTAGTGTGCCCGGAATACAACATTCCCTTGTACAAATGTTGTTAGGTATTAAATAGTACCAAACTCCCCGAATGACATTCTAGCTGGTGCTGGCTTCTGAGAACTTCAGGGAGGTCGACTGTATAGAGATATTGAGACCAGTGTTTGCCTAGCCGGTGCTTAAAGCAGTTAAAGGAGGGTGCCACCACCACTTCATCAGCAAGAGAGTTCCAGTTGTTGATAACTCTGAGGCTGAAGGTCTGTGCACTCAGTCATTGATTTGAGTGGTGCTTCCAAAGTTTGTAGCTGTGTCCACGTGTTGTGGTCGACGTTTCCATAACCAATCCCTGGAGATCTATGGTGTATTTATTGTGGAGGAACTTGTACGTCTCGATCATGTCTCCATGAATTCTTCGGCAGGCAAGAGTCGGAAGCTTTAGGTGTTGGAGTCTTTCTTCATATGCCATATAGAATAGTCCCGGTAATAGCTTGGTGACCCGCCTCTGGACTTTTTTTATCTTGGATATGTTGGTCTTGAAATCTGGGCTCCATATTGTATTAGCATATTCCAGCAGCGGCCTCACCCAAGATTTAAACAGGAGTCGGAACATTTCTCCATCTAGATAATGGAATGATCGTCTGATTAGCTCAACTATCTGGTGGGCTTTGTTGACCATCATCTCGACATGTTTGTGGAAAGTTAACTTGTCGTCGAAGTGGCTCCCCACATCCTTTTCGCACGTTGTCACTTCCAGTTGGGTCATTTGCCCTCCAGATTCAGCCATTGCATATGTATAATCAGGGTGACCTGTACCAATCCTCATTACTTTGCATTTCTGGGGATGGAATTTCAGTAACCAACGTTCTGATCAGAGTTGAAGATTGTCAATATCCTTTTGTCAACATCTCTGACAAAAAGAAACCATATAGATGGTTCTTTCAATATTCTAATGGAGACTATGGCATTATGCGTAAAGATACATTTGAGTTTGCAAGAACGAAGTACTTCAATGGTCATGAGAATGGTCGCGATATTGAAACCAATTGGCAGATAATTAAGAATTTTCTAAACGAAACCACCCAAAAAATGTACCTAGTAAGCTATCTTGCTGCCAACAATCATTACCCTGGATAAACAAAAATGGGCGCAGCAACAAAACACACAGTCAGTTTAAAAAGACTGGCAGCCAGTACGCCTAAAAGATAGTTGGAAAGTTCTGTGAAAGCAAGTTAAGAAAGAAGTTCTGGATTCCCACAACAACTTTCTCAACAATTTGCTCAGTGACATCTAAGCTTTTGGAAGTATATTAACAACCACAAATCTGAGAAACAAGGAATCCCGCCACTCAAAACAAATGGAATTCTCGCATATGCTGACGTCAGCAAAGCCGAAGCACTTAACAGCCAATTTACTAGCGTGTTCTCTGAAACGACCTTTAGCGAAATACCATACTCAATTCCTAAAACAAGCAAAATGGAAAACATCACCATCAGCCCAAATGGAATTAAGAAATTATTAAATGGTTTGAAAACATCAAAGGCCATGGGGCCAGACGAAATACATCCACGAATACTCAAAGAACTGTCAGACATACTATCACATTTTTCCCAACAGTCCATAGACAAAGGAGTTATCTCAACTAAATGGAAATCGGCAAACATTTGTCCTTTATATAAAAAAAGGCGGCCACTCCTTACCAAGTAACTATAAACAGGTTGCCGTCAGATGCATTTGCTGTAAGATGCTGGAACACATCATCTGTTCTAATTTAATGAGCCATCTCGAACAAAATAACATCCTACATGTAAGTCGCCTTCCAAAAATTTAAGTTGTGATTTGTGAAACTCAACTAATTAATGTCATCAATGATTGGGCTTCATCCATTGATAAACGGAAACAAGTGGACATTTTTATTCTCGACTTTGAAAAGGCTTTTGATACTGTTCCACATGAACTTTTGAAATCTAAATTGCACAAATATGGTGTGTCAAAAAACATACTAAAGTGGATTGACTCATTCTTTCCAGGTCGCAAACAGTGCATAGTAGTCAATGGTGCCAAATCAAACGTTGGTGACGTTGGGTCTGGAGTACCTCAAGGAACCGTTCTAGGCCTGTTACTGTTTTCAATCCACATAAATGATATAGTCCAGGGCATTTCCTCAGAGATCAGGCTATTCTCTGATGATTGCGTATGCTACCGGGAAATTGATGACCCCAAGGACTGTGAGGCACTCCAACAAGACATAAACATGTTAGGTAACTGGGCTCCTGCTTGAGGAACGCGCTTCCAACCAGTAAAATGCAACATGGTGAGCCTAACCAGAAAACAAGAGGCCCAAGGGGCCTGTATCGCTCACCTGCATCATAGGCATTTCAGCCAGAAAGGCCATCAACAATAAGTAGAACCCTACAGAGCTGTGCAGAATTATAACAAGAAAACAGAAGCCATGTTTCTTTATGTATCAACTACTTTTGAACAAAACCTAATGGCCCTTAGTCCCTTATCTTCTTCTTTTTCTTTTCGTTCGCTGATCATACCACCAGTCCTGTAAGTGACTATCGACATGATCCCTCATCATATCTCCCAAATTTCGCCCCAAACCATTCAGCGATTCTGGATACGAAGTTGTTTTCATGAAAACCAGGTCATCCAAGATGACTGCTAAAGCATTAGGCAATCAAGTTCCATTGAACAAACGGGATTCAGCTGTTTCCGTAAATAACGTGTCATGAGTTTTGAATCAATCCCCCATGCGGATTCAGAAAAGAAGATTTTTAAAGGCATTTCAAAAATCCAGGATGGCCGCCAGGCAAATTACAGACCAGCTTCATTTGAACAAACGTGTATCTCTATGCCCTAAGTATGTTTTCTGCCAAATACACTTGAAATTTCCTATTGCTTTAGTACATGGGAGTTTCTAGTTGGAAAATGATCCATGATTCTAAAACGTTTATCCGACAGTTTCGAAAATGGCAAATCTGAAATCAGAATTCCCAAACACATATATAAAATCAATTTTGGCTTCAAGATTCGTCAAAATAAAAGAATTCAATATGGCCACCAAACATGCTATATTTTGATTGGGCCACAGCAGCCATATTTTTTTATGGATCAACTTCCCTTGAACAAATTTTAATGGCCCTTAGGCCCTAATCAAATCTTCCCAAATTTCAGCCTGATCCTTCCAGCGGTTCTGGAGAAGTCGTTTTCGAAAAAAAAAAACGTCGTCCAAGATGGCCACCGAACTATTTGGCCAATCAAGTTCTCTTGAACAAACTTGTTTCAGCTGTTGCCCTAGAACATATTTAATGCGTTTTCTAAAAGTCGGCCAACATCCAAGATGGCCACCGCCTGAATTGTCTGACCGGCTTCATTTGAACAAACTTGAATAACTATGCCCTAAGGATTGTTTCTGCCAAATATTATTGAAATCGGCCCAGTGGTTCTTGAGAAGTCGTTTAAAGAATTTCCCTTTGCTTTACTATGGACCCATTGCTTTACAGTATATGGGAGCCTATGGCGGGAAAACAAACCAAGATGGTAGCCAAACCATTTATCCGACAGTCGCGAAAGTGGCATATTTGATCTCGCCACCCTGATAAGCATATATTGAGCAATTTTCGCCATTAAAATACATCAAATACAAAAAAAACCAATATGACCAACAAATGCTAAATCTTGATTGGTTGATGCCGGCCATGCTTTTTAATGTACGAAATTCCTTTAAACAAATTTGAATAGCCCTTGGTCCCTAAGCATATTTAATAAATTTCAGCACTATCCCTTCAGTGGATCGGGAAAACTACATCATCCAAGATGGCCGCCAAGCAAATAAGCCAGTAAGGTTGGCTTTAACAAACTTGGGTCTAACGTTGCCATAGATGATGTGTTATGAGCATTGAATCAATTCCTCTTGCGGTTTCGGAGAAGATTTTTTAAAGTGTTTCTAAAAATCAGCCATTTTGGCCGGCGGCCATCTTGGATTTTTACCGATCCGCTTCGTTTGAACAAACGTATATCTCTATACCCTATGAATGCTTCCTCCAAAATATAATTGAAATCGGCCCAGTGGTTCTTGAGAAGTCGTTTAAAGAATTCCCCATTGCTTTACTATGGGCCCATTGCTTTACTATTGGAGACTATGGCGGGAAAACAAACCAAGATGGCAGGAAAACCGTTTATCCGACAGTCTCGAAAGTGGAATATTTGAACTGGCCACACTGATAAGCATATATAAAGCAATTTTCGCCATCAAAATACATCAAATACAAAAAGCCAATATGACCAACAAACACTAAATTTTGATTGGTTGATGGCGGCCATGTTTTTTAATGTACAAACTTCCCTTGAACAAACTTGAAAGGCCCTTGGTCCTTAACCATATTTACCATATTTTTGGTCTATCCCTTCCGCAGTTCAGAAGTCGTTTTCGCGAAAACTAGGTCATCCAAGATGGCCGCCAGGCAAATCGGCCAATCAGGTTGCCTTGAACAAACTTGGGTTTACCGTTGCAATAGATGATGTGTTGAGTTTTGAATCAATTCTTCCAGCGGTTTCGGATAAGATTTTTTAGTGTTTCGAAAAATCGGCCATTTTGGCCGGCGGCCAGGATTCTTCCCAGGATGAAATTAGTGCCGGACATTTTTACGGAAATTTTACAAAGTTCCTTGAATTAAAGCTTAATTTCAACAAAATATGTGAATGGTGGTGATTAAAAAGATTCTTTAGTGCTGGTTAAAATTGTTGAGTGTTGGCTAATCCCGACCAGTGTGGGCAAAACCGTGGGCGGCCATCTTGGATTTTGGCCAATCGGCTTCGTTTGAACAAACCTGAATCTCTATGCCCTAGGGATGCTTCCTGCCAAATATAATTGAAATCGGCCCAGTGGTTCTTGAGAAGAAGTCGTTTAAAGAAAAAGTTGACAGACGACATACAGACAACGGATGGTCGTCATCGCATAAGTTCACTTGGCAATTCTGGCCAGGTGAGCTAAAAACAAAACATCAAATTTGACTACACACTAAAAGGAACCAGTCTAAGTTTTGTTTAATCAGCAAAGTAATTGGGCGTCAACAGCACCAATGACCTAAGCTGGAACAAACACATCACTGAGATCTGCAGCAAATCATACAGAACCTTAGGACTATTGCGGAGAAATTTATCATTCTGTTCCCAAGAAATCAGATTTCAAGCATACATCAGATTAATTAGATCAGTTCTGGAATATGCAAGTACAGTTTGGGACCCTCATCAGATAACTCTTCAAGACAAACTAGAAAATATGCAAAAACGTGCAGATAGATTTATCACCTCAAACTATTGCTATGAACCAGGAAATATAATGGAAACCCTAAAACTCCCACCTGTTGTCAGACAGAAGGCAACAAAACTGCCTTATTTTGTTCTACAAAGGTCTACAGCAACAAGCAAAGATATCATTAGACAGTCTACAGACTCAAATTTGGAAAACCAAAAACATGCATAACAGACATTTCAACCAAATTTACGCAAGAACTGACGTCATTAAATTCAACCTTATCCAACCAAACTTAATATCTGAGTTACCAATATGCTTGCGGAGTGCAAGAGGCCAGTTAGATTTGGCTCCGCCCACAGGGGGTGAGGGAGGGGTCAAAAGGTCAAATTTGAACCTGCTGAAATTGATTGCAATACATCTCATCCAAAACCGTTGGACAAAAGTCAACCAAATTTGGTCTGTGGGTTACCCATATCAATGTGGAGTACATGAGCACATTTACATTTGACCCCCCCCCCCTCCCACAGGGATGGGTGTGGGTTAGGATCAAAAGGTAAAAAAAATTGATTGTAATGCTCCTCTGACACTGCTGGAGGGAATTCTACCAAATTTAGTATGTCAGTTACCAATATCAAGGTGGAGTGGATGAGCACATTTACATTGTGGGGGATGGGGGTCAAAAGGCCATGAAATTGATTGCAATGCAACTCCTCCGACACTATTGTACGAAATTTAACCAAATTTGGTATGCGAGTTACCCATATGATTGCGGAGTGCAAAAGGATGTTTACATTTGGCTCCACCCCGGGGGTGGGTTGCGTGGTGTGTCAAAAGTTCAAGGCGGTGAACGTGGGGATTTGCGATGACGCGTCATCGACCGATTAATCTAGTTCTCATTTTACATCCGTGGGTGGTTGGATGTGTGAGGGTGGGTTGGTGAGAGGGAAGTGGGTGCGCGGGTGAGTGAAAGAGTGAGTGAGTTTTTCAGTGAGTGATTCAGTGACTGAGTGATTTGGTGAATGAATGAGTCGTCGGATGGTCAGTCTTCTAGCCTACAGGCGTAGTATACCAGCCTACTTGCCTACAGGCCTAGTCTAACCTACATGGTTAGGCCATAGCTCTACCGTAGCCAGTCTTGGCTAGGTCTTAATTAGACATTAACTAAGCTATGGCTAGGCCTTATCCGGGCTTGGATATGCCTTATCTAGCCTTAGCTATGGTTAACTAGTCATTACCTAAGCCTTAGCTAGGCTTGGTTAGGCCTGCCTAGGCCTAATCTATGCTTCGCTTAGTCTTACCTAGGCCTTAGCTATGCTTACGTAGGCATTACTTAGACCTTACCTGGTCCTTATTTAGGCTTGGCTAGGTCTTAGCTAGGCTTTAACCAGGATGTGGCTTAGCCCTACCTAGGAATTGACCAGGCTTCGCTAGGCATTACCTAGGCCTTAGCTTGGCTTGGGGAGGCCTTAGCCAGGCTGGATTAGGCATTACTTAGAGCACAGCTAAGCTTGGCTAGGCCTGAGCTTGGCCTTATCTAGGCTGGATAAATTATCTAGGTCTTAGATAGGTTTTGGCTAGCATTAGCTAAGCTTTAGCCAGGCCTTAGCTAAGGCCAGGCTAGGCCTTATATAGGTAGAAGCTTAGTCTTAACTAGGCTTGGTCTTACCCAGGCCTTCGCTGGGCTTACATCGGCATTGGCTAGTCCTTACTTAGGCCCCAGGTAGGCTTGGCTGTGCCTTATCTAGGCTGGATTAGACCATACCAAGGCTTAAGTTAGGCTTGACTATGCCATACTTAGGCCTTAGCTAGGCATGGGTAGGCCTTATATAGGCCATAGCTAGGCTTGGCATTAGCTAGTACTTGCTTAGGCCTCAGGTAGGCTTAACGTTGGCTTACCAAGGCATTCACCAGTCTTCACTATGACTTAAACAGGCCTTAGCGAGGCTAACTAGGCCTTAACCAAGCCGTAGCCAGTTAACTGGGCATTGGCCATGCTTGACTAGGCCGTACCTATGTCTTGGCTTGCTCTTAGCCAGGCTTGGATAGACCGTAGTTAGGCTTGGCTACACCTTACCCAGGCCTTCGACAGGCTTGACTATACCTCATAGAGGCTTAAATAGGCCTTCTTAAGGATTGTCTAGGCCTGCCATAGGCCTTAGCAATGCTTTACCTAGGCCTTCGCCAGGTATCACTATGCCTTACCTAGGCCTTATCGAGGTTTGACTAGGCCTTTTGGAAATGTCAACAGTCACGGTATCGGTTCACGGTATACCGCGGTCCTCACGGTACTACCGTCAGACCGCCCAGCTCTATTAGAGGGTGGGCTTCTAATACAGAGTTTTGCCATTTTGAAACTGCTAAGAAATCATTGGAGCTCATATGTCAAAAGTAGGGGTGGGCTTCTATTAGAGCATAGGCTGCAATTAAGCGAAATACGGTACCTTCCGTTTTCCGTCTAGAAAAATCTTGATACATTCCTTTGTTTGCAATCAACAACTGGCGTATTCTGTCCATGTATGTATACCCAAGTGCCTAAAACATAATCTTACAATCTGCAGTAGCATAATAACGTCCTCTAAGACGCATTGACGTAGTTAATATAGTTCATGATTAATCGTATGATCGCCATTATTTTTTTTAAATGATCGCGATTATGAAGTGAATAATCGTGCAACGATAGTTGTCTTAGACAACTAGCATTGTAAATAGATACTCAAGAATTATACGTCATATGATATGATGTCTTGTCCCTAATCATAAGTAGGAATTTTATATTGACTGGTGGAATGCAAATAAATTAAACTATTTTGGAAAAAATTTCACTGCACCATAGGTTTTCAGCATTATACCATATATTCAGAATTATCAGTGAAAATGTTTTAAGAATATTTTGACTGACAGTTTATTTACTCTATTTAGGTTAATAAAACTGAACCGATAACATGTTAAGTTCACAACAGAACTTCTATACAAAATTTTCCATGGATGCGCAGATATTATTTATATACTTGCGCAATCATGTGATTCCGTAGTTTGGATTCATCACTGAGATGTAATTCTTCCATTATTTCTTCTATTTTCCCTACTTTCCCTGTTCGGTTATAAGGGGATGGGATTGGATTGGATCGGTTTTGCTTGTCATAATGAACTGACCATTCTTCATGAGTAGGGAATTGTAGGCTTCGGCGACCGTATCTGATTCATAGTGAAGAGAAAGCATGTTCTGACTTCTCACTCATTGCTTTTGGCCTGTTTTTGTGTGACACCTGGATCCAAATGTACTTGACGTTTTACTTATGGTCAATGATCTGACGATCTGTATTAATTTGAATTAAGTGCAGCTGTACCGCGATCATACGTGTCGCATGGAACTTTATTACACAATCGATCCTGTATGACACATGTTCCATTATATTAGGTGCATGTTTAGCTAGCAATTTCAATCGAGAAAATAAAAAATAATCAGTAGGAACCAATGTCATTAATTTGATGATCATGGATCTTAGTATGTTTAGATAAATTCGGTAGCTATAGCATTTGAAATTTATATAGTCACGTAGTTTATAGCAATCTAAGTCATGTTCCTTTCTTGTACTTATGAACCAAATTATGGCTACAATACTCAATAGAGAGCGTATATATATATATTTCTTACATGATTTGTTACGTCATTTATTTGAATGCCATTCACAGCCCTTTCCCTTAATATTACGTTGTGGTTCCACGAATCGCTACATCTATAGCCCGTGGTGAGGATAACCCTTTCTAAAATTGCTTTAGGAACAAATTTAAAATTAATATTTTGAAACTTTAACTTGACTGATTGTTCTTTTGATTACTACTTCCAAATTATCTAAATAATAACTAAGTAACCGCCCTGGTTACACATGGTTGTCGAGGCGGAAATTTGTGTACTATGTCATCAATATTTTTTCCAATGGCTGTTCGCTTGAAATTTGATCAAATTTGTCAACAATGAGCTAAAAAGTTAAATAACATGAGATATGACATATTTAACAGGATTTAAGGTGCGAACGAATGGATAAGTGCATCATACAAAGCGATAACCAGGGTTTGTCAGTCTGTCCAAATATCTGTCACAGGGGCGGGTTGAGTGAGAGCAGACTCAGACTAAATTTTATGTAAACTCTGGGGGGGGGGGGGGGCGGGTGTTGGAGTGGGGGGGGGGGGGGGAGGGTGCTGGGTGTGTGGGCAGGGGTGGTCTCCTCTTGACCCACGAATATTTCCTCTGAAATTTAAACTGTTTTTGTGGATCAAGGGTCAAACAAAGGGTTAATAAGGAAGTAGTAAATGTAATGTCTGAATTTATAATTGTTTGTGTAAGTACTGTCTTGTCTAATTTATATATACCTGTATATATGTGTGTAAGGTGTCCGCCATAACAATAGGCACTGCCTTAGGCGGACAACCTGGTATGATTTGTGAATTCGTTTATCTTGGAATTATTGAATAAATAATCTTGAATCTTGACATCCGGTAGGTCTTTGATAAAGATCAGAAACAAGATTGGTCCTAGGACACTCAGTCACTGCGTTGTGGGACTCCACTAATGACACAGTGAATATGAACGATTTACGCATACTCTCTGACATAATCTCCCTTTGACGACATTATTGTCAGGTGAGCTAAAAATTCGAAAACTGGTATCAAATCTTCTTTTAGAATTAATACTTAAAATTATAAAATTCCTACGTTATCACAGGGATAGGTGTCCACACTATACAGTGTGGATATCTACATTTTTTTTGGTCGATCATGTCGGTGTAACCAAACATCTTAAACCCGTTCTTTCTACCCATTGAGCGGGGAAACTATGAAAGGCGGATCACCGTTATACTTGTAACTTGTAGAAATCATAACCTCCTTCGTAGGAGAATCGCACTCACATGCGTAAGAATCATAACGCCTAAACACCGTCATCACAGTTTACCCTTAACGGGCATACTAATCACTGTGCTGTATAGCGCTGTACTGCGCTGTACCGCGTTGTACTGCGCTGTGCCCTATAACTGAAGACACCAAACATCTTAGACACCAAACATCCCACGTATGCGTCTGTGAAAGCTAAACTTCTACTTTGGAGTTTGTATGTGTGTTAGAATCGATCTGTACGCATGGTGGAATCTGCTGGTATACTATGAACCCTGAATTAACAGAACCTCAACCATGGCAGCAGTTCTCAATCAAGCTAGTATTAATGTTTTTCTTCTATCTGTGTCTTCCTAAAAACCTAACAATATTCTTCAGGACTGCATTCCAATTGCTAGTTTATGCCTGACCTGTTAATGCAACCAAATACTTTTAATAACTCACCCACAATTCTTATTTATTTCTATTTGACACTTGACCCATCTCATCCAGTGTATCCACTGGTTAGATGGTGTTATATACAATTAAATCACGATAATAACCAATATTACAGCCAAATAGAGAAATCTATTCAGTCCTCCAAATGACTCCAATAACCTCCCTCTTTTCAGTAGTTCCCTTGCCTTATTTCCTCCCTGTCCATATTCACACTAACCTGACCCATGCCCGCTAAATTCCCTTGCTCATCTGTAGGAAACCTGTTAAGAATAATCAGAGAGCAATACTATATGAGTTATGTAGCACATGGATTCATCTAAGTTGCTCCAAATTAACAACATCTGACTATCGCAGCCTCGAAACTGATGACACCTGCTGGTGGTGTACCAACTGCAACAAGTCACATTTCCCGTACAATCATTACAATGACAATACAGACTTCACACTGGCTGTTCTAAATCCATACTATAACCCTACTACCACTGAGGCTACTGACGACAAAAAACCCACTCTAAACCCATTCGAATTAATCCTATCTCAATTTAACCATGCTGGCATTAGAAATGATCTAAATATATCTGTACCAACCTGTGAATCCATCCTCCCAAAAACATTCAATGACAACCTACTAGGAAACAAAGAACACATAGCCTTCTCACTTCTATTTATCAACATGCAATCTCTCATGGGGAGCATCGACAAGTTACACCATCTCCTAGATATGAGTGCACATGAATTTGGAATTATTGGAATTACAGAGACATTTATACATGCAAATTCACCTACTAACCTTATCAATATAAAGAACTACGCATTTGTTGAAAAGCACAAAACCACGGGCAGGGGAGGTGGTGTAGGCATGTATGTTAAAGAAAAAGTCCAATTCATTGAGCGAGATGACCTTTCTAATATTGAAGAACATATTCAAACAATGTTTATCGAAATTCAAACACCGAAAGGAAAAAACAAAATTGTAGGTACAATTTATAAATCACCCAAAGGCGATAATGAACGTCTTATTGAACTATTAGGAAAAACTTTGGAAACTATTCAAAAGGAAAACAAAACTGTCTACCTCATGGGTGACTACAATATTGACCTGATGAGACAAACTTGCTTTCATGCACAAAGCTTTATAAACTTACTAAATGCTCATTCATTCTACCCAACCATTACAAAACCGACTAGAATAGGTGATGTTTCGGCCACAATTATTGATAATATATTCAGCAATAACATTAACTTCAGTAATAAATCGGAGGTAGGAATTCTTGTTACTGACACATCAGACCACCTACCAATTTTTCTTCTCGAAAGACAGCTGACCTGCACAAAGCCATTCAAATACAGTGCTGCGAAAATGCATACACCAAGTTCCACGAAATTTGCACGCACATCTTCGAAAACAGCTTTCCCATGAAAGAAAAGAAGAAATTTAAACACAACCCGACTAAATCATGGATAACAACTGGACTGATAGCTGCCTGTCATAAAAAACATAATCTTTATTTGAAGTTTATCAAATGTCAAACAAAGCATAATGAACAGAAATTCAAGAAATACAGAAACAAGACGGACCAAATAATCAAAACAGCAAAAAAACCTTACTACCATAACAAATTTGAACTATGCAAGAATGACATAAATGAAACATGGAAAATAATTAAATCACTTTTGAATAAAAATACCCGCAAAGCGCAACAAACACAATTTCTTTATAATAACAAGATATTAACTGATGACTTAGAAATTGCAACAGGATTCAATGACTATTTTGTTAATATAGGCCCTACACTTTCAGATAAAATCAAATCAACATCCTCTAATAAATATAGTGATTATCTCACAGGCGACTATCAATCCTCTTTTCTCGCTAACCCGGTCACAAATGAAGAAATTTTTAGCATTCTTAACAAACTAAACCCTGCAAAAAGTGCTGGCTTGGATAGTTTCAAGTGGAGTATTTTCAAACACTGCATGCTAGGGCTACTAATACCCCTTAATCACATCTGTAACTTATCTTTCACTCAAGGCATATTTCCATCAAAATTAAAAGCAGCACGAGTAACACCTATATATAAAGCAAAGGATTCATCTAACTTCACAAACTATAGACCTGTCTCAATACTTCCACTTTTCTCCAAATTAATGGAACGACTTATGTACAATTGGCTTATCAGCTACTTACACAAAAAGTCAATCCTCTATACATCACAATACGGATTCCGTGAAAAACATTCAACAATGCTAGCACTAATTGAAATGACAGAAAAAATAATAGACTCAATAGAAAAGAAAAAGCACATAATAGCCTTTTTTTACGTTTCAAAAGCTTTCGACACTATCAATCATAAAATCCTACTAGAAAAACTTGCCTATTACGGAATCCGAGGAAGTGCACTCATCTTGTTTGAAAGCTCTCTAAGTGACAGAATGCAATGTGTGCAATTCAATGCAACTTGCTCTGAAAACAGGAGACTAACTTGCGGTGTCCCTCAGGGGTCCATCCTTGGCCCTCTGCTGTTCATCTTGTTTATGAACGGTCTGCCTAACATATGCAAACATATGTCACTAATACTATTTGCTGATGACACCAATGCCTTCTGCTCTGACGAAGACATAGATACATTATATAAAAACGTAAATAAGGAAACGGAAGAAATTACTAACTGGTTTTCACTAAATAAATTATCACTAAATGAGAATAAAACAAACTATATGTTATTTTCAAAATCTAGAGAATTAATAAATAAAGAGGTTCCAAAATTGTACATTAGCAATAAGGAAATTGAAGCGGCCCCTTATGCAAAGTTCCTAGGAGTATATTTAGATAAAAACTTGACCTGAGCCAAACAAATCGAAACAGTTACTGCAAAAGTAGCAAGAGGAATAGGTGTCATCCAAAGACTAAAACCATATATGACACAGGCCACGGTTAAAACACTGTACAGCACCTTGATCCTCCCGCACCTCACTTACTGCAGTGCTGTTTGGACTAACACCTACAAAAACAGAATATCCAAAATTCAGTCTCCAAAAAAAGAGCATCAAACTATTTTCTAGGCCAGCAGAGGGCCAAAACATGTTCAAAGCAGAAAAATTACTTAAGCTCACCGACATAGGAAAATCTCAAATGCTAACTATTGTCAAAGACTTCCACCACAACACTTTGCCCAAATCAATAGCCCCCTTCTGTATAAACAATATTAACATCCACCAACATAACACTAGAAGCAGACATGAACTACATGAGCAATACACACAGACAGACATAGGAAAACACCGAATATCATTTGCAGCGACTAAACTATGGAACAACACAAAACAGGAAACACATGAGAAAATTATATCAACAAAATTGTGCAAGAAAACAATAAAAAGCTACTTGATTAACACATACTAGTATTATCTAATTCAAAAATGGCCCGACTCGTCTACAAAACAAGGTAAAAAATTTTGTTTTATACTCGTGCATAATTGCATCCTAAGACATTGCTGTCTAATAGGACAGCGATGTTTATCGGTCCAAATAATTTTATAGTATTTGACAGAAAATCTGTTCTATCTATATAACATGCTTCTTTTCTTGTTTTGAAAAAACTATTGACCTGCTACTAATACTGCTGCTACTTCTGCTACTTCTGCTGCTACTACTGCTACTAACACTACTACTACTACTACTACTACTACTACTACTACTACTACTACTACTACTACTACTACTACTACTACTACTACTACTACTACTACTAGAATTATGACTAGATGATTCCACTTGCTATTATATCCAATAATAATTTCAATTACCATAGTAACAAACTACAGGACGAACAGGAGAATGAGCACCTCTCCCCTCCATCCCCCTTCCCTTGTCCAAGGATGCTCCCCATTAGCCAGCATCCCGTAAACAGTATATCATCATTATAAGTAAAAGTACCCTCCCCAGAAATATATAAATGTTTATTGTTGTATCCATAATCATAGACATCCATGTATATTATTGAACTTGACTATGTTCTGTGCTTGTCTGTTACGTAACTGTCTTGTCCTTATTTACTACCCATATGCATCGCAAAATAATAATAATAATAATAATAATAATAATAATAATAATAATAATAATAATAATAATAATAATAATAATAATAATAATAACCCAGGGGTGGTCTCCTCTTGACCCGCAAATTTACATATTTCCTTTGTGAAATTTAAACTGTTTATGTGGATCAAGGGTCAAAGGGTTAATAAGGAAGTAGTAAATGTAATGTCTGAATTTATAATTGTTTGTGTAAGTACTGTCTTGTCTAATTTACATATACCTGTATATATGTGTGTAAGGTGTCCGCCATAACATTAGGCACTGCCTTAGGCGGACAACCTGGTATGATTCGTGAATACGTTTATCTTGGAATTATTGAATAAATAATCTTGAATCTTGAATCTTGAATATAAAAGCCTGTGAGGGGTGCGGGGGTGGGGGGGGGGGGGGGGTGGGTGGGGGGGGGAGGGGGAGGGATGGCGTTATTACGACCATAATATTAAGTATTAACATAAATATATGGAATATATATCTTTATTTATACATGGTAGTGAAATGCGCTGTACAAACCAGCAGAATGTCAAAAACAACAAACAACGGTTTTGCACACACACGAACTGGCAATGGGTGGTGCTTGTGCTATTGATACACAACGCTGATAGTCTAGCTGGGTCAACCTATTGGTATGACTGGCTGATCAGGGTGAAATATAGCTCGCTTGTATTGATAGGCTAGTTATATGGCTGTATATAGCCTATCGGCTTCTTTGATGTAGTAGAATATTATTCAGGAGTTGCTAAAAGCCTGCATGCCCAGGCGGGTGGCATTAATAGCAATAGGGCCAATAGCGGATGCATCTATTTAAAATCGAAATAATTTTGTTTAAATACTCCACGACTAATATTATTTAAATCTCAGATTGGTCTCTAAGCTATATAACTCGTTTCACTATCTAAATACAAGACCATCTGAGCATTTAACAACCAATGAAATGATGTGCTATCACCGTTCCAGTGATCGTCAAATACCGCATTTCAGCTTTGTCAATCGATGATTTAGCCATTTTGCTCGTCTTCCCGAAAAACGGAAATGGAAGAGGGAAATCCAACGCACATCACGTGACGTTAATACCAGCGCTTGTATTTCCTCATTTAATTTCGGTTTCGTTTTAGCTTTTCTTAACGACTGGTATGCCTGCTGCAAAATTATGTAATCGACTGTATTTAACAGTCACAACTAGAAAATCCTCAAAAACATTTCAATAATTTTCTGTTCCTAGAAATAGCAATTGATTCGTGAATTGGTCCACATATGATACTTATCGCGCAGGTGAGCCGATGTCATGAAAACTGATAACTCTTGACAAATTGAAATTCTGCACATGCGATTCCTACAAACGTTTAGCGATTTCTTTTGTTCCTGGGATTTAACAAAATAATGAAGAGACAACTAAAAAGAGGCTGTCAGACTAGATTTAACTTTGTTAGCGTTGTAGCATTGAGGGCAGCAGCTGTCGTGATATGCGTAGTGATAAGAACATGGTGTAAATCAAGAGTCAATCCTCCAGCAGCGAAGCGTCTGAAGACATTTATCCAGAGACTAATTGATCTATGCGTAAGTAGGCCAGGTAGAGGTTTCAGATTGATAGCTCAAACAAATAAAAACTAGATTGAGTGGTTCAGTTTTTAACTTTAATTAACACCACCAGCCCACAACCCACAACCCCACCCCAACCCCGGGGGAGTGGGGTCAAATGTAAATGTCCCTTTGCACTACACAATCACATGGGTACCTCAATTGGTCGAATTTCGTCCAACAGTGTCAGAGGAGTTGCATCACTACAACCAATTTCATAACATTTTGACCCCATTACCACCACTTGGGGATGGGGCCAAATGTAAATGTGCTCACCCACTCCACATTGATATGATAAACTCACATACTAAATCTGTTTGAATTCCGTTCAATGGTTTGGGAAGAGTTGCATTACAATCAATTTTGTGACATTTTGACCCACACCCCACCCAC
The DNA here is from genome assembly GCA_034401795.1 of Chaetoderma sp. LZ-2023a. NCBI lineage: Eukaryota > Metazoa > Mollusca > Caudofoveata > Chaetodermatida > Chaetodermatidae > Chaetoderma > Chaetoderma sp. LZ-2023a. The sequence continues at coordinate 158,911,794 of CM067359.1, forward strand.
CCCTGGGACGGGGCCAAATACAAATGGGTTCATGTACTCCACATTGATATGGGTAACTCACATACACAATTTTGTTGAATTCTGTCCAATGGTTTCAGAGGAGATGCATTACAATCATTTACTGCAAGTAAACATTTGACCTTCTGACCCCGCCCCCTGGTGGCTGAGCCAAATGTAAATGACCTCTTGGACTCCACAATCATATGGGTAACTCACATATCAAATTTGGTTGAGTTCCTTCTAATGGTTTCAGAGGAGTTGCGTTGCAAGTGATTTGACTTTTTGACCCCTGTCCGGAACCCCTGGGGCGTAGCTAAATCTAAATATCGTCTTGGAAAGCGGAATCCTATGAGTAACCCACATACTGGTACCAAATTTGGTTGAATTCCTTCCAATGGTTTCGGAGGAGATTCATTACGTGTACAATTAATTGTGTGACCCCCATCCCTGGGGGCGGAGCCAAATGTAAATGGGCTCTTGTACTCCAGATTGATATGGGTAATGCACATACCAAATTTGGTTGTATTCTGTCGCACAATTGCGGATGAGATGCATTACACTGAATCTACGCAGGTTAAAAATTCACCTTTTGACTCCAGCTCCTGTGGGCAGAGCCAAATGTAAATGGTCTCATGCACTCCGCAATCATATTGTTAAGTCTTTCTTCTTCTTCTTCTTTTCGATCGCTGGTATCACACTTGGAGAGCCGTTCTCAAGATGAGATCTGTGGTTTTCTGCAGTTCTTCCACAGACCCATACAGCTTTTCAAGAAAAGAGGTTGACAAAGGCCAGATCTCTTCTCTCAGCAGCTGATACGTACTGCAACATTGAAGTATGTGCTCTGTGGTCTGTTCTGCTTCTCCACAAGGACAAGCGGGCGATGTCGTAAAGTTTAGTCTGTTATGTCCAGTTCTGAGACGAAAAATGATCACTTGCTCTGGCTTCGAGAGATGATGGCAGGCATCTTCTGATTGAGGTGTTCTATAGAGTGACTTGATGATAGTCTTCATCTCTGTATGCGTAACCATGTTTTCTGTCTGATTCTCTTCTGCACCCACCTTTGCCATCTTGTCTGCTTCCTCATTTCCTTGGACTCCACAGGGTGAGGGGATCCACTGCAGTGCTATCCGAAAGCATTTGATGGTTTGTAGTGCTTCTTCAAGTTGTGGCAGCTTACCTTTGGTGATAGCCTCAAGGACGGAGCGGGCATCAGATAAAAAGACAATCTGTGCAATAGGGTCTGCTGTTCTGCTGATGGTATTAGCTGCATGGACCAGTGCTTCGACTTCAGCTCTGTAGTTTGTGTAGTGTTTGCCTGTCGGTATTGCAGCTGACTCATGTTGTCCGTTTGGATACTGTATGTGCAGTCCGGCACCTCCGCTCCTAATTGCATCTTTGGCTGATCCATCTGTGTAGATCCTTATCCATGTCTCCTGAGGGTACATTTCTTCCAGCATGGCTAGGGTCAGGGCCTTCTTGCTCACATCACTGTGTTCATCTTTGGCTGTGAGATGAGGTACTGTGGTGCGAATAGCTATGCTCTCTAGTTTGTTTTCCCAGGGTGGAGGATCAAGGGTGTGGTTTGAGTCTTCTATTTGTGCTGCCAACATTTCTTGGTGTTTCCTTTGAAGTGCTTTTGTCTCTTTCACAAAACTTGATCTTTTAAGTCTTCCTGATGACAGCTGTGCTTGCCTGATCTTCATCGGGTGGTTGTTGAACGATTTGAACTTTGCAGCTTGGATCAGTGCTTTGCACTCCCTTCCTTTACTAAGTGGGGGATGCCTGCTGTCTGCTCCATTTTTTCTATCGGTGTTGATCTCATTCCACCAGTGATGATGCGCAGTGCCTGCTTTTGTACTCTGTCGAGGTTCTGTTGATGAGATTTAGCTGCTGTCATCCATGAGTTGGATCCATACTCACGGTATGGTCGTACGACACCTAGGTAGATGGTCTTGAGGATCCTTTCATTGGCACCCCACTTTGTTCCTGCCAGCTTCCTCATGATGTTTAGCTTTCTTCTGGCCTTTGCCTCTGCGTTCTGGATGTGCTCCTTCCATGTTAATCTTCTGTCATAGGTGACTCCCAGGTATGTCTGCTGGTCCTCGTACTCGAGTGGAGTACCGCCCAGTGTCAGATTGCCAACCTTGGTTTTGGTGGACCGTGAGAATAGCATGGCTGGTGATTTTTCTTTGTTGATGGTGATACACCAGCGATTGGCCCAAGCTGTAATTCTGTCCAAGGCGAGCTGCATTCTGTACGTGGCAGTCGTTGTGTACTCCTCGGTGCACCAGAGTACGAGGTCATCTGCATAGAGGGCTGCTTGGATCCCATTGGGAAGATCTGCTACAATATCATTAATGAAGAGTATGAACAGAGTTGGTGATAATACTCCGCCTTGTGGTACCCCTTGTCTCAGCAATACATTCTATCCAGATTGTCCATCCACCAGCACCCTAGCTCTGCGATTGTGTGGGTATGACTTGGTCCATCGGAACATGTTGCCACCGATGCCTGTGCGCCGGAGCTTCACGAGGAGGCCATCCTTCCACACCTTGTCAAATGCCTTCTGCAGATCAATAAAGGCAGCTAGCATCACCTTCTTGGCTTGAAAAGTGTCCTCTATGACCTGTGCAAGATGTGTTGTTTGATCTTCTGTGCTCCTGTATCTTTTGAAGCCAGCCTGCTCTGAATATTGTTAAGTCACATATCAAATTTAGTTGAGTTCCAATGGTTTCAGAGAAGTTGCATTACAATCAATTTCTTGCCATTTTGATCCACACACCCCCACACCCATGGGGCTGGAGCCTAATGTAAATGGGTTCTTGCACTCCACAATTGTAGTTCGGATCGACCGGTCGGATACCGACCGTACCAGCTAAGCTGGGTATGTGCCGCCCATCCTGGATTCGCTTCCTGAAGACGGCCCCCTGGGTAGAGCCATAAGCATATATGGGCCTATGGGAGAGATAGCGTGGCGAAAACAACTAAGTTCGTTAAAGCGCATGATGCACATGCGCACGCCGGGACACTGTTTATATGGAGTGCGTAGTTACGGCCAAGATAGGATGGCGCTTTTAGTGTACCGAGATGGTACCCTGTAATCCTTATTGATTGCCTGTTCCCGTTAACTCTGGCACTGATCAAGACCAGAATTCAACGGGCTTTTTAAAGCTGTAAACCATTTCAAAATCGGTTGAGAAATGACTGAGTTATCCACGGAAAACCCTTCTTGATTATCTTCAAAATATTGCAGTAACGTCATAACCACGTGGACGCAAAACTTCTAGAATGTTCTAGAACATTCGGCTGCGCTATTGTTAGCTACGCGCTGATTGGCTGTTGCTCGAACGATGATTGGTTTGAGCCTGCGCCTGTGACATCATGGGGAGTATAAAAGGAGACGCGATCCAGTGATCGAGCGCATCCTCGGCCAGGTGCCGAACAGGTTGGATCTGTACCAGCTACTATTAGCGTGACAGATAATACACATTTTTCTTCGCTATGTGTCGGGTTTTTATCCCGTAGCTGGCAGTTGTCCATCCCACTGCATTAAAACAATTTTGTAACTCCCTATTTATGCGAGTAATTTGGAACTTCTGATTATTGTTCACGAATATCAATACCTACCTCGGAACACAAATTTGAGGTGAGGTCTTTATGGCTTGAATATGTGAGTCTACAGATGTAGAGGCAGGATGTTCTTTGATGGATGACTCGCCGGATCTGCCGACCACGCCCAAAAGTGGTATTTCAACTGTTCCCACACTAATATCGTGTAGGCTCTTTTAACTTTCGACCGCAGCAAGTGAACTCTGCCCGGTGCGTCTTCAGAGCTGGCTGACGTACCCAGCACCGTGAAGCTTTGTTTTGTATCTTCGTTTGCCTCTGACAACCCCCGCTTGTGATTGGGTTGTTTACACCTTCCATCCATGCCATCGGTGTATGGGAACTTTCTTCACCACAGTAGTACTATCGTATCTTTTGCTGACTGCTCGTTAGACATTCTATTAGGCTTACAGCACGGAGTGATATACTCCCGCCATGAGTGTTCTTGCGGGAATCTTGTTGCGGAAAACAGCTTGCGGGAACTCGTCATGTACTTGCGGCATGGCGAGTTGACATAATACACTGGAACGGCCCGACACTACCCGGCGAACTACAATACACCGGAACGGCCCGACACTACCTGGCGAGCTACACAATCATATGGATAACTCACAAACCAAATTTGGTTGAATTCTGTAAAACACTTTCGGACGAGACACATTTCAATCAATTTCTGCATATTAAAATATTACCCTTTGACTAAAATGTAAACAGACTCATGCATTCGAATTTGCATACCAAATTTGGCTGAATTCCATCAAACGGTTTCGGAGATCTGACGTTACAATAGATTTTCCTTCGAAAAATGTGGGGATAATGGTGAGTACCATAGGTCACCTATGATACATGTATGTGATGATAAGGTATTGACATATATATGCATATGTTACTAACTTTATAATGTGACCCAGTATCCTAGTCCTACATGTAGTAAACTCGCTAACTCCAGTATATGTATTACTACTATATGTATGCCTCGAACCTAGAGTATCTATAGCACAATATATATATATTACAATCCGCATCGTATGGTAACTCACATAATAAACTTGGTTGACATCCACAAGATGTTACGAATAAAATGGAACTATTAACCCTTTCATTCCAAAGCCGGCCTTTTCAGTGGTCTTAAGGAATGCCCGTTTGCAGTCCAAAAAAAAAGTATTTTTGAAAATTTGCCACTGGAATGACTGACTCGATAACCGAGCCAGTCATTCCAGTGGTAAATTTTCAAAAACAGTCTTCTCTTGGACTACAAATTGATTTTCTTGACCAAAATTAGCCATTAAAGGGCTAAAGCCAGGCCACTTGCCATATTACACACTCTCTCAGTCTGTGTGTGTGTTGTAATATTTGAGGCGTTTATATGCTAGTTCCCAATGCTAGGGTCTAGACTCACGCCTGGCCTTTATGGTTTCTGTTGAATTCTTGTGAATTCTTGTGACGTCGGTTTGTGCATTAGCTTGTGTCTCTCTCTGTGTGTGTGTGTGTGTGTGTGTGTGTGTGTGTGTGTTGATCGTTGTCTCTCGATTTTGTCTCATGTTGCTGTTCTTTTCCAAGGCTTTTTTTGTTGCTCCTCATGCTTGGGCGTGTGTAATGGGGATGGCCTAACCTAGACCTAACAGGGGTGGGTAAGGGATGGGGTAGGTGTTGGGTCGGGGGAGGTGCGTACGGTCTTATGACCTGATGCACCCAAGGAGGGGGGGCTTTAGGTCAGAGACCTCCCGGCCCCTTTGGGGGGAGTGGGGAGGTTGGGGTGTGGGGTCTTTCGGGTCCTGGGACCCATTTGGTCTTCTGGCCATCATCCGAGCAGGCACCAGCGCGCACTTGTTTGATTTTGTTTGGTTAGGTAGCCCGTATGGTGACTGTCCGTCCGAGGACGAACTCGGTCAGTCATCCGGGTTACATCCCTCCATAGTCCCCTCGAAAATTCCGAAAGATTCTAATTCTAGCAATTTGGTTTTGGTTTTGTAATCCGTATGTTGCGTGGTTCCATCCGAGGAGGGATCCATTCAGCATCCGGTTTACTTTGACTATGCCGAAATTTCTTGCCTACCTAACCCTAGCTCACGTTCACACAGTGATGGGCACTGTGTGACGGGACCTCAGTTTAAAGTCCCATCCGAGAAGACTGATCTCTCTCAGTCTACAAGTTGGTGTTCTTTGATACAGGTGTCTTGAGTGATCGGTTTGATGGCCTCTGTGACAGATGATGCCATGAAAATTGAAGTTCTTAAAAATTTTAAACTGTGATATTTCCCTCTGAGAAATCTGTTGCGAATTGCAGCGGTACCCCACACTCTATGTCATAATTCTCTGCGATTATCTGTAGCACAATTGTGATATATCCATCTGGCAAACTGACAGTATGACATCCATATTTCCTAAAAAAACATAGACAACAAAAGCAATTAGAGATTACAGACCCTCCTCATTTTTGTCACAGATTTCATATCATCATCAAAGTTGTGGAATCATACAGTACAATCACACCCTTTCCTGTGTTAAAAACTTTATCCAAAATAAAGATATATATCATAAGCAAGATCATATAGAGATGAGCATGTGAGCTATATATCTATCTAAAATTAAAATGCTGATTAGTAATCAAAACAGTAGGTTTTGTTAAATGCTGAGGTTTCGAATAAGAGGCGCTTGTAGAATCTTTGTCTTGATTATAAAGACGAAGACGACAACGATTACTTGGTCACAAGGATGGGTTTAGTTAGCTTAACATGGGACAAATCACCCGCATTCTTTCTCTTGTCGGAGCATGTGATCAATCACTATAATTATTATCAAAACAGTTGGGGCCAATAAAAAGTGAGTTATTCCCCATTCATCTCTCAGCATGCGTATGCAATCTTGAATTGAAATGATATGCGCTCAAAGCGAGTGGTGAGATAAACGATCACTAATTAGTCTATATCAATCATTTTTAGTAATCAATATTTACGCGGTAATCCTAGCATGTCAATTCCAACGCAACCAGAAAAAATATGCAAATTATTAATTAAATAATAATTGTTAATAATTAAACTATAATGTAACTGGGTGCTGTTATTATCCATACGGTGTTTCTTTTAACTTGAATTGTTAAATTTATTCATGAAAAATTCTCATAGAAAATGCCCATTTGCCATTGTAAATTTATCACTTGAATGACTGGATCAGTAATCAAGCCAGTCAGTTAGCAAATCGACATACCGTACATCAAGACCATTGCAGAAGCTGTTTTTGGTGAGCATAAGAGGATGTGGCAGCATTAACCCTTTAAGCCATACACATAAAAAAACTACAAATTATTTATGATGTAATGAATATTCTATTTCTGTAGACTATTTTGAAACTAATTTGACTGGCCGGGCGGAGATAACCAAAGGCGGAGATCAACAGATGGCTCCATTATAGCCCGTTAAAATTAAAATTAATACTTACGAAATCCATGTGAAAGTATGTCCGTATGCGTGTACATACAGGCTACTACACAAACAAACAATATGCCTACAACATTTACCTAAACTACAACTTTAAAACTTGAAACTAATGGTAATATACTTAGGCTAAACTTTCACCGACAAAGATTTACGATGATGTTGAATAATGATGGTCGCATATATGATGAACTTTCGAAAATTTGGATTTCGAAATTAAAATTATCCACTATATATGGCTGGTTTTGCGTAAACATATTGTTAGGTGATGTGGCTTCATTAAGAAATTGAGAAATATTTGCATTATTCTAAGTGTAAATAAGATCAAAGATTCCATCAGCAAATTTTTGTTAATGATTTGTTGTCGACGGGTATAATACGCCTATTGAAATAGGGGACCGTGAAATGTGGGGCTTGCTTGTTACAAGTATTGTTTAATTATCACAGGATTGCCTGAGCGATCAAATGATTGTTGCTTTAGTAATCAACCGGTCAGATTTAATTATGTGATATACGCGTATTGAATTATTGGTTAACCCTTTAACATACATGCGTTAAATCGATGATGATGATGATGATGATGATGATGATGATGGTGGTGGTGGTGGTGGTGGTGGTGGTGGTGGTGGTGGTGGTGAAGACAACGACGATGATGATGATTAAAAATATGATGCTGGAGATGCGTGCACACTTTGATGGTAGTCTATGAATGGTTAGGGTGGGGAACATTGGCATATTATTGTTCAGAGCGTGTTACTTCTTTGAGGCAGTCCACTCTTCGGGATGTGTAATCAACCAATCAAATTCTGAACTATAAAATATAGTAAATAGAAAAAAAAGAAAAAAGAGAAAATACACGAGATCATCAAACTACAGTATGACGACATAAGACGGGTATTACACGGGCAAGGGAATTATGAACTGGCACCGTGGGCTACAAAATTCCGCATTCAACAGATTAATTGGGGGAGTATGACGGCTGAAGAGAAAGACAAATTCATGAAAGGTCTACCTAAATCTGAAAAAATTGTGACATCAACAAATGAACAACTAACTATCTCGAAAACCCCAAGAACAGCAAAGAAACCAGGTCAACGGAATGTCGCAGTACCACTATTAAATAATTCTAATGTATCTAATGAGTATCGGCCCAAGAGAAGACTATTTTAGAAAATTTATCACTGGAATGACTGGCTCAGCAATTCATGTTATTATCATTGTCGTCGATATTAGAGCCAGTCATTCTAGTGATAAATTTTCAAAAGTCTTCTCTTGGACATTTTCTATACATACCTCTCAAATGGATGCAACACAGTTACATTCCTACACTGATGACGGCAAGGTAATGTAGCAGTCACGTATCTGTAATAATTATGATTAACAAACATAATTAGACAATGCAATATTCTTGCTGTTAAAATAAAATGTGTTGAATATTTTGAAAATATTTTGACCGGAAGCCGTTGTTGCCTAGGGCAGCAACGGCTTCCGGTAAAATTTCATTCAAAATATTCAAGAGATTAAGTTTTACATCGTAAAAAATACATGCTGTAAATTTGGTCTGATGGGTTAAATGGCTACAAAGTTTAATGATAGTTGTATTTTCATGATTTGACGAAACATTTTTGGACAAATTATTGGTATGGCAAGTGCGCTACCTGCAATACCTGTGACTCAAATAACCAGTGTTCTTGTATCAATACAATCTGATAGACTTGCAACAGACTATCGATGGCATAAGCTGATGTTTTGATATTCTTACGATTGAAAGCAACTACATTCAGGGGTGAAGATGATTTAGCTAAGGTTGATCGTTGTGGTGCTCTCCCAAGCCTAAAAAGAATGTTCAGATGTTTCTGCAGGTGGCTGTGCTTGTTTCTCTACTGTATTCGGTGCCATAGGTGGTGATTGTATGGCCATAATCGAACTTGTGACGGGTGGCTGTGGTTGATCTGAAGTCCCTGCTCCATCACTGTTTTCTAGAGCTGCGGTCGGTTGTTGACTTTGACCTGCGTGTAATATCTGGCATTATAGGGGCTGTGGATTGGAGACTAGCCAACATCACGCCAATCTTTAAAAAAGGGGGAAATGACCAGCCAAGTAACTACAGGCCGATCAGTCTCACCTCATGTATAGGGAAAATCTAAGAAACATTACTCAGAAATCAAATCGTTGCCCACCTAGGGAACAACTACTTAATAAACCAATCACAACATGGGTTTAGGAAAGGCCTATCCACACTAACAAACCTATTTTGCAAAAGCGTTTAACAAAGTCCTGCATCAGAGGATGTGCAAGAAAATTAAATCTTATGGGATAGACGGGGAGATACTCCAATGGATTACAAATTGGTTATCAGATAGGAAACAGCGAGTTGTAATAAATGGAGAGAAAGCTAACTGGACAAGCGTAAAGAGTGGAGTGCTCCAGGGATCGGTCCTTGGGCCAATTTTATTTCTGATCTATACACCTGTGCAAAAGTTAAGCACCAGCAAAAACAATAGAACGTAGAAACATGATGGTACAACTAGGCTGCCATACTTTTTGTCCCCGCGTTAGCTGACATAATTCCAAGTACGAAATGCACATGCATGCATGACTTCACGCCGCTTGATGTCCGTGCGTGGCGGGAAACAGCACACGTGTTCAGTTATGTAAAAGTCCAGTTTGAGGTGTAGAACATTACATACAGATTTAGGCGACAAGATTAGGAATTTTGTGTTCATGACCGTGGTTTATTTGTACAGAGAGAATTAGCTCTTGATTGTGAACCACTATGGCAAGACGAAGGTTAAGTGATCGTGTGAAATGGCAAATCATAGGCATGCATACCACTGGTATGTCATGCAGAGAGATTGGCAGACAGCTGAACATTAACCATACTGTAATCAGTCGTTTGATTGCAAAACATGGGCAAACTAACGAGGTGAAGGACAGGCCTAGATCTGGAAGACCGAAGAAGACTACTGCCCGTGATGATCGAGCCCTAGTACGCCTTGTTAGGAGATCTCCATTCACCAACAGCAGAGTGCTCAGCCAGCAATGGGAAACGCGCAATAGAGTGTCAATGTCTACCGTCAAAAGGAGACTATGCTGCTGGCATGAAAGCTAGGAGACCTGTCAGACGTCCTCTCCTCACTGCACACCACAAAGAGGAGCGTCTGAGGTGGTGCAACGAAAGAAGACACTGGAACATGAGATCCTGGAGACGGGTACACTGGTCCGATGAAAGTCGGTTCCTGCTTCATGCCACAGATGGTCGAACTCGTGTATGGAGGTCCAGACGCACGGCGTACGACCAACGTAACATCATGGAAGAAGTTCCATTTGGTGGAGGTTCCGTTATGATATGGGGGTGCATCTCATTTGATTGTAAGCTGGATCTGTTGACTGTACCTGGAACACTAAATGGACAAAGATATCAAGATTCCATACTGGATAGAGTTGTGGTCCCTCATTTTGTAAATCATGCACCTGGAACCCACCCTATATTCATGGATGACAACGCCCGACCACATCGTGCTAGAGCTGTGCATGAATACCTCCGCCAGAATGCCATCGAAACCCTACCATGGCCAGCAAGGAGCCCTGACATGAACCCTATTGAGCATATCTGGGACATTCTGGGAAACATGGTGAGAAGGAGGGATCCTCCTGTGCAGAACCTACATGAATTAACAGACGCACTCCATCTTGAATGGCAACGAATACCACAATGGCGTATCAGTCGGTTGGTGACCAGCATGAGACGTCGTGTCCAGGCCGTCATCCAGGCACAAGGTGGATATACCCGGTATTAATAATGACAGTCTCAAACTCGTGCACAGATGTTAAACTTCGTTTTCAGACACCATTAATGACAATCTAGCCACGTGTGTCAACTGTAGGGCAATAGTTGTCAGTTGTGTCAACGTAACCATATTCAGGCCTCGTTTTCAAGTTCAAACAAAAACATACAGTGTTTCCCCACCATCATAATCAGCATTCCTCTAGTTGCATTATTACCGCTTGCACTAAGATGGATGGGTACATAAATGTTTATGCTATTGCTTTCTTCATAGCACATGAATATACCCTCGCATGTGCGTAAAAATAGGGTGGTGCTTAACTTTTGCACAGGTGTATATATAAACGATATAGACGAAAACATTACAAGCCAAATAGGTAAATTTGCTGATGATACTAAATTAGGTAAAGAAATTCTGAACAAAGAAAGTACACTTAAACTCCAAGCAGATCTCCACAGAATTTTTAGCTGGTTTCAAGAATGGCAGATGCTCTTTAACTTAGATAAATGTAGTGTTTTACATTTAGGACACAATAACGTGTGATATAGCTATAAAATGGGAAGCAACACACTAGCAAAAAGCATTGAAGAAAAAGATTTGGGAATAACGATTCAGCAATCAATGAAAGTGTCAAGACAATGTGAAGTAGCATCAAGAAAAGCAAACCAATCCCTAGGCCTGATATATCGTACAATAAAATATAAATCCCGACCTGTTATTCTCCAGCTTTATAAATCCCTCGTAAGACCTCACTTAGACTACTGTAGGCCTATCCCCTTTTGGTGCCCACGCCTACAAAAAGACATAGACTTACTGGAGTGGGTACAACACAGGATGACATGCATGATCCCAGGTTTAGCAAATATACCTTATGAAACATGTCTCCAGAAACTAAATCTTACAACATTGAAAACCAGGGGAATCCGAGCTGACATGATAGAAGTCTATACAAATTTTTCTAACCAGGACCATATTAAGCCAAATGAATTCTTCACAATGGCATCTACACACACTAGGGGACATGCATTTAAACTTTACAAACAACCCTGTCGACTTGATCTACGCAAGCATTTCTTCACAAATAGAGTTGTTAATGTATGGAATTCTCTACTAACAGAAGCAATTAACGCTCCAACATTAAACACATTAAAAAACAACCTAGACTCATTCTTCAAGTCACGGGGTTTTATATAGACCTAAGGTTGTCTGACTCCCAAAAATTGCAGTCACTTCTTCTACACTGAAGTATTTGACTGCAATCACTGGTAAATCATTGGTAAATAGGGGATTTTATTTTTTTTGCAATATTGTTGGGTTTTTTTTGGTTTTTTTAATATGTTCTTTGCATTAAGTTCTGCAAACTATACTGTGCTGATTGGCCGTAATGGCATAAAAAAGCAATAAAAAGTATACATATGGTCAAGTTCGACTATTGCTAACTAGATTCCCAATCAAACTTCTTCTTCTTCTTGTTGTGTAGATACTGCCTCTCGATTATGATCATAATCCTTTAGGCGAACCTCCATGATGGAGTAGTTCCTGTTATATTATAACTTTAAATGTACATATCAGACTAACTGTACACATCGCGCTAGGTATATAGATCTATACACAAGGAATTGACTATTGAATTTTCGTCAAATGTCAATGTTCAAACCGCAGGATTTATCATGTGTTGTGACTTTAAATGTGTAGTTCAGTAGGGTTTTTTAGACTGATTTTAATGGGTTAACAGAGTTCCAACAGATGATGTGTTCATAAGTGATGAATGTTTTAAGTGTAGACTGTAGCAGAGTTCTCTTGATTTTTTCCAAATGTTTCTAGATCGGTGTCTGATAGCTTGCTAGCATCTAGAATAGCTTGCATATAGTGCTCACTGTTAATGCTGATGTTGAGTCGCTTTAGTAGTTTTCGTATTTTTATGAGATATGGCTGTCTGACATGCTCTAGCTCTTGGCAGTCAATAAGAAAGTGCTGCAAATCTCTATGATGGCTGCATAGCTGACATTTTACTGCTCCTCCTCTGTTCCTGGTTGGGCATCCGAAGAGATGATATCTCCGCATGAGTAGTCTTACTTTTACTGTAGCTTTGTAGACTGAGGTTTTATCTGCCTCGCAGCTTCTCCATGCTACTTCAAATCATCATCATTTTACGAGGCATAAGCCATTGGCTTGTTATTGCCTCAGTGTTTTTGTTGTTGGATGGCTTGTTCAATCCAACTAATAAGTTCCTTCCTTGAAGTCGACTTCCAGTTTGTTCTTGAACAATCAGACCGTTGTTGCTTAATTAAGTCTCCTCACAACCGTTTGGTTTAAGGCTTTGTCCATTACCACTCTGCTGTTAATATTCCATCTTTTGCTGTGTCAATATTAAAGAAACTGGTGTACATTTTGCAACAATTTTGTTGATGATAGACAGCAGCATCCTCCAGCAAATTTGCAGGAAAATGAATACAGATCATCTTTTAATTTAATTTGAAATGTAAAATTCTGAACTCAGATTGGCAAGGGTTAACACTGATTTGTGGAAATGCTATGGTGCAGATGGGTGTTCCCCACGTTAGCTGCGGTGTGCTGCCTACACTCATGGTTACACCCTGCTGCATCTAGTATTTGTTTGCATCCTGACTTGTGAAGGCAGTGGTTTGTCTTATTGCTGTTGTTTTCATTTTTTGCGTTCATCGCTATCCAAGTCTCCTCCTCTACGCTTTCCTTGTGTCTCTGCATGCAACCACAGAGTGTGGATGTGGAAGCAGAGATGTATCTACTAATAATTGGAATCGCTACCGAGCATGTTCATGTCTATACACAGGCTACTCATAGCTCAGTCAACTTTATTTGCGGAATTGTAGTATGACTTTGTGATGGGCTGCTATATGTATGGCCTGTTCAGTCAAATTCGAATGTTCTTTCTTTGAAGTAGATATCTAGTTTGTTCTTGAATGATTCGACTGTTGTTGCTTCAGCTATTGTAGCTGGCAGTGAATTCCACTGTGGTACCACTCTATTAGTGAAAAAGTGCTTGCGAATATCTTTATTGCTGCGTGTTATGTTGAGCTTGAATCCATGACCTCTGGTCTGTGTAATACTGGATGGTTCGAAGAAGTAGGCCTTATCAATGTTATATAGATCTCTGATGAGCTTGAATGTTTCAATTAGATCTCCTCGAAACCGTCTATATTTCAGTAACATTAAATTTAGGGCTTCAAGTCTTTCCATGTAGTTATACTCTCTGATTTGCGGGACGAGTTTTGTTGCTCGTGGTTGAACTCTTTCTAATAGCTGTGATTGCCATTTCAATTTTGGTGACCATGCAGAGTTGCAGTATTCGAGAATAGGTCTCATGAGAGACTTGTCCAAGAGCGTGAAAGTAGATGGGTTAATGCTGGTAAAGGTTCTCTTAATTAGTCCTATATTGTGCTGTTGGCCTTGGAGATGATCTTACCTATATGTATGTAAAAAGAGAGGTTTCTGTCAACCGAACACCCGAGGTCAGTTCAGTTGGTTATGGTTAGCGCAAAATTTTCGTAAACTTCAAAATGACGGACACCTATTGCTTGCATCGATGATGATACATAGATACATAGAGTTTACTGTCGTATAGGCTAGTTAGCCTGTGACCGGTCTTCATGCACTGTCTTCATAGTCTTCATCTTCCAGTAACTGTTTATCTGACATGTGGGTGCGGACGGGAGTGATCGGAAAGTCGGTCTTGTAAGCAATGTCCTTGTAGAACTTGTCTAATCTCCCTTTGAAGGCGTTGACTGAGGGTGCTGATACAACTGTGTCTGGCAGGCTATCCCAGTGGCGTGTGATCCTGTGACTAAAGAAACGTTTACTGGTGTTTGTCTTAAAGCGCTATTTTAGGAGTTTATAGCTGTGCCCTCGTGTACGATCCCCTTTGTCCAGTGGTAGCAGTTCAGCATAGTCCACATCATAGATGTTATGTGTGTACTTATAGGCTTCGATTAGATCACCATGCAGACGTCGGTTGACTAAGCTTGGTAGGTCCAGTGTGTGGAGACGTTCTTCGTATGGTATGTCTTTAAATCCTAGCATGACCTTTGTAGCACGCCGTTGAACATTTTCTAGTAGTTGTGTATCCTTTTTATACAATGGCGACCAAACTACATTTCCATATTCCAGATGTGGCCGAAATAAGCTCTTGAATAGGAGGACGAATGTGTTCGATTCTACGAAATTGAAAGATCTCCGAATCATGCCGACTATTCTATTTGCTTTGTTAGCAGCTATTTCTGCATTATGTCTAAATTTGAGTGTGCTATCCACGTAGACACCAAGATCCTTCTCACACATCGTCTCTTCCAGGTATTAATGATGATGATGATGATGATGATGATGATGGTGATGATGAGCTTAATCGCTTTTTGACCAAAGTGATTGCTTGGAAGATGCTTTCGGATTTTAGAGTAGGGCTTCCAGCTCTTTTCCATTTCCAATTGGCTACTTTGCTGGCTCTACATATGTCTTTGATGACAGGCGTCCATTTGTATCTCTGTTTACTTTTACGTGTTTTGTGCACAGAGCATTCACTTGCTGTTGCTGTTATGATGTTATAGTAATGAATTGCTAGGTCTAGGGCAGTAATAGATTGTATCTCATCGAGATTCTGGTTATTGAGCCGCTCAGTAAGAGGTTGCTGATACAGGATGACATCCACGTGATCCCATTTGATCTTATGATTAAGCTGCTTAGGTAGTGAGTGACAGGTGTTTTGCAATGTTCTGGTCGATGGACTGTCAACTGTAGTAAGAGCTGCTATGCGTTGATATCATCTCTTTCATAGGTATAGTACTCGGTTAGTAGGTTCTTATCACTTTGCAGCATATAATCTATCTGCGACATGTTTTCTCCACTGGGGTGGAAGTATGTGTCTGCTTCGACTAGATCTGAAGGTAGGTATATGCCCGCTATAGAAATGAAACTGTGGAGTAGTTTATCTCTGCTGTTTGGAACGATTCTAGTAACTCAGGCATTGAAGTCCCCACGATGATTATATTGCAACTGCTGTGGTATTTGTCCATGATTTTCCCCAGTTCTGCCAGGACAGTTTGGTATTCGTCTTCGGCATTCTTTCTGCCTCTACATGGCAGATACGTACATATTACTATGAATGGTCGTGGCTTGCTGTCGATTTTAATCACGGTTATTCTATTACTGCCACCAAGAAGCTCTTCAATTAGGGATGCTAGTTTGCGGTTAAGAATTAGAGTGTCCAGTACAGATATGTTTTAGATGATCTGAAGATTATTATTATTATATATATTATGCGAAACTATTCAAACCGTTTCGTTTCCTGGGTTCTTCAATTCAATATCGTATAGTCTGGGGTTATCTGATAAATTCTTGTTTTCTGATCCAACCATGGGATGAGCCGACTTTGCTATGGGGCAAGTTGAGTTGGGTAGATGAATGGTATCAGTTGACTTATATTTGTAGCAGACACCTGAGGTTGATGGTATGGTTGGAGATTGAGGATGGAGTGGTCGAGACTTCACTGGTGGAACATGTATTACGTGGCCATGTTCTAAAACATGGTCTCTAATACTTGGTCTGATCGTGTTTTCTGTGACATATGGTGTGCGGTAGTTAAATCTGGCTGGTGGTACTATGTGGTTGTTGTCCGGAGGTATTTAAATTAAATCATCATCATTGATATCGACCGATGGCGACTGTAAATCTATAGTGCTATTAAAGATATTGTCATCGAGCCCACAGGATGGATAATTAGTTATGTCTGTAGTAGTGCCAGCAGCAGTGACTGTTGCAGGATGACGATTATTTACTGCTATTATAGAAGGGTGATTTGTTATCTCTGCACTAGGAGCAGCAGTAGGGCCTAATTGATGAGTTAGTTAAGCCTTACCTGCCACGTGACACTTCCACGAATAAATACATATAAAAGTGTAAATATTTCATTACAATTTAAGTACACTAACACGGCTAAAACGGTTACAGAAAAGTTTTAAAATGTTCTCTAAAACAGAAAATGGTGAAGACATCTTCAAGACAGAAGACATGCTGGAACTCACAGATATTGGGACTCTAAAATCATACACATTGATATGAAAACCACACCATGAAAAGCTCCCTAAATCCCTATCAATATTATTTAAGAACAACACACAAGCCCATGCACACAACACTAGATCATAGAATAAATTGCACACCCAATATATCAGAACAGAATTAGGTATACACAAAATCTCAATCTCTGCAACCAAGCTCTGGAATGAACCAGATGTCCAAACACAAATACTCACACAGAAATCTTACAGGACAACTATAAAGCAATACATTATCAGCAAATACTAACACTTACAAACACACAATGCAAAATTCACAGTCATTACATACACATTTCTTACAACCACCACCACCACCACCTCTTGTGACTACCACTACTATCACCATCACATCATCTAATCCCAATCTCACGATACACATTAAAAGCACACAAGGCGCCACAGAAAATCACTATACCCTAGCTATAGCATAGAAATACGCCCTCACTATACTGATATCATGTGATGAGGCCACACACCCTACCCACCCTCCGGTCCATCCCCATATGTTTTCATGTATGTGTGTTTTCCATATTTTGTAATGTGTTGCTGTCCCAGCATATTAGGCAATAATGTCACATGTCACAAACCGTGACACACATCACTTCTCTCATCATCAACTGTGACCAAAAAGCAGAAATTCTGTGTCAACCCATATGATGACATTTGTCTACAATTAACCAATCATACTCCATATCGTAGTTACCGACATTGACAATAGATTTCTACCCGGTGACTGTGATATATCAATCCTATAAAAGTATTTATATTATAAATAATAGATGTTATTCTTATATATGTTATTCTTAATAATATACTGCCTTATGTGCCTTGTGCATGTCAATGTTAAATATTGTGAAGGTCTATATAATGTAGGTGGTCCATCCGATTATAGGCTTAGCCTTTGATGGACTACGCATTCTGACTTTGTACATATTGTAGAGAGAATTTGCTGTGTTTTGGCATGAGTGTCCATGAAATCAATCAGGGATACGTTACGATTGACAGAAATATGCTACACTATATGCTATTAATAGACCTCAGATATCCGAGTAATCACTTCGACTCTTAATCCAACTACGGATAACTGGATTGGCGGACTCGGGTAATAACTTTAATTATGGTGAGTTATGCTAGTGACCACTAGAAAGCTAATTTATATGAACTGATGACAAACACGTCATCACCTCAGAACACCTGATCCATGCTATTTATCCTATCTGAACAGTACTAGCTGATGTCTTCAATGCAATACTTATACTGCGAAAAATCCCACAAACCTTCAAGCTGGTGTTCTGACTCCAATTCTGAAGAAGTCTAATAAATGCAAGAAATTACCAGACAACTGCAGATGTATAATGGTCCATTCAACAATCTCCAAGCTTCTCGAGATCGTCGAGAGAATGATGCCATTTCTTGATCAAGTTCAGTCAGCTGCAACATGGATTTACAGAGAAAGCTAGTTACCTACACACTGCATTCACGGTCTCAAAAGCAATCACAGAGTCAAATGAAGCTGGGTAGAATCTCCTCTTCATAACCCTGGATGTTCAAAAGGCCTTCGATGAAGTCAGGCATGAGGGTCTCCTCATCGAGTTATACAATCTGAGGATCTCACTTCAGATGCGGTCCATCTTCGACGACTGGAACAGAGATCTTACAGGACAGGTAAAATGGGAAGGTGGCCTAACTCGGGCCTTTCAAATCCTGCAAGGCATCGGACAAGGAGGATCCTTCTCCCCAGTCAATTATGAAGCATTTAGCAACACCATACTTTTGACACTTGAAGACGCTGGAGTCGGAGGCCATATAGGAGATATTTGTGTAGCAGCAAAAAATCGAAATACAGATGCACAGGTCGCATTGACAGTCACCCAGAACATCGCTGACTCACGGCGCTACACAATAGGAATGAAAAATACCAATGCCATTATATATCCATCTAAGGGCTTCTGTGCAGGGACGTATGAAGTCAGCTACAAGAGATATGAACTTGTTATACCGGAGGAGGCCACTCACCTTGGGTTCCTCAAGAGCACTTCTCAAAAAGTCAATCAACGTAGAGTGGAGATAAACATAGCCTCAGCTGGCGGAGCAGCCTACAGCCTGCTTGGTGATAGTTTTCATGGAAACATGGGCTAAATCCGGTTGTGAGTAAGAAGATATATACCATCTTCATTGTTCCACGTCTCACTCATGGAGCAGAGTTATGGAAGCTTAGACAAAGAAGTGGAACCTATGGAGACATTATTAAGGTCATTGTTACACCAATTGCAGAGCCTCGCCCCAACTACAGGAAATTCAGCGGTCTATAGACTGCTTGGTGCACTACCAGTGTCAGCAGAAATTCATAAAAAGACGCTCAGTCTGTTGAGAAATCTAGTTGCTGATCCATCATGCTGGGAATATTCCATCATACTAAGACAACTTGCATTGAAGTCGATGTCGAGCAGCACATGGCCATCCTATGTACAAAGGAGTCTTCTTCAATACCAGCTTCACTCTGCTTACAACTTATTGGAAACACCAGGTGCACGAGGTAGTCGTTAGGATCTGGGAGGTTAAGACCTGCAATGCAGCATCAAGCATGTCATCTATGCGACACATGTCGGATGAAATGTTCAAGTTACAAGGCACTCCTGCACGCATATGGTTGGAATCAGCTGGGACACTGTGAAAAACAGAGGCTATCATCAAAGTAAAAGATCTAACTGGTACCGATGAACTCCAAACAGTACTTGCGAAACGTGATAGATGTGGAACCACTTCAACCATCTGTCAACTCTGCAACCTCAATCAAGAAGATATGTCACACTTTCTTACCTCCTGCACATCAGTTTATTAATACATCCCAACAGTTCCATGTAAGGCTCTGGACAACATACTTGGTGACAAACCAGAGAATGATACCACGGTCCTCCTACTCTTAAATCCTACACATCCGGGCCTGCCCTGTTCTCTTCCAAATGACATCATATGGAGTGTATCAGCAAAGACAGGATTTATTCCTGTCACAAAGAGAGAATGCGTCTACTCGCCATCCAATGACCACATATATACAGGACTCTTGTTAACTTTCACTTAACATCTACAGTATTGTTTTCATACCTTTAACTACATACACCACAAGGAGGTGCCTCATATAGTGGGGGAATCTGCATGTACAAGAAGAAATGATTACGCTGAATTTGTGTAAACCATTACTGGGTGCATACATTCGGATATCCAGGGATACAAGTTAAAGTAATCCCGCTTCAAAACGAAGCATTATTAGACAAACTTTTCCCCAAACGACCAATATTCTATATGGAAATGGCACATTGTTTTGTAAACAGCAAGCCTAGGCAAGTCCAGACTCGCTAGGCCAAGCTAAGGACTCTGTTCTGGAACTAGGAGCAGGCTCAGAATCGATGTTTTAGAGCATGCACAACTTTGTTTGCCGGAGACAAACACGCAAGCGCAAGCTAAGCCACGACGTCACCAGCCCTATACAAAGAGCTGCAGGTGGGAATAAGTCTAATAGTGCACCAACACGCCCTATAGGCCAAGTGCCGGATTATATGCCTAGTACCCTCTTGTGTGATTACCGCTCATACTCTGAATATTTCTGTGACGACAGGTGTTCCTGATGCCAGCTATCAGACTTAGTTTGTGTCCCATTGCAGGTTATACTAGCTCCTTACGCACCCATGCAGACATAGTCTATTTCCCTTGTGGCATTGATACCCCTTTGCACCAGTTACGGACTTAGTCTAACGCCACCCACCCACAATACGGTGATGTCAATGCTTACACATTACGCACAAACTCTGAATTTCACAGTGCTTGAGTGTGGGTATCAATAGCAGCGCTCTTAGGCGAAGTTTCAACACCAGCAAGGCCAACGTAGTGGTTTGTCTAAGTTCGCACTTGTGTTTTATTATAATTCACAAAGCTAGTTTCAGTACTAAACATCTCTAAATTTGACAAATTAGCCTGTCAATGCGCCATTGCGCTAAAGCTCTTGCGTTGTGCCCTCCCAGCAATGTAGTGTGTAAAAACTAACTTTTCCACACATTTTTACATGTGTCTTATGCGACATATGTTAAGACTCTGACTAGATTGAGACATTCACGTCAAACTAATGAAGTCTAAGGCATCAAAACGACGCCCAGTCAACCCTCTTTAAGTTATTGATCTCTGTCTGTTTAGTTGTTTGGCTTGTACAAGATACTTAGACAATCTAAAACCATCTATTTTATATCTCTTGTCTTACGGTGCCACCAGTAGCGCTCGTCAAGACTTTCACATGAACAGCAGTTAGTATGCACAATCGAAATTACACCTGCAAGTGCTAGAAAATAAGCCAGAGGACAGAGTCAAATTAGGCACCATTCTGCCAAGCAGTTTTGAAAGCTACGCTTGGCACTTAGAAATTCTAGCAGCAAATAACTGAAAAGAATTCTAAGTCCTTTTGGCCAAGTTTTGACATGCTAACGCACAGCAAATCACTCCTGCGTTAGATAAGCAACATAGAACATATCAGTGGTACCAGACACCCCTGTCAGCCTAGCAAAATGGTAAGTAGTACGCCAATGACGCCAGCCAATTCCAGTGCGTCAACAGTCCCAGAAGCTATGCCAGTACCAGCGCCACCAACCATGGTCGCGCCACTGACTGAGTTCGCAGTCAGAGACCTGGGAGGTACTGTAGAGCGCACTGTGCAGTTCAATAGTACCCCAACGCATATTCCACCACAAATAGAAGTCGAAAGTGTGGATGAGACTGATAGTGAGGTGGACGCCAATTATGCATTCAATGTCTTAAGCCACCATGCTCATTTTGACAATTTACAAGATACTTTACGGCATCAGATGCACGTCAGTGAGCGTATCTTTGCGGCTTTGCCATACACAATAATGGCAGTAATGATGGGAAACTTGAAGAGGCCTGTGCAGGGCCTCCATACTCGCATACAGGTTCTCCAATGCTGCCATGCTGAACAGATGCAGTAGCTCGGGGAGCTGATGGCACACCACGCCACCCTGAGCGAGCGTCTGCTCGATGCAGAGGCCCACGATGGCCCACTGCCTCGGCGCCGCCATCTGCAACTGATAAAGACGGCGGCCAGTGCAGTCTTCATCGCATGTGTTCACTACAACTGGTGCCCGATCTGAGAGAGATCTTAGAAATTCTCCCAAATTCTTGACCCACACATCGGTGCTACAACTGGCACCCAATGTGGGGCTGCCAGCCACTTGGAGAATTCTTCAAGTTCCAATCACCACTAACCGCCACCTCGTGATCTGGACTTGCTAACCACCGCAAGACAGATCAATATGGAGGCTATCAAAGTTATTTAGCAGCATATCTGCAACAGGCAGAAAACACAAGTCAGATTAACTTAGAGGGTCCGGCACATACTCGGTCACAAAGACCATTACCAACAGCAGAAAATCAAAGACATGCTGCTTCAGAACCATCAGGGCAAGTTAACAGAGAAAATAACTCTTAACTCTGAGGATGCACACTTCAGCGGGTGCATGCTAGACCTGTTACAACCAGTACAGCACACAACATGTCCTAACACAGAATTCCTTCTCACTGTGCCAAGCACAGGAGATCGTGGACTGGTGGAAACGTACGCAATAGCTGGCGCTTTATAAATCCGGAAAGGGATGACTCTCCAAGTTATCCTGCGCCCAGCTCTAGTACACTTGGCATGGACGGCTCACATGCTTCCCTGCCAATGCCACCCATTGTGCATACAAACACTACCAATAAATCTGCGCCATCCAAACTTTGATGGTAAAATTAGCTGGTCAGACTATCTTAGTCAATTTGAAGTGATTGCTGACTTGAACAACTGGGATGATGACGAGAAAGGTGTGCAACTAGCAGCCAAGATCACTGGCAAGGTGCTCAGTGTGCTTACTGACGCCGCCTCACTCTACCGTACGTCCTATCGACGCTTGAAGGAAGCCTTGCAATTATGCTTTGGCGATCCTGCCAAGGAGGGAACAAACAGAATACAGTTACATTCCTTGCGCTGCAGAAACAAACAGACTGCAAGAATTGCATATGTAGGTTAGTAATGTGTGCGTACCCAGAACTTGATGGCGCATCCACAGAATCCATTCGTGTAGATCCGTTCATTGAATCTGTCAACCACATCAGATGTGAAAAACAGACTATATCAGGTGAATCCAAGTTCCCTCAATGCCGCCGTCTGCACTGCAACCAGGATTGAGGGATACCTTTCCCAAGAACGCATAACACACACGGACCAACACCGCCATGTACATGCGATCACTGGCATTCCGATCACCATGGAAAGCGCCAGTAACGCAGCACTGGAGAAGCTAGTAGGTTTGCTAGAAAAAGCAGACTCTGGAGCTCCCCTGCCAGAGAAAGTAAAGCAAGCAAACAGAACACACCTAGCGCTGATAATGATGCGCTAACTAAAATACTGGCACTTCTGGAAAAGCAACAAAGTCCAGATGGTACATCAGATGCTGATAACAAGCTAGCTGAGCGCATCCAGCTTTTCGAAGCACAGATAGCTGTCTTGCCACAGCTGTTGCAAGCTAATACGCAGATGCAGCAACAATTAGCTTCACTTCCTCAGCAGATTTGTACCATGATGCAGCCTAGGGCGCCGACAACGCCAAACGCTCCGGCTACACACCAACACACATCAAACTACAATCCGCAGAGGAGTTATTATAACTCTGTACAAGTGATATGCAGTCCATGCCACCACTGTCACCAGTTTGGACACTGGCAGAAATTGTGCCAGTTGTTGACATAAAAATAGAAGATAATCAGCAAGCACTGACAAAACGTCGGTTAAACTAACGAGGGTTGTGCGTGGTGAGCTGCCCGCAACTCAGCTTCCCAAGCAGTACAGCTCACAAATCTATACGCCAAGCAAGGCGAGTGTCAAGCATCCACCTAGCGCCGTACAAAAACACGCCTGGCATAGGACCAAGAAAACTTTTTAAAAACCTTGCCAAACTTGTCATCAGTTTGGACACTTCTGCAATCTGTCTTGTCAGATTTCAGCAAGAGATGAAGCAAGACATGTTAGAGTTAGAAAAGCAGCAGAACCAGCGCTTTGCTGCTCTGCTTGAAAATTTCAATGCTGCACAAACGTCAGCAAAGACTTACACTCTACCTGCTCCTCTATCTTCTGTGCGTCAACAATGCCATTCATTCATTCAGTTTGTTTTGGTGGCCACTCAGCTTTGAGTCAATTCACTCGTAATAGAGGTGCTTCCCTGAAGGGTTGCGTAGCTTCCAGGAAGGGTTGCAAAAATGAAAGTCAAATCTGAAATAATAAAAAATTAAGATGTTGCTAGTGGTGTGTTTTGCCTGTTGCTTCCTAATGAGCTGTTGTTGGCGGGTGTTGGTGTTGTATGCAGGGTATAGGGGTAATTACTTTATTTCTCTCGGAGGTGGGATGGGAGTTGAGGGCAGTCTGTGAAATAAAATCTCAAAACGGAAATCAGGAAGAAAATTTTGGAAATAAAAAATATTAAGAGACAAAAATGAATGATAATACAATCAAATAAGAATAAATAACTTAAAATAATGGCCTGTGATTAAATAAACAAGAAACGTGGAAAATTAAACTTAAAATCTAGTGTTTGTAAACAAAATATCCAAATCTAAAACTTAAAATTATAATCTGTTGCTGTTAGAAATAATAAGCTGAATGCAGATGGCGCTTTTGGGAGTTAAAAAAAAGGGATTAGTCACGTCGTCAAATCACTAAGAAATCCTTTCATACTCATGATAAAATGTTTATTCAGCACTGGACCAAGGAGAGCAAAGCAGAGCGACAGCATCTACACCAAACGCAAAGCCACGTCAATCACGACCTCCATGTCCAGTTTTCGTGCTTCCACCACCACACACCAACGTCTGCATCATTGCATCATCGGGCGAATCGTCACCAGGAACACAGCAGATAGAAGCAAGCAAGTAGCGTCACCACTCCACACGACCAATGGCATCTCTCCAGGGCAGGTTGATTGTGGCTCATCCATAAGCGCGATCATGTCTTTTCTTCCTCTCTTTCAACAACACCAACAATCTACAACGTATATATATGCCCGCTCCCAAGACGAGAACAATTGAGTCGCTGAGATAGCTGACTACGTTAACAAAAACAGTAATGCTTGGTCCAATATAGTGCATATTATGCAGGATGTCTCTAGTATCCAGCAACCAAACCTGTCAAAGATGCAAGCCCTGGTGCCAAGCCGAGGCGAGGATGCTACCCTGCAAATCCCTCTTTGTATAAACGGCATAGCAGCCTGGGGAACCATTGACACTGGTGCTGGCATCACTGTAGTATGCCCTGATCTATACGCATGCATGCCCAATCGCCACCAGTTAGAGTTTCAAGACTGATGTTATACTGCATGAAGACTGTGGCCAAGAAATGCAATGTCTTGGCGTTGCACTCATGCAAATAAACATTGATGGTATGACGTTTCAGCACAGAGTTTACATTGCTGATATTCATACAACAGTACTTATTGGCGCTGATTTCCTGAAAGCTCAAGACGCCGTCATCCGTTTCAAAGATGGTGGGCTAGAACTTAATCAGCAACGAATACCAATTATGCAGCCGAGTTTGGTCATTGTGCGCTGTTGTTAGCACAAGACGCCAATCTACTTCCTCAAAATGAACAAATTGTATGTAAACCGCATCAGCCCTCAAAATAGATATGTTATCTCGGAACTTTTTTTTAATTTATGGAACAGTACGCCATAGCTTTGCCTAGGACAGTAGTAAATGCCCGTGATGCACAGGTACCAGAGAGGTTATAACGTGACCAACTTCCATGTTCAACTAAGGGAGAAGTTTATGAATACTTAGAGCCAGTGATGTGCAGATTCTATCAGAATCAGATGAGCACGCCATCACTACCACTAATGTCCTTCATGAACATCTCCACAACTTGTACACACACACACACACCACAGAAAAACTAACCCCAAGACAAGCTTTGAGAGTAAAAGACTTGCTGGTCAGGAACATAAACACCTTTTCCACCATTGATTTTGATTTAGGTGAGACGCACCTAGTCCGCCACAGTATTGACACTGGTGATCACAGGCCTGTTAGACAACCTGTCCGATGCCTTCCCAAGCACAAAGATGCTGAGGCAAGCAAGCAAGTTGAAGACATGCTTGCTACAGGGATAATAGAGCCTTCTGCGTCACCCTGGGCAAGCTCTATAGTACTTACCACCAAGAAAGACGGTCACTACGCTTCTGCATTAACTATCGACATCTGAAATTCCTGTGCAAGAAGAATGTCTATCCATTACCATGTATTGACCAAGCCCTGGAATCCCTTGTGGGCGCTCAGTGGTTTTCCAATCTCGACTTAGCCAGTGGATATTGGCAAGTGGCCATGGAAGCGTGTGACAAAGAAGACAATCTTTTGCAGTAGAGATGGCCTGTTTGAGTTTCGAAAATTACCATTTGGCCCATCTAACACTCCTCGCACCTAAGACTTGAAGGACTAATAGAATACGTTCTGATGCAACTCTGTCTATGTTACTTAGACGCCGCCATAGTCTTTCGAAGGAGTTTCGAAAAAGCAGTGTAAATCCTACAGCTACTACTAGATAGATTTGCAATTGCCAATCTCAAACTCAAACCTGTTAAATGTCATCTGTGTACACTTTCTGGGACATGTTATCAGCGCCAAGGGGATTGCCACCGATCCTGAGAATATCAGTGCAGTACAACATTGGCATACACCAAAGAACTTGACTGAACTTAGTTTTGTCAGCCTTTGCCAGTACTATTGGCTTTACCAAGAGCACTTCTCTGATATTGCCTGTCCATTGCCCTACCTTACTAAGAAAGATACACATTTTGAGTGAACAGAAGCACAAGAAAATGCGTTCAAGACGCTTAAGGAATGCCTAACTAGCGCTCAACTGCTCAATAATGCAGGACATCTACCTGTAGAGCTCACTAAGGAATGCATTAAAACATGGTTCCATTGGCCTGGCATCCACACATCTGTAACCGCCTGGGTCGCACGGTGCGAACCTTGGCCCCAAGACACAGCATGCCGCCTTATGCACCTGCATTGTAGAACAAATGGAACGAGTTGTCATAGACAGATTAGGCTCGTTACCTACCACACACGATAGCAATTAGAATATCATTGTTATCCAAGACTATTTTACCAAGTGGGTTGAAGCTTCCTGATCAGGAAGCAGCCACAGTAGCGAGCGCCATAGTCGAACAAGTCATCCGTCGACCTGGCGTTCTTACTGATATTCAGTGATCAGGGATGCAATTGCGAAAGCCATCTCTTTCAAGAGATGTGTAAACTCTTGCGCATAAAGAAAACATGTACCACACTATTTCACCCACATAGTGATGGTATGGTCGAGCATTTTAATCGAACGCTGGCTGCTATGCTCTGTAAGGAAGTTAACGCCAATCAGCATGATACATCTCTGTGTATTGTACCAAGGTTTTACTCCTGCATACGTTCGGTAGAGAGCTGTCACTGCCAGTAGACGTCGTAATGCCAAGATTAACCCACAAGCTGAATAGTATGTTATGATTCTATGCGTAGTATGGCCACCCAGACCGACACGGCGGATCTAGACACTACGCAATCTGTCAGACCTGACGACTACAGTGCATTCCATACCAATGCGCCAGTAATCACCTAGTTAATGAACCCTACGCCACCACCGCAACAGAAAACGAAGTTTCTTAAGCTACAAGTCCTGCACAGGCTAACACACCATCAGAAACTCAGACAGATGAAACTTCTGTCATGCGGCGTAGCACAAGTCATCAGAGAATAGCGCCTGCTCGTTACGCTCACTTCCTTAACACGATTGAGCCTATAACGTTATTATGGGCTGATGCACTAAACGTCATTAACATTGGCTAAAAACCAGACATATTATCTCACCAGAAAAGAGAAACTGCTATACTGGTGGGAACGGCGTGGAAAGTGCTCGACAATATAAACACTGCACGATGAAGAGATGTGGCGTTATAGCCGTCAAGGTTGTTACAACACGCACTATCAAAACAAGGACAGCGCGCTATATGCAACAACCAGGTCAGAAGCTTTAAATATCTAGGTCTAATAAAGACATTTGTGATGATAAATCTAGTAGAATGATGCACATAATCGCAGCAATGCATTTAACAATGTTTTACGATTGATAGCTTCTTACTACGCCACCAACACCAGGCCTAGTATTTAAGCAGCGCCGGCAACAAACCTTGCCACTTGCTTGCCAAGTGTCTTGACATTTGCGGTTGCTCTAAGTCTCTAAAAATGTCACAAGCGCTAATGCCATAATCCGATATCGTGAAAGCAGACGGTAAAATCTTGAGAAATTATGTAGATGGAGAAGAAAACTCGCCACTATTGCCAGCAGACTTTTAGTCGAGCCTTTGATATGCGTAGGAATATCCAGTGCATTCATCCTGATGCCCGCTGGGAATGCATGCTGTGTCGACTGCATCATCACCATTTTGATGTAGGCAAACAGCACTTGCTTAGTTCTCAGCAGGCATCAGGGAGCTAGAAGGTCCGCTAGCTTCACTAAGGCAGGTGTGCATAGGCCTGGTGTCTAGTTCGACGTCGGACGCCACCTCCGGACACCTGTCTCTAGAGGTTGAATGTGGCTATGTGGCCAATTACACCCACATTAATGGCAGCAGTAGCGAGGATGATGAGGAACCTTCTTGCTATCTTCGTCCTTCATCTGTGGGCCCTGCTCCTTCTGAAACCAGTATGCAGGGCAAGGGAGGGCGCTGGACCATGTCACGGCTGCTGCCAAACCTGTGGGTGGAAGGTCACATAGACCTTTACAGGCTTTACGAGAACGCCTGGCGCATTACTACAACTCGAGATGTGGGGAACCTGGAACTAGAGTCCATCTGAGTGCCAGAGTCCTTCTTCTGGTACGCCATTGGTGTCGCTGCCGTCCTTTGGCAGAACCAGGGGGACTACTCTGCCATTAGTACGCTGAAGGAAGCCTCCGTTCCACTTCCATCTGCCAAAGTATTCATACTTAGCCATAGGCATCTCAAATCAAACATGTTATCCATCGAAAACTTTATAGAGTGGAGCCTCTAAACCAAGCCCCAACCGAGACTCACAAATCTGTTCGATTTAGAGAGGTTTTCTGTTCACACAGATTAAATTCCACTATAAGAACAGAATTCACTCTAAGAAATAAGTTCAACTTCAGTTTGGGGAGGTTGTTTTATAGAGGGTTCGATTTGGAGAGGTTTTTGGTTTATAGAGGGTTCAGTTCTGGTGCTTTTTGGTCAAGAGGATTCAGTTTTGGTGGGTTTTTGGTTTATAGAGGGTTCAGTTTGGGAAGGTTTTTGGTTTATAGATGGTTTGATTTGTGTGGTTTTAGGTTAATAGTTTAGTTTGGGGAGATTTTGGTATATCGATGGTTCAGTTTGAGTGGTCCTTGGTTTATATGGGTTTTGTGAGGTTTTTGGTTAATAGATTAGATGAGTTTTTGGTTTGTTCAGTGTTCGCTTTGGGGAGGTTTTAGTTTGTTGGGTGTTCAGTTTCAGGCGGTTTTGGTTTGTTGGGTGTTCGGTTTGGGGAAGCTTTGGTTTGTTGGGTGTTCAGTTTGGGGAGGTTTTCATTTGTTGGGCATTCGGTT
The DNA here is from genome assembly GCA_034401795.1 of Chaetoderma sp. LZ-2023a. Classification (NCBI taxonomy): domain Eukaryota; kingdom Metazoa; phylum Mollusca; class Caudofoveata; order Chaetodermatida; family Chaetodermatidae; genus Chaetoderma; species Chaetoderma sp. LZ-2023a. Next base: position 158,941,382 of record CM067359.1, read on the forward strand.
TAGCAGGATTAAATTTGTTGGGTATTCGGTTTGGGGAGGTTTTCGATTGTTCAGTGTTCGCTTTCGGGAGGTTTTGGTTTGTTGGGTGTTCATAACAGGAAGAGCGTATAGAACTCAGGTTCTATCTGTTTGAGTCTGTTTGTCTGTCTGTCTGTCTAGACCTGTATATCTAAAACTACTGATAAGATTTGGCTCAAATTTTAACACAACAAAGGTTGTTACCACGGAATAGCATTTCGAGACTTTTGCCATGATCCCGTTTTAAAAACCTGGATCTGTATAAGATCATATTCCAGAGATATTTTGGAAACTACATTGGCTCAAATTAAAACCAGAACTGTGATTGAAGCTTGACTTTACGACTTTGCAATAAACCACGAAGCTGAACTTCAAACACAAAATAAATATAGGCTTTATCAACAAGAGGCCCAAGGGCCTGTAACGCTAACCTGGACCATTACCATTTAAATACCGGTAGACATGATGGATAAGTTTCGAAAAATCCAAGATGGCCACCAAAGAAATTGACCAATCAAAATTCTTGTTTGATATGTTGAAACCTACCACCATAGGATCATTCCACCCAAGTTTCGTTGAAATTGGCCCACTAATTAAGGGGTAGTGTTTTAAATGGTTCTGGAAAGTTTTCAATAAATCCAATTGGCCACAAAAAAAATCGACCAACCAAAATTCAGAAACAGAGTTCTAGAGCCTACCACTATAGACTCCCTCCTGCCAAATTTGGATAAAATCCACTAATTGGTTATAGAGAACATGCAATTTTTACTATTTCCGGTGAATTTTCATAAAATTTATGATTTTCACCCAAAAAATTGACTCATTAAAATTCTAAATAGATGTCCAGGAGCCTACACCGATAGGGTCTGTCTAGCCAACTAGGGTTGAAATTTGTCAAGCGGTTAATGATGAGTAGGATTTAAACAATTTCCAGTAAAGTTTTCATAAAATCTAACGTTTTCAACAAAAAGGTTGACCAATCCAAATTCTGTATATAGGTTCTGAAGCAGATCCCCATAATGTCCTTCCAGCCAAGCTAGGTTGAAATCTGCCAAATGGTTAATGAGGAGTCGCGTTTTCACAATTTCTGGTAAATATTTCATAAAATCTAAGGTTTTCACCAAAAAATTTGACCAGTCAAAATTCTGTATATAATCTCTGAAGCATAGCCCCATAATCTCATTCCAGGCAAAGTAATTTGAAATCTGCCATGCGGTTAATACGGAGTAGACTTTTGACAATTTTCGGTAAATATTTCATAAAATCAGATTTTCACACAAATAAATTGAGCTATCAAAATTCTGTATTATATATGTTCTGAAACTGAAAGCATTACGGTGCTTCCAGCCAAATTAAGTTGAAATCTGCCAAGCAGTTAATGAGTAGTGTTTTGACAATTTCTGGTAAAATTGTCATAAAATGTAAGATTTTAGCCCAAAAAATTGACCAATCAAAATTCTGTATATAAATTCTGAAGTGTACCCCGCAGGGTCCATCCAGCCAAATTAGGTTGAAATAAGGAGTAGCGTTGATGGATTGATGACTGATGACAGACGGTCACCATGCATATCAGTGACCATGACCATTTGACCAAAACATCATTGTGTGATGCCGTGTCATTACAAGGAGGCATGTGTCCACGTTTGGGTCCAGTATCATTAACCAAACCTGAGATTTCACCAGAAAAGTTGAGCTAAACGGAAAATGTTAACGTTGAAAAAACAAGGTATTTACCAAGGTCACAGTGACATTGACCTTTGACCCCAAGATAATCGTGAGATGCCGTATCATTATAAAGAAGCATGTGCCCAAGTTTGAGTCCCGTATGATTAAACAAATGCGCCGTGCAGGGTATCGCAATAGCTCATTTTACTTCATAAAGTCGAGCTAAAAAGGTTATGACCATACACTGCAGAAGATGTTTTAGGCAGCTTGAGTATATCAAGTCTGGTAAATCTCCCATAAGAATATAATTGATAAGTTAGATAGGAAAGTCTTAAACAACTATTATTCCCTGTCATAGAGCAGTTTGACTCTAAAGCTCTGATTAAAAACACAATACTGAGAATGGTTTTTATCAAACTAGTGATAGTTACATACTCATCTGTTTAGTGTCTCACAACAGACAATATTAGGTATTTTATTATCAATAACAAAAACAATGCAATGGATAAATATAAATATACAAATAAGGTTATTTAACTGTCTCGCTGCTAGAAGCCACCAGACAATACTTTCAATACCAATAACTCTGAACTTGCTGAATATTTTGAAAACAACTTGACTGAAAGTTGTTGGTGGCTCAGCCACAAACAACTTTCAGTCAAGTTGTTTTCAAAATATTCAGCAGGTTCAGCGAATAACCTTTTAAATATGACGTCTGCAAAATCTCAGCCATCAGACAGTTAAATTAACGAGCACCATACACACATATACACGCACACACAACAGTGCACATGTATACACGCACATACACTAAAAAGTTATAAATATGGGTTCTTTGATCTACATAGTGGTTCATAATTGGATAGTAAAAATAACAACATATTTAAAGTACATATATATAACGCAAGTGATGCATAACCTATAAGCAGAATTATATATTGCAGACGATCGCCATCTTATATTTGTCACATTGTAAAATATTGTTCAAGATTTTCTGAATCATGCCCAAAGGTCTGGAATTCTAGTGTGTAGTAGCTTCCTTTCTTAGAAGTTTCTGAGATATTCATGCAACTAAAATTTGATATGATCCGGATAACACACAAAGTTCGAAAATCCTAGTTTACAGAGTTCCTTTTTTGTGTTAAAATTTTAGCCAAATCAGATCAGCAGTTTTTTTTAGATACATCTCAGGGCACGCACACACATACATACATGGATGCCTAGAGGGACAGACGTGTAGACGCATGTACAACTGAATACAATACCATATCCGCCTTAATGGGCAAGCTAGGGTAATCACTAATATTAACATTGAAGTGTACAATAACCCTACATAAATCTTTTCTTGATAGGGACAAATGTGATCATTGCAAAGTATTAGCTGAATCATAACAATGACATCAGAGCACTAGTTAAGACATTGGATAAGGGGTTGTGATGATATGAAGATTCGACAAAGAGAATTCAGTCTCAAGAAAAGTGTAAATTCATGCACTTTTAATGGTCAAAATCTTTCACAAAAATTTTAATTCTTCCTCAGAGTATGTCCATTTGCGGGTAAGAATAAAAGTCTTCTCTTGGCCTGCAAATGGACATACATTCACTGAGAAAAATAAATTTTTGTGACTGATCACGTTATTGATTATTCGATTATAAAATTTTTAGTCATATAAAATTTTTAGTCATATAAAGTCATGATTTAAAAAAATAATCATGATTTTCGATTTAATCATGTAATCGCACAAGTCTAGATGCTAGCAAATTAGTGACATAATTGATTACGATGTCATGACATAATTGATTATGATATCAGATACCAGAGAGACAGATCTGATCCTTCCACTGAAATTTCAGATGCCCTAATTCCTTTCCGTTTCAGACGACAACTGGTGGTAATTTTGTCGAGAATATTGCTCCAAGCTGTTTCTGTCTATGACCAGCCTTTCTTCTACTGACTGTCTATCAAAGAAGGTATCTATTAGACCTGTCATTCAGGTATCTCCCGTCATAATCAAATACATCACATGTTAGCTGAAGTCACAATCAGAAGGACGTATAGCCCAATGCAGCAACATTGATTCATCTCGGGTGAAAAAAAAAATGAAATGGTTCGACGCAAAATGTTAGTCCTTCTTGACTTAAAAATTGTCATGATCTACTAAACCAATTAACCCCTTAATTGGCAGGAGAATAAAAAAACCTATGCAATGGACCTGAGGAATATCTGTTTGCAGGACAAGAAGTTATTTTTTCAAATTTACAACTGGAATGTCATTCCAGTGATAAATTTTTGAAATTCCTATTCTCTTTTCCTGCAAATGAATATTTACTAAGCACAAATTTAGAAAAAATTATAGGATTTCCTATTTAGTTAGAAAAAATTGTATTTCCTTTAAAAATAGAAAGAATCTCATCCCTGTACATTAGTTTCAAAACATTCAACAGATTACCTGTATAGTTGCGCATTACCAAACAAAACTGCATGATTGAGCACACACACATTTGAGAGGCATGCCTAATTTTTTGGAAACAAAATCATGTCATCATTCACACATGTAATAGACTGGAGAAATCTATCAACATTTACCTATCGAAAAATGATTATTTGTCTGACGGTGTGATGAATATCTAAAGAATGCCATGCATTGTTTATTATGTTTACGTCTGAGGCAATCAATAGACTGTTGCAAAGACTCCACTTCATAGACCTGACAGGTCGGAACCGTGTCTATCGCCGTAGTAAGACTACAAGTGGACGCCATCTTTGTGTGAAAAAATTGACACCTTGGTTGACAGTTGGGCATGGGTGATGTCATACGTAATATTAATGTGTGATGTTATATTGCCATGATAAGGAATTCAATTGTTATATGACATCAGCCAATCAAGGCTATTCATTTTTCAGGCACAGTCATATCGCCATAGTATGGAATCCAATGGAGTAATCCAGTCTTAGCTATGCCCGCCCATCTTTAGCTCAGCTCCACCCATGCATTGCCTGTGTTGCGATCGATCGATCACTTCACTACTCGGAATCTCAATTTCCAGATAACTATACAGGTAAGATGCTGAATATTTTAAAACTAATTTGACTGGGTGCTGTTGACACAGTCAAATTAGTTTCAAAATATTCAACAGAATGTTTATTAAATAGTAGACATACAATTCATACAACAATACTTAGTCCATTATCAATTAAGCATTTGTGATACATTTATCCACGTCATTCATGATGTAATTGATTATGACATCATCATACACGCTACGTAGTTGATTATGACGCCATATGAGTGATTGAGAAAATGGAATCCTCCATTGTCATAAGACATCAGCTAGTCAAGGCTATGGATACAGCAGGCACAATCATATTGCCATGGTACGGAATCTTTGTCATACGCCGATTCAGTCAATCACAACCGTGAAAACAGTAGGCATTCATAGTCTCTCAATGGTGAGGGGGTTGTCTTGGAGACTAAGGTACTCTAGCACCTGAATACATAGGATAAGATCAGCTAAGTAGTTCTTTAACCCTTTAATGGTCAGATTTGGTCAAGGAAATCAAAATATTTGCTTATTAAATGTCAATTTGCAGGCCAAAAGATTATTTTTGAAAATTTACTACTAAAATGACTGGCTCGGTTATCGAGTCAGTCATTCCAGTGGTAAATTTTCAAAAAATATTCTTCTCTTGGCCTGCAAATGGACCTTCCTGAAGACCACTACAGAGGCCGGTTTCACCTTTAGAGGGTTATGGTTAGGTGGATAAAAGAGGCAGTTAGTATTTTGAGCATGTTTCTCTGTATCCACAGCTATTTTTCCTGTAGTCTTCAAAAGCTAACTCCACAGATGACCGCTGACCGTATCTATACGCCACGTTCCTGTCAACTTTATGCACTGATTCAAACATGTGTTAAGACAGTTTTGTTACCAAGACAACAGTTAAAATTATTCCGCAGATCAAGATAAATGGGAGCCAACTTTTCAGGAATCCCCACGCACTGAAATAAAATAGAAAACATTTAATTTCAATGAGTGTTAAACTCCATCATTACTGTGACTAAATAATTTATGATACTATTCTGATTTGCCTCAAATTCTAACAGACGATAACATGACCATAAAGCACCAGGTAAAATTGTGTCAACATACATCATCACTTTTAACTGTCTGACTGCTGCCAGTGACCAGACAACAATTTCAATGGGCAATGCGTCTAGACTGAATAATTTGAAAACAATTGGACTTTTTTCAGTCTAGGCTTGCACGATTATTCGATATTATCGATAAAATCGGGATTTTTTTTTCAGCCACGATTTTTTACAATGCGATTTTGACAAAAATCGAAATATCGCCAAAGTTTTACGGTCATGCCGTGTTCTGTCTATTATGGCATGCTGTTCAATTTATTTCCAAACCAACATCTCTGTGAAAGGGGTGGGATTATACTAGGAATAGGTAAAAAAAGTTGAAGTTCATTCTCTAAAATTGCTTTAAAAGACTGACATTAATACGAAAATTCAACGCAATTTACCGGTATAATTTCTTGCCGCCTTACTGTATACCTCAAAACCATGATCGCGGGAGTGAAATTATTACCTGGGACGGTATAAATATTGCATGGTTTATAAAATCAAAATTAATCCTAAATTTGACATTAAATGGCGTCGCGGGAATAAATAAATTACATGATATTGCTTGCTCTCCTGTTTTTGGAGGCGAGAGGTCGTGCGTTCACAAATGTTGATAGCTAAATGAGATGGTATACATGCTTTAGCAAGCATGGTGAACTATTTTAGACGTTTCTGAAGGCTAACTATTATTAGTGAAATATATAAATCATGTGATATAGCTCGCTCTCCTGGTTTTGGAGGCGAGGGTGGTGCGTTCACAAATGTGATAGCTAAATGAGACGGTATACATGCTTTAGCCTGCAAGGTGAACTATCCGAGATGTTTCTGAAGGCTAACTATTATTATTACCCGGGTACTCGGTAAATTCGGAGCAGGTCTAAACATTAGATGTCTATGGATCTAAAGTACATTCCTAATATCACGTGATTTGTATATTTTCACAAAGACGAGATGAATCAGCAAATTTTAGGAATAAACGATGATTTTAACAGAGTACACAATATTTAGGTTGTCCAATATAATTATTTCACTCCCGCAATGAGGGATATGGTATACATTCAGCCAAGGGGTAAGGCGGCAAGAAATTATTAATTTTGTTCTATTTTCGTGCTATTAACGATCGGTCTTAGTTTAAGCACCTTGGCGACTGGATTCAAGTTTTTGTTGAAATTTACCAATTAGAAGTCATCCGGCTAAATCTGATATGAAAACTCAGAGTGAAACCGATATGGCTACATAAGCCACACAATGCAGTCCAACTCAACCCAAGACCAATTCACCCCGTGAATTCATATACATTAAAATAGGCTGTACGATATATCGAAATATCGCGATTTTTTCACCACGATATATAGCGATACCGCCTAGGACAATATCGTGCAAGCCTATTTCAGTCAAATTGTTTTCAAAATTTTCAGTATATCTAGAAATTCAGCTGGGAGACAGTAATCAAATCATTTTGTGTAAAATTAAAAAAAAAAATTTGTTGGTCTGCAAATGAACATTTCTAAATACCACTGTAAAGGCTATTTTTGGCTGGATCGACCACTGACAGGCTAATATACACCTCTTGCTCATGTTGTTTAGGGTAGTTATTTATTTATTCCTATGTGGCCCATAACAGGGCCATAATAATGATGAGATTGATATATTGTGGTACAGCTCAGAAATACTCTAACATGTTTCCAAATCAAAAACAGAAACATGATAGGTAATACAGGTTTGAACAAGATGTAAGAAATGTTGTATTGAATATTTTGAACATAATGGAGGATTCCTGTATATCCATCAATCATATTCAGGATGTCATAATCAACTATGTGACGTGTAGGCTGATCTCATAACCAATTACATCATCAATGACATAACTAAGTTCATCACAAACACATAATTGATGACGGACTAAGTGTTATTTTACGAATTGTATGTATTTACTATTTTATAACTATTCTTTTGAATATTTTGAAACTAATTTGACTGTGTGTTGTTGCTGCCAGAGGCAGTAACAACACCCAGTCAAATTAGTTTCAAAATATTCAACAGCATACCTGTATCTGGAAATTGATAGTCAGGGAGTTCAGGGATCGATCGATCCCATCATGGGCGAAGAGTGGGTGGAGCTTAGCTACAGATGGGCAGGGCATAGATAAAACAGTATTCCTCCATTGCTTTTCTAACATTGTGCCCAATCTAATTATGTTCAAAATCTTCAAAAGTACGTTTTATTTTATTTTGGTACGTGTAACATGTTATCTATGAGCTGTACTGTATCGTATGTGATGAGTAAATGTTTAACGGATCCACGCTATCGTTGCGCGATTACGTGATTACATAAAAATTCACAATTATTTTGTAAATTGTTAATTTATGGAATTAACAAACAAAATCGAATAATTGTGAATAATTTCTACTGTATAAAATATTTCAGAACCTACTTTTTAATTACTCTTTAATGTGATTGGTCATGAAAATTGACATTTTGCTCAGCGAATGTATGTCCATTTGCAGGTCGAGAAGTGTATTTTTGAAAATGTATCACTGGAATGACTGGCACAAGGATCGAGCCAGTTATTCTAGTGATAAATTTTCACAAATAGTCTTCTCTTGGCCTGCAATTGGACATTTGTAACCACCATTGCATTTACTGTCATGTCTGGATAATTTGTAACCAGACTGATTAATCGAGTATGCACGATTATTCTTAAATAATTGATCATGATCACTCAAAACAGTAATTGCACACAAGCCTAATCTACGCCTTGTATTATACCTGTACCTGACATATTTTGAGTAACACAACATCATAAAGCACAGCTTCACCATATTCCACGATGTACTACCATTGTATTTCATCGTGTTCAGTGCCATGGCAACGTGAGAATGACAGTTGTCGCAGAACAAGTTATGCTGCGGAGGAAATTGTCATTATTACTGTTATTTTTAGTATTATTATTATTATTATAGTAGTAGTAGTAGTAGTAGTAGTAGTAGTAGTAGTAGTAGTAGTAGTAGTAGTAGTAGTAGTAGTAGTAGTAGTTATTAGTCATCACCGCCAGTGTATCAGCAACAGTAGCAGCTGCAGTAGTAGTAGCAGCAGTACGGCAGCTATCACCAGCACCATTATACTATAGTTATGATGCATTTTGAATGGGAATGAATTGCTAATGCACAATCAGTATATAAAATCTGTAATAATCCAAATATATGACTAAATTTGTCATAGAATCAGAATTTGTTAAATATTTATAACAAGCGGCCCAAGGCCCATAACACTCACCTGGACCATTAACATTTGATCTAAAGCATTTGACCAGACACAATACTTTAAATTCAGCAGTAACAAGACATAAAATCCAAAATTGGAATTTAGTAGAAATGATATTTAGTGGGAAATTAATGATGGACACTGACCACACAATCAGATTGAGCCTTAGATTTTGATTGGTCCATGACGACCATGTTTTACCAAGGAACAAATTTCTCTTGAATAAACTTTAATCACCCTTAAGCATCGATGAAATTAAATTTAATGAGTTTCAGCCTGCGCTGTACAGCTATTCCTGAAATGTCAGTTTCGAGAACAAGACAGTCACTCGAACAAGCGGTTAATGAGGAGTACCGTTGTAAATGTTTTACTGCCATTTTTCAGAAAATTCAAGATGGCTACCAAAACAAGAATGAAGCACTCAAATTTTGTGTACCAATTCTGAAGTGTACCAGCCTAGGGGCCTTCCAGCTGATTTGCTTGAAATTGGCCAAGCGGTTAATGAAAATCCAAGATGGCCACCGGAAATATTAACCAATCAAAATTCTTGTTAGAAGTTGTCGGGAAATATATCAACTATGTTAAATATAAAATGCTGAACTGATGAACTGAGATACTATGTAACTGATATGCCCCTACATCTGGGCACTCTATCAGGTGATTTGTAGATGCGTGGTCCAGCGACCTGATTTGTAGAACGAGCCACATTGTATTTAATAAAGGAGTCACTCCTTAGATGTTTAACCTGCAACACGGCTTTTCTTTCTGCGCTTAAGTGAACCGCTATATAATATATACAGAAGTGTTGATGCCTACAAGGATAGAATTAGTCCACCCAAGTTTCGTTGAAGTCGGGACATTTATATTGGAGTAGCATTTTAAATGATTTCCGGAAAATTTTTGGAACAGCAAAAGCAGCAGCTGTTTACATAAATGAGATGCGATTTGACGGCCGGATAATGGCTGACCGACAGATGGCCGCCATAGCATACGGTCACTTGGCTCTTCGGGCCAGGTGAGCTAACAAATAAATAACAAAAGCAGTAGTGAAATTCATGCATCTGATCTGTCAATCAAATAAAGCCCTTTGTGACGAGACAGGAATGCGACTCATTGATTAACCCTTTAACTCCTAAAATGTCTCAACTTTAAGACAAATATATACAGGAAAGCTTCCAGCAAAATTAGTTTCAAAATATTCAAAAGAGTATTTCTTACGTGATAAAGAATTTCTGGTCAATAAGAATTAAAGGGTTAACAATAATAGCATCGTTGTTTATCTTTTGTGACTGAACATAATATTTTGACAAGCACCATGTCTTGTTGCCATTGTGCACTATGAGTGTTAAAGTAGTATTGCATTCAAACACTAAGGATTAGCAGGCTTCCAACAACCTCAAAGAAAATCTCACATTTCTTGGGAAGAGTAACAGAAGCAAAAAACCCAAAAGAAAGACGAAACAAAAACAGAAAAACAAAACTGAAACAATAAACAAAACAAAAAGGAGACAATCCTAGATTGTTGCTTCATCTTTGCTTTGTTTATGTTTCGTTCATATATGCTTTAATTTTGTCCCATGAACTTCCAAGTTTGTTTTGAGCCGTGTTGTATTTCAGATGATTATTATTATGAACATTTTAGGAATAAGCATTTTTCTGAACAACACAGCCTCCACTGTCAATGTAACTGTAGTAATAGAGGGATTTACCTCTAGATATATTCCGCCTTCTTCTGTCTAAACTCTGCCTCAATTTCAAGGTAAATATACTGGTAACATGTTGAATATTTGACTGGGAGCTGTTGATGCCATTATTGATGCACGTGGCATCAACAGATCACAGGCAAATTGGGTTTCAAAATATTCAACCGAATATTTATTAAATTGTAAATTTACCAAAGACAAATATTCAGACACTTTAATGATAGACCTTTACCACTTTTGCGATAGACTTTTGTCCTTTGATTGTCAGATTGTTATGTTAGCAAACAAATTACATATTTTGATTATGATGTCAGATGGTATCGCTCCCTTATGCCTCCCGATTCCCACACAGCTATTCCAGTGATACATTTTCAAAAATAGTCTTCTATTAGCATAGAAATGAACGCTTCTAGAGACCACTGCAGAAGCCATAAAATGGTTAATATGAGGGGAGCAATAGCAAGAATCATATAATATATGTCAATATTTAACAAATCCCACAGGCTTTCACCAACCTTGACGCAATCCACAATAATATGGGTAACTCAGATAACAAATTAGGTTGAATTCCGCCGTGGCCCATGGTTAACATTCTGCCCACACAGCTACATGTCGTCTTCCACACCCCGGTGGCAGAGCCTAATGTCAGCATCATCTCGTAATCGAAAATCATATGGGTAACTCATAACTGGTTGGATTCTGCCGACTTTATCCCCGCTGATCCCCTCACACCCACCCCAAGTGTGTGCGTGCGTGCATGCGTGCGTGTTGTGTGCGTGCGTGTTGTGTGCGTGTAAACATTGTCTCACAGTATGCAATCACTTTGGTAACTCACATATAAACAAATTTCATTAAATTCTACCAAATGGTTTTGGATGAGACATCACTTTACAAAATGCATTGGTACAGTATGGCTGAGTTAACTTAAAATAAATTGCGTCTGCAACACATGCATGACGCGTACATAGCGGGTCTATTTTAAAATAATGGCTGCATCACTTTCCCATTGTGAATGGTAAAACAACGAGGTGTGAAAGTAAAACAAATGGGTTGGAAACAGTTTAACAACGCATCAGAACTTATTACACAACGCATTTATGATATTGGTTAGACAAGTCATTTGAAATTTGATAACGTGAAATGCGTTCATAATTACGCCGCACAGGTATAATGACATTATGCGAGTCGACCAAGAAGGGCAACTGATTACTCGGGCATACACACATTATGCAATTATATTTTGCCAGGGTACCATAAATTGTCGCAAAATTCCTGTCATGATTTTAGGGGGAAGCCTCAGTCAATGTTGAATAATTGGCAGTATGTCGCATTATCAGTTCCGATACAGCTGTCTGGTAACGTAAACATTCCATTCTTACAGAACAAAATGAACCCGATCACTTATTCACTGCCTAAATTCACCACTAATGAGAAATGCCTCGCGCGACTGTCTCGCCGATCGATAATTATGCGCAGTCGTAGATTCTCGGAAAAGCGTAGCCGTAATTTGATTGGCTTGCTGGACATCTGACGTCATTATGAATGAGTGAAAACTACTATCCTAGTAAAATTTTGATCACGTGTCTCATTGTCATTCATACCGAATTGATGACGTGATTTATTTTAACCAGTCTCTGAGCGACTCACGATCAACAATGGCGGAACGCAAAATGTACACGTATTCGCGGTGCCGCTTTTAAAAGCAATAAAGCAATATCTTAACGCCCACTTTGACTTTTAAATTAATAAAACAAACAATGTCTGGTTCATGAAATATAGAGAAATTAGCTCCCTGACTATTTATAATGTTAACTTTCACGGGTTTATTAAGGCATTATTTATCATCTAGCTATGTTATTGCTACGTAGAGGGGGGTGCGGCGATTGCTCATTTCCTCGGCCTGGTTCCCGAGTGAGGCAACAACAATGTGTTATACTCGGCTACATTACATTGCAATATGTAGTGAATCCAAAAGCTACCGAATGTCACAAAAAGAAAATCATTAAATCACTACGGCCGTTTTATTTCCGCGAAAAGCCAATGAGATATCGGTACATGTTACAGCTTTAGGGGCGCATAGTATTTCATAACTAGCCCTGAACTAGTCTTTTTTCGTGTAGAGCACCGATGGGGATATTGCGCTAGCAGACACGAATCTGCTAATTTGTGTGTGATATTATTAATAAAAACCACACCATCTGCATGTTTTAATAAAAAGCGTCTACATTAGTCGAGCATTGGTACACATAAGCTATATTTTGACATCTTTAATCCGTTTATTCGCTGTCTGTTCATTGCGAACACAGGTGATGCGTAGAAGTGATAATGAAGTTGCTTACGGACAATTTTCACTATGATTAACCTACATTATGTCAAATCTCGCCAGTCGGCATGTTTCGCTGCGCTGGATGTTTTTAAAGTTAAATGCGAAATGAACCGATGCTCACTATTCTTGCACTAGATGCAAAATGTTCAGGGGCGCAAAACGTTTAAGGGCGCATCGTTACATTAATTCTCAATCGGGAATCATGATTTTGTGTTTCGTAATATTTATTATATTGATTCTTAATATTATGTCCCGCTGTCTTTTTTAAGAAAACTCATATTTACCTTTGCCCCTTCTAGGAAATGTAATGTACTGCTAAGTTTGATTGGATCCCGGGTAGTTGGAGCCGTGGAGTTGGTATGTATGCCGTGTATTACGCAATGCGCATACAAATCTTTTAAATGCATTTAAAATTTGGCGTCTGTCCTGTTTTACTTTTAACAATGAGTTTGACACTATCTCTGGGGGACATCAAACAAGTTCAAACTTGCTTATTTACGCATTTAATGCTCATTCTCAACGCATATATTTATTATTTTAAATGCATAAAAAAAATTAACTAGATGCGTTGTGAATGCATTGTGTTTTTAAAACCGAGGCGTTGGAAACGGGCCTTCAACGCATCATGCACGCATTTCAGACCCGTTCGTACGCTAAGTTAACTGAGCTGTACTGTATAATAACATGGTCTCACCATTCTATGCTTGTATTCCTCTGATGCATCAGCCACGCCCCGATCCCAACATTCTTTGCCACTGCCTTTTGCCATATCCATTTGCCAGTATCTGTAGGAAGAAATATTGACTAAGATACCATGATTTGTATTATACACACGGTCAAGTGTCGATTAATAGTCCAAAGTTTAGTCAACAAGATCTTATCCTGAAGGAATTCACCTTTCCAGTTTTAACTATGCCCCACCCATCACTAGCTAAGCTCCACCCACATTTCGTCGCGTTGGGATTGATCAATTCCCGAATGCCCTAACTATAAATTTCCTAAAAACTATACAGTTAAGTTGTTGAATATTATGTAACTAATTTGACTGGGCGCTGTTGCTGACTATGGCAGCAACAGCGCCCAGTTAAATTAGTTCCAAAATATTCAACAGGATACTTATTAAAGACATACAATTCATACAACAACGCATAGTCCATCTTCAACTATGCGTTCGTGATGCACGTACATTTTTCTTACACTAATTAGACTGTGAGCTGTTACTGCCATAGTTGCTGCTGATGGCAGCAACACAGCGCCTATATCAAATTAGTTTCAGTGTTCAACAGAATACTTATTAAATAGTAAAGACAAACAATTCATACAACTTGACGGACTATTAAGAGTTTAAAACGGACTAAATCGCGTCATTCCTGACATAATTGATTATGACATCAACCTACATGTGACGTTGCTGATTATAATGCCATATGATTGATCGATAAACTGGATTCATCAATTGTCACTGCTACTGTGCAGGCCATCTATGGTTGACTTGTGCTCTATGAAGGAGGGTGTATATGTTATTTCATGCTATCATAGAAATCACATTTAACCCTTTCACTTGACAGATACCTGAAAATTAATTCACCTTTCCAGAGTATCCATCCATCATCTGACCTCGTATCATGTCATAATCATCCCAGCATGTGTATGATGATGGCACAATCATTACATGACAAAGGGTTCCATATAGACTGTCATCAAATCGCAAAAAGTCCAACACGTATGAATTGTATTTGTCTTTGTAATTCTTTGCTATTTAGTAAACGTGCTGTTGAATATTTTGAAACTAATTTGACTGGGAGCGGTTGCTGCCTTAGGCAGCAACAGCACCCAGTGAAATTAGTTTCAAAATATTTAGTTTTTTGGCAATTTATAGTCAGGGTGCGCAGAGATCAATCGATCCCAACACGAGCGTGTGGTTGGACCTTAGCTAGAGATGAGCGGGGCATAGCTAAAACCGGAAAGGTCAATTCCTTTCCACATTATAGCATATTCTGTTGAATATTTTGAAATTAATATGACTATGTACAAGCCTAAAGGCAGCAATGACTTCTAGTTAAATTAATTCCAAAATATTCACCAGTTTTCCTGTACGATTCTCTTGAAAATGAGGAATTCATCTGTGAAAGGGTTAACAAGACGCCCATGGCTTTGATGCTCATCTGCCGAACATTTAACCCTATAACACTCAAGTCGACTAAAAACAGCTTCTGCAGTGGGCTTAAGAAATGTCCCAATTCAATCATCTGCAGACCAAGAAGACATTTTTTGAAAATTTACCTCTAGAATGCCCCCTCACGAGCTCTCACCATGGCTCAGGGATGCACACATTTAGTGATCGCTAGGCCTACAATCTTACAATATGGTTTGCATATAATATTGCCAAATACTGCACACATGCCTATTTGAAACTTACTTTGTTGGATTGCCAAATGCCATATCATCTTCCTGAAACATAACAGCAAACCACCAATCAACATGTTAACCATAAATTGAAAAATTCTTTACGATCGAGAGAACCTTCTTTTGCATACTTTGAAATTAATTTGACTGGAAGCTGTTGCCGCAATAGGGCCAGTCAAATTAGTTTCAAAATATACAACTTTCCTGCATACCTTCAAATTAAGAATTTCAAGGGATAAAACTATTTTTAAAACAATGAAGTCTCCGAATCTTAAATTCAACAGAGCTCTTCAAGATAACTAGAAAATGTTGTTTGACTCGGAGATCCCCGCAATCACGGAAAATACCTTCCTCTACATGTACATGTACGTGTATGTAGTAGATAGCAATTTTAGTCAAAGCAATCATATTATTAAAAAATTAATAATAAAAAAATTAATAAGTAATTAAAAAAACAAGGAAATTGATACCATCATAAAGAAGCCATCTGTCAAACTTCATTAAATTTTTTTAAGCCATTCTGTATCATATGCTGTTTACGAGAACATTGACAGAGCAAGTTTCGTTTTTGCATTAAAAAGCCCATTTTCACCCAAAATCTTGTACAGGTCTATAAAGGTGAATTCTTGAAAAGCCACATCTGCATATCATAACTGAGGCATATACCAAGTTTCATTAAAATATCTGAAGCGTTCCATTTGATATGCTATATTCAGTATATTGTGGATGGACAGACAGACAGATGGTCAGACAGACATATGGATGTGGTGATTACCATAGGGCTTCCCGGGGCCCTAATAATAATACATCCAACCAGTTAGTTAATATTTTCAAAGTAAACTGAATGGAACCCATTGGTGCCTTAAGCAGCAATGGTGTTACCCGATTAAATTACATTTAAATGAGAACATAATATTGAAAGGGTTACTAATAAATACACAGGTAAATACATATAGCCTTTGCGTTCAAATTAAGTAACTACAAAGCAGTGACAACACACGTAAATAGAGCTTATAAGTTAACATGTTTCCAAAACAACAAGAGGCCCAAGCGGCCTGTATCGCTCACCTGGACTTATTGGCCACTGACATATCCGAACAAAATGAGATGACTACTGGAACTGGATAATATTTCATGAGTTTTGAATCAATCCCCCAAGCGATTTCGGAGATTTTTAAAGACATTTTAAACTAGAGCCGACCTCCAGAGGATCCTTCTAACCAAATTTGGTTGAAATCTATCAAGAAACCAAGAAGATGCGTTTTGACACTTTTTTACCACAAAATTTTAAATATAAAAAATCTGAAGAGTGGTACTAGAGCCTATCTTCATATGATCATTCTAGCCAGATTTGGTTGAAATCTGCCAAGAAACTACGGAGGAGTAGCGTTTTAAAGCAATTTGACAATTTCAGGCAAATTTTAAATAGAATCCATGTTTTTTACCCAAAAAATTGAAATATAAAAAATCTGAATACAACTTCTAGAGCATACCTCCTTATGATCGTTCTAGCTAGATTTGATTGAAATCTGCAAAGAAACTAAGGAGACGATGCATTTTGACACTTTCCGGTAAATTTGCAACAAAATCTGTTTTTTTACCCAAAAAATTGAAATATCAAAAATTGTAATTGAAGTTCTAGAGCCTATGTCGGTATGACCCTTCTAGCCAAATTTGGATGAAATCTGCTAAGAAACTAAGGACGAGATGCGTTTTGACACAAGTTTTTTACCCCAAAATTTTTAATATAAAAAATCTGAAAGGAAGTTCTAGAGCCTACCTTCATATGATCAGTCTAGCCAGATTTGGTTGAAATCTGGCAAGAAACTAAGGATGAGTAGCGTTTTAAAGCAATTTGACAATTTCCGGCAAATTTAAAATAGAAGTTTTTTACACAAAAAATTGAAATATAAAAAATCTGAATACAAATTCTAGAGCCTACCTCCATATGATTGTTCTAGGCAAATTTGGTTGAAATCTGGCAAGCCGTTAAGGAGGAGATACATTTTAAAGCAAAAGTTGACGGACAGACAGATGGACAGACGGACGGATGGTCGGCATGGCATAAGCTCACTTGGCCATTCTGGCCAGGTGAGCTAACAAGTTTGGACACAGTGTAAGAAATGTTTTGTTGAATATTTTCGACGCAATTTCATTGGAAGCCATCGCTGCCTTAAGGCAGCAATGGCTTCCAATTAAATTACGTCCAAAATATTGAACAGTGAGATTTATTTTGTCTTGGAAACATGTTAAGTTATTTATGGGCTGTATGTATTAACTCTTTAATGGTTATATTTGGTGAAGAAAATCAAAATATTTGCTAATTGAATGTCCATTTGCAGGTGAAGAGTATTTAAAAAAAAATTACCACTGAAATGACTGGCTCGGTTTTCGTGCCAGTCATTCCAATGGTAAATTTTCAAAAATACACTTCTCTTAACCAGCAAATGGACATACATTAAGACAACTACAGAGGCCGGTTTTGGCCGGGTTCAACAAGAAAGGATTAATCGAATACAGTAGTCATTTGTCTTACCGAGACAAAATATGGCCCTGCAAAGTCACGAATTACGCCCATGCTTGTCGCAATGCCCATGTGTCCTATAATCGGAAAAAGCCATCTGAAAAGAAACGCACAAAACACATAGTCAATAACATTTTGTCAGGCAAAAGTAGAATTAGACTAATTAATAAAGTAAGATGCTAAAGAGAAGCAATGTCTAAGTAGAATGAGTTATGCTGCGGTATGACGCTTGTGCGATTTTAAAAATATAATCATGAATGGAGGAATCCAGTTTTAGCTTATGATACCCCCATCTTTAGCTAAGCTCCATCTACACTTCGTCCATGTTGGGATCGATCGATTCCTGAACTCCCTGACTATCAATTTCCAGAAAACTATACAGGTAGGCTGTTGAATATTTTGAAACTAATTTGACCGGGTTCAGTAGACAGACAATTTGTAAAACAAGACAGACTATTAAAGTTGTCCGATTAAATATAGGCACTTTTGCACGAGATATAAGATGCCTGTTGATTTTTGTTCAATTTATCCACCATGCTATGCTACCCAGCATGCAACGCTACCCAGCATGCAATTCCATGACTCAATAATCGTTGTAATTATTAGACGCCATATTCGTTTAGTCTATTGTCTGTATAGGCCAGGATTTCTCAAACAAAACCAATCCACCTACACATGCAAATTCAATCTCCAGGAGAAATTTGGAGAAAGCTTTGATTATACTTTGACAATGATTTGCGTGAAAGTTGTTGTCATCAATGACAAAAACAACATTCAGTCAAATTATTGTCAAAACAATTATTAGGTAATGTGATTACTACCTGCTGCAGATTTGATACTAATTTGAATGAAAATTGTTGTGTATATAGGCCTATTCTAAAATAATCATAATTTCCAGTCGACTCTCATTACGGATTTGATGAGGAATGAATCGCTTAGCAAGCAACGTGTAAGTTTCGTTGAAAGATTGTGCATTTGTTTGAAATGCATTGATCGAACACATGCTAGCTTGTCTAAATATTTCCTTCGCGCCGGCAAAGTGTATTTTTGGCATATACTCACTCTAGCATAGTAATATTGAATGCGATTCTATGGACAACAATTTGATAATGTTGTTGGTGCCTTAGTCAGCAACAACTTACAGTAAAATTGTACTTCAAATACGTAGCGAGTTTGACTGTTTGACTGAAAATTATGATTGTATTAGAATATATAGACTTAAAGATGTTGCAGCAACAATGTTATCAAATGTAGCAGTTAGTAATCGCATTTCCTATAATTATTTTGACACTAATTTGACTGAATGTTGTTGCTGTCATTGATAGCAACAACTTTCATGCAAATTATTGTCAAAATATCTAACCTTTCTGATATTTTCTCCTGGAAATTGACACATTTTCTCTGAACAGTATAGAAATACAGGCTGTTGATGTACTGCCATGAATACATGTAAGTCCTACACGCATGCTTACGCTTCCAGAACTGGCAGACAAATGACTATTTGCACGTGCAGATGTGTTGGCTTTGTTTGAGAAATATTGGGTTGTGCAGACAATAGATTAAATGAATATGGCATCCAAGAGTTACAAGGATTATGGAGTCAGGGCATTGCATGCTGGGTAGAATTTCATGCTGGGTAGCATTGCATGCTGGCTAGCATTGCATGCTGGGTAAATTGAATAGAAATCAACAGGAATCTTATATCTCGTGCAAAAGTGTCTATATTTAATGGGACACGAGAACTTTAAGTGTTTAAGACAGCCTAATCGAGTCATTCATGACGTAATTTATTATGTCAGTCTAAACACATCATCTTGTTGATTATGATGTCATATGATTGACTGAGAAACTGGATTCATGAATTGCAATATATATTTCTAGCTGCGGGTAGCAGCTCCATAACCAGCAATGGTCCCTAGTTAGCTAGTTTGTCAGTCAGTCACAAACATGACAAAAGCTTATTCTGGGTTCTATCTAAGTAACTACTGATCCAATTTGGCTTAAATTGTAACACAATTTAAAAGAACTTGCTGTCCGAGGGGATTTCCAGATTTTGGCTGTGATCCTGATCTGGAATTTCACAACTTTGGACATATGAAAAAAATCTGGAACCTGCAGCCACCGAGTTTCTATCGACCTTGTTTCTTAACCCTTTAATGGCCAAGCTGGCCGAAACCAGCCTCTGCAGTGGTATTGAGGAATGCCCATTTGCAGGCCAAGAGCATATTTTTGAAAATTTTCCACTGGAAAATGTAAGAAAATACTAAATGTCCGCTAAAGGAGCTAAATTTCGATCGATTCATGGCGGACATGTTTCTTTTGAGATATCACTTTCCATGGACAAATTTCAATGGTGTTTCGGCCCTAATCATATCTGCCAAATTTCACCCCGATCCATTCAGCAGTTCTCGAGAAGTCGTTTTCGCGAAAACTACGTCATCCAAGATGGCCGTCGAACCACTTGGCAAATCAAGTTCCCTCGAACAAACTTGGTTCAGCTCTTGCCCTAAATCATATTTCATGAGGTTTGCATCGATCCCCCAAGCGGTTTTGGAGAAGATTTTTAAAGGCGTTTCTAAAAGTCCGCCAAAATCCAAGCTGGCCTCTGGCCAAATTGGCCGATCATCTTCCTTTGAACAAACTTGTATTCCTATGCCGCAAGGATGTTTCCTGCCAAATATACTTGAAATCGGCCCAGCGGTACTCAAGTAGGAGACATTAAAAATTTCCCATTGCTTTAGTATGAAGGAAATTTCAATTTCCCTTTCTCCAAGATCTAACAATACTCACCATTCTATTACTTCTGATATACAGCTGGCCCTGACAGCTGGCTCTAGGACTATAGACGTAGAAAGCTTTACCGACTCCTTGGAACCGGGTACTCGGCTCACAACTGTCGAGTACCCGTCTACCATAGAGCTCATATTGTTTGCATAGCCACCAAACAAGAGAAACCCATGGCTTGCCTCCGTGGGGCTGGGAGGCTGGGTCCGTAATAGAATGGTGAGTATTGTTAGATGTCGGAGAAAGGAAAATTGAAATTTCCTTCATTCTCCATCGATCAATACTCACCATTACTTCTGATATACACCAGATTTGGTCAGTAACCTGGTGGGAAGGGGCAAGCCATAACTGCTACTTTTGCCCCTTGGAGAAAGAGCTAGACTTAAACTTGACAAATGGAGACCTAAAAGGACAATCAAGTTAACGGAACCGAATCACATTCGCATCACTGCCCCCCACCCACCCACCTTTTTCTCCAAAGAAAAGGGAGAACTCACAAACCTGCATCTCGCCTGAAAACAAATATGCCAAGAGGGTTAACTGCTCTTTGCATATATATGTATTAGCCTGGGAATGAGCATGAATATATAAGATGAATGAACATGATATATAGACATAATACAAAAAACTCTCAATCTTGAATTACCTCATGATAAATGGATTTCAGATGTGGCGCCTCCAACCATTCACTTATCCGGCCATTAGTGACACAATCTGGTTGTCATCCTCTCGCTCGACCATGTCTGCTTCTTAATTCTTTCTTACAAATGCCAAAAAAGGGAGAAGAGCAGTGTGGTCGCATAACTATCGTTTCAAAACAGCTAAAGCGAGTGGATTGGCTGAGTCTGACACATCCCTCATATAGTAATCCGTGAAAGAGAACTCACAGTGCCATTGTGCAACGGCCATGATGTCCTCTAACGGAACAGCATTTAGTCCAGTAAAACTACAAATTAACCTAGAACAAATTGCAACAGAATTTATTTCTTTTCTGCGGCATTCATGGGACTGCCAGGTGTCACATATCAAAAGTCCTCCAAAATCCCTCGATGGGAAAGTGGGTAAATTCGCATATTTAGCTACCGCCATTATCCAAATAATAAAACTTCCCTTACCTGCTTCATTCCGCAAATAAACGAAGTAGAAATGTTGTCTAAGCTCTGAATTTCATGGTCACGGAAGACAGTAAGCAATTGGCAATATTGCCTTGAACCACTTGTACAAATTCTCCAAATCACAGATTAAATATGGTTGTATGCACAGGGCCGTGGTAATTTAAAAAAATTATATTTAAAGTAAGTTTAATTTTGTTTTTCGCTTTTAAAATTTTATCTAAAATAAATTGCATTTTAATTTTCACTTTTATCTCACAATTTGAATAAATTTCTATACAATTAAATCAGAATATGGACATGGATTTAGATACATGCGTTATTTGTAACCAGAGCCTAGAAAATGGCTCACAAACTGTTAAGCTTCGAGTTAAAGGCTGTGACGGTATTAACAATGCTAGCAGAGCCCGTGAAAGCGATGTCATAGCTGAAGTAGGACAGAGGGTTCATGTAAAATGTTGACGGGAGTTCATTGATCCCAAGCGGATTGCCCGTGACGCAGAGAAAATTGAACAATCTCCGCCACCCATGCGAACACTCCGTTCAGAAAGTCCAACATTCAATTTTAGTGAACATTGTTTGCTATGCGGATACCCTGCAAAAATTCAAGATGGAAAGAAACGTGGCTATGATATTTATCCAGTAAGTACTCATGACTTTCAATGTAGTATCGCCGAGGCCTGTGAGCAGAGAAAAGACGAATGGGGCAAACTTGTAGCTGGGCGGCTTGCCTTCATGCCGGATTTATGCGTTGTCAATGCAGTATACCATCAAAGCTGCAGTGTAAATTTTCGAACCATGAAAAATATCCCTCAGCTGCACTCATCTTGCTCATCCCAAAAACATGGAAGGCCAGAAGACTTGGACAGAGTAAGAGCATTTAGTGCGACAATGGCATTTATTGAAAATAATGATGATGAGCAGCTGACCCTGCACGACCTCCTTAATAAAATGCAAGAGTATCTCGATGATAAAGAGAATAAAGCATACAGTACAAAATACATGCAGGATAAAATAAAAGATAATTATGGCGATGAAATATTTATTAGCACTGTGAATGGTAAGCCAAATGTTGTTACCTTTCGTTCTAAAGCATCTACTATTTTGACTGACTTCTATAAGGAACAGAAGAGAAAGGATTCCAAATCAGAGAGCATGCTAATCATCCAGACAGCTGCCAAACTGCTTAGACACGATATTAAGTTAATTGATTCATGCACATCATCTGAAAGCTATCCATCAAGGGAGCAAATGAGCGACCCAGTAAAGGCATTGAATTATTTACGACAGACACTGCGGGAATTATTGCGGATTTTGTTTACTGGAAAAGACACAGAAATGAAACAGGCATCAGTTGGACAGGCTATTATGCAAGGAACTCGTCCTAGAGTTATTTTGGCACCTTTGCAGTTCGGGCTGTCATGTGAGATGCACCATAAATTTGGATCTAGATTTATTGTTGACACCTTGTACAAGCACGGATTTGGATGTTCATACGCGGAGATACAGAGGTTTGAGCGCAGTGCATCACTTCATGGTGGAGATCTACCACAGCCATTATCAGGCGAGTTCATTCAGTTCGTTGCCGACAATGTGGATCACAATATTTGCACAATCATCTCTCGAACAGGCTGGATGCTTAAGGATAAAGGCAAGCGGTGATGCTGATGTCTTAATTACGCAAACGGCTATCTTGGCTTCAAAGTCAACAAATACTGCTCTTGTTGGAGACGATACCGACCTACTGGTGTTGCTTCTATACCATACTGATATGAATGGCTGTCAGCTATTTTTCAGACCAGAGCCAAAGCAAAATGCAAAGAAACCCCGACTGTGGAATATCAAAATGGCAAAGGAAAAACTCGGGTTCTGTTTGTGCTCACAGCTGTTATTTATCCATGCTATCCTTGGCTGTGACTCAACATCTAGGCTTTATGGAATTGGAAAATCTGCATCCCTTAGCAAAATCCAGTGCTGCAAAGAACTCTCTCAAATTGCTGAAGTGTTTACAATGAGTAATGCGAATAAAGATGACGTGATAAAAGCAGGTGAGAAGGCAATGCTTATTCTATACAATGGCACTTCAATGGATAGTCTAGTTGCTTTGCGGTACAAGCGATTCAGGGAGAAGGTTGCAAAAAGTTCCAAGTATGTTCAAGCACAAGATTTACCACCAACACCCGCATCCGCAAAGTTTCACAGTCTTCGCGTGTACTACCAAATTCAAGTTTGGAGAGGAGATGCTGGAGATATGGATCCAACAGAATGGGGCTGGAAAGTTCTCAACCACCAAATGCTGCCTGTTAAGACTGACATGCTGGCAGCACCTGACGATTTACTGTATTCATTTATATGCAGCTGCAAAACTGGCTGTGAATCAAAGAGATGCACCTGTAGAAAACATGGGCTCAGCTGCACATCCACCTGCGAAGACTGTAAGGGTCTCAGTTGCTCGAATTCAATAACGCTCATTGAGGAAGATGACTTGGATAATTGATGCAAGATGAAATTAGTAGAAAGCAGGTACCTTTGCCATACTATTTCATCTTAGCTTAGCTTAGAAACACACAATACCGTGACATAATAAAATATAATATGTATTGTATCAATATCAATGATGGTATTAGGTAAATTCATGCAAGTGGCATAACACAATACATTTAATTTGTGGAGAATATGTCAATTGTATTCATTTATTACTAAAAAAGTCCAAAAATACCGAGTCACACATATATTACATACCGGTTTTAAAGAAATAAAGAAAAATGGATTTTTCAGGTGAAATGGCCCAAATCTGGTAATAATTATGCAAATTTTACCTTTTCCCCTATTGGAATTTTGGAGGACTTTTGATATATTGTACATGATGGCCCCCTATACACTGGGCGAGGTAAAAAAATTCTGTTGCAATTTGTTCCGGGTTAAAATATTTTTGGCCTAGATTGACTGGACTAATTGTAAAGGGTGGTTGAGGTGGCTATTCCTCTAACATAACATCGTGTGCCCTTGCGCATTGCACCTGGTGCCCAGTCGCAATCTCATGGGTAGTCTGAATGCATTCGACTACCCAACGAGAGATAGAATCCATGGATGCGGCGCCATATGGCTTCTTATGGCAGATCCATAGATGTCTATCATTTGACCGTAACGATTCTGTCAGTTTTCTGTACTTAGTCAAAGCACGGACTGGGCACCAGACACTGGCATCATGATCAAACCTTGTTAGTTTCGGTATAATGATCGGTTTGCCGGGATATCTCAAAGATTGATTCTTTGACATAAACTCTGCTCTTGGCAGAAGACGCAGACCCTCTCCGGAGACAATAAATCGGTCCCGCTCTGCTGAAAGTGCATGGATCTCACTGCGCCTTCTAGCTGAGGAAGCTGCCAATAGAAAGAATGCCTTTAGAGTCAAATGCTTTAGACTAGCGGAACGCAACGGTTCGAAAGGGTGCTTGGACAGTACATTAAGCACTAAAGATAGACTCCAGGCTGGAATGACTACCGGTTGTCTCGGTCGGAGATTGCTCATTCCCTTCACCATCACATTTAACTGGGCCACACTGGACTATCCCTGTTGGCTAGACAAGGCATAACTGATGCCAAAGCTGACTTGTATCCAGGAATTGTGACGGGAGCTAGTCCTGAAAAGAACAGCTCACAGAGAAAGTCTGCTATTTGCTGAATAGTGGATTGAAAGGCATCAATACCCTTTTCTTCACACCAGTCTGCAAATCTGTTAACCTTGTTGTTATATGACTTGAAGGTTGACCTCCTTCTCTCAGCTGAGATGAAATCAGCAGCTTGTCGAGAAAAGCCTTCCGACGTGGAACGTTGTTTGATAACATCCACGCAGTCAGTTTGAACATTTCGGGACGCTCGTGTAGGAAGCGTCCCTTGGCCTGGGAGATTATGTTCGGAATCTCGGGTAACTGCACTGGGTTCTCCACCAGCAGATCTAGAAGATCCGTGAACCACGCCCTGCTGGGCCAAAACGGCGCTATTAGCAGGACCAGGCACGGTTCCTCCCTGATCTTCACCAATATCTTCGGCAGAAGAATGGTGGGTGGGTACGCGTAAGCGTGCATCCCCCTCCAGCTTATCGCCAGAGCGTCTGTATCGACGGCATTTGGATCTGGAATCGGCGGGACATAAGTCATGATTTGAGCATTTTCCCTTGTGGCGAACAAGTCCACGTTGGGTTTGCCCCAATGCTCGAAGATCCTTCGTAGAACGGAGGGTTGAGAGACCATTCTGTTGGCAGAATTCTCTGTCTGCGAGACAAAGCATCCGCCAGAATGTTCAATCGCCCAGGAATGTGAGCTGCTTTCAAAACAACCGAGTAATTCCTGCACCATTGAATCAAGTGCCACACTTTGATACACAGTGTGGGTGACTTGGTCCCGCCTTGGCGATTTATGTATGATACTACCGTCGAATTGTCCGACCGTATCAATATCGCCTTGCCCCTGATCATTGGAAGAAATGCTTCCAATGCCAGTTCCACTGCCATCATTTCCAACAGATTGATATGCAGCTGGCTCTCCTGGGGAGTCCATGTGCCCGAGACCTGGTGTTCTCCCAGGCAGGGCCCCCACCCCTCCAGCGATGCATCCGTGTACACGGACAGCTGGGGGTGGGGTAGGTGCAGCGAAACCCCATCTAGGAGATTCTGACGCTCTTTCCACCATACAAGATGCGACATTATTGGCTCCAAAACTGGCACCAGTTTTGACAGGGGTTCTGTTCTCTGTTTCCACAGAGACATCAGATACAACTGGATAGGTCTTCACATTAGAGCAGCATACGGGATCAGCTCCTCCATGGAGACCATCATGCCCAGCATCTGAAGAAACCGCCTCGCCTGAATGTGGTTTCCCAATCGAAAACTCTTAAGGATGGCTAACAGAGACACCACTCTGGGCTCTGACGGGTAAACCCTGCCCTCCTCGAGATCGAATCGCATCCCTAAATAAACGAAATGTTGAGTGGGTGTCAACTCGGATTTCTCCTTGTTGACTATCCAGCCTAGACCTGAAAGTAACTTCAGAGTCAGAGCAGTATCCAAATCTACCCTGGCTGATGTGTCTGCTTTGATCAGCCAATCGTCTATGTAGGTGTGTAGCGCCACGTTCTCTTTTCTGAGATACGCTGTCACCGCAAGGACCACTCTCGTGAAAATCCTTGGAGCTGTCGACAGGCTGAACGGGAGGACTATAAACTCCCATACTTGATTCTGAAACGCAAATCTCAGAAACCTGTGACAACTCCTGTTCATTGGGATGTGGAAATATGCATCTTTCAGATCGATCGACACACACCACATTCCCTTCCTCAATCCTGCCATTACCGACCTCGGAGTTTCCATCTGGAACCGAGGCGTATGGATAAACCAATTTAATGGCCCGAGATTGAATATGGGTCTCCATCCCCCTGTGCTCTTGGGGACAAGGAACATGTTTGAATCGAAGCCTGGAGTGTTCCTGTTTGCTGGTTTTATTGCTCCCTTCAGAAGGAAACCTGACACTTCGTTTTGAATGGCTTCTAACTTGTCTGGTTCCCTTGGTACGGGTGTCCAGAGAGGTGCCAAAGACAGATTCTGTGGTGGAAATCCCCACCACTCTGGCATGTATCCCTGGGATAACCATTCCAGGACCAGACTGTCTGACGTTACACCTCGACAAGCCTCGACGAAACGCATGAGCCTTCCACCCACTATAGACGCCTAATGGGGTTGTCCGGCTCGCGGTCCGCTTCCCCCCCCCTCTCTTGACGAGAGAGAGAACCATTTTGGTCTTGGCTTGGCTGGTCTAACTGGCACCGCTGTTCCTGTCGCACAGGTGCGGTCCAGGCAGATACGAAGGGAGCTCTCGTACCCTCAGGTACCCTTCTTTCCGCCCTTTGAGGACTTACCCTTCCCCTTGCCCTTCCCGTCTCTCGGGCGATCAGGAGCAACATTGGAGAGGGTAGGAGCCTCCACAACCTTCTTGGCTTTCTTCGCCGGAGGTGGCTGAGAAAAGCCAGACGAAGCAGAAGCCGCACCAGGCTTAGCTTTCGCCTTGCCTTTATGCTTCTTCTGCTTCTTAGAAGGTTGCATGGTCAGCGGCTTCGCTACAGCCCCTAGTGCGTGCGCTTGCCGCACCAGCTCTCGCTGTAGGTTCACCGCCAACCGATTCTGCGCAATACTAGCCGTGTCTTCTAAGATGGCCCGCGCCTGGCCACCGAAGATGCTAGGGCCTGTCAGGGGTGTCCCAAGAAGACGCTCCCTGACGGCCGTAGCCGGACGCATATGGTCAAGAACCATCTGCCTCCTAGACTTAGTAACACGCGCCTGCACCCTTGCCAATGCATCCATAGACAGCACCAGGCCGTCATTGATGCACGAAAGCGCCAAAGGTGGCACAGGGTGGCCTGCCTCCGCTTCAGCCCACACCGACTGAAGAAGGCGATAAGAATGGTTGACAGCACTCATAGCTGCCCTCACACCCTCATCACAAAGGGACAGGACTTCATCGTGGTGTCCCTGGGATTTGTCCACCAGTGCTGTGGCGGGGCCACCCGCTCCAGCACTCTGGACACCCAGAACCCATCGGTCATCCTCGGTGACCGACGGTACAACACCATACCTGTCGTATTCCCCCCCTGGAATACGACACCTCGCCCGCACCTCCCTGGAGGCCTCAGGGAGCTGGCCCTTGGTCATGAGTTGCTTGCTATAAATAGCCTCTAGCAACTCAATAAACAGTGGATCCAGTCCAATGGACTGGATCTGGGCTGCGGGCAAGATCCCCGTCCTGATCGATGCCACCGATGGACGGGGCGCATCCTCCTCGGCCGTGGTCGAAACCACAGATGGGTCTACCCTGGCTAGCCAAGCCAGAGCCTCAGACCAGTCTATTTCCGAGGAGGACACACCTATGAACACGTCACCCGTTGACAGGTTCACAGACCTACCAGCCACGGCCTCCCGGCTAGGAGCCGTGGCTGACACGCCAGGAACTCCGGTACCATACGGTTCCGCCGCCACCCCATGGAACACACCAGTCCATGGAGTAGGCCTGCACGGAAATCTGTGCGGACCCGTAGCAGTCACGGAACCGTGGCCAGCCAACGGCACCCCATGTTTGACCGCCGGACCAGGCGAGATAGGTGAGTACCACGCCTGGCCCGGCACACCAGTCACTGTGTCGGTTGGCGTCAAACCAACCGTCACGGGACCGGTGCCCGGTACCAGATTGGCCTCAACCATGGGCGGAGCCGCTGCCCTGGCTTGCGCCAAGCCAGACAGATGGAGGACGGTTCTGTCCAGGATGGAATCGACCTCCATATTCTCCACCCGTGGCATCACAGGCCGCAGCAACCTCTCCTCCTCGGCCTCCTCATCTTCAGACTCATCACTAGACGAGGAAACTCCCATGCCTGACGGACCGGCCACCGCTACTCTCTCCTTGATGGAATATTTTAGGATGTTTAAGCGGGGCCAAGATTTATACAATTTTAAACTATGCCCTCTGGTTATAGATGCTTGTCTTAGTTCAAAGAAATCACATACATCCGGGTCACATTTTTTTGTTATTATTTTGTAAGCTTCTATAATGTCGCCTCTTATTCTACGATATGCAACTGTTGCTATGTTAAGTTTTCTAAGCCTCATTTCATAATTTATGTGTGACAATCCTGGGACAGTTTTGGATGCTCTGCGCTGGAGATTTTCGAACAAATATATATGCTTTTTAAGATATGGACTCCAAACCTGGTTTGCGAATTCTAGATGTGGTCTTACCAGTGATGTGTAGAGTTTTAAATGTTTTTAAATCTAGAAATATGAATGTTCGTCTTATAAGCCCCATTATGGAATTCGCTTTATTAACCTTATCTAATATGTTTCTCAAAAGACAGTTTACTATCAATAATAACACCAATGTCTTTTTCAAATTCGGCATAGTTAATTGGAGACCCATTTTTAGTCATTGTATAACCATAATTGGTAAGAGTGGTATTACCAATTCTCATAATTTTACACTTTTCGTTATTGAAATGTAATAGCCATTTATTAGTCCAGCCATTTAGTGAATATATATCAGATTGCATCTCATTACAATCATCTACTGACTTAATGCCATGTTCTGTTCTACAATTCCCGTCCCTCAGATACATGTAGATCCTCCACACAAACCTCCCACTGGGATTAAAGCGGTGTGCTAGACCTGAAAGTAGTATAATAATGTGACATGACTTAGAAATTAACTTTTTATGCGTAGGTCTGTTTACATCTGTAAGTAAAGATTTAGAGGTATTAATGGTTGAAAGTCACCGATTTGCAAGATCATGTAAGTGATATGTCAGTTCTCAATTCGTGTCTTCTGAGATATAGCTATATACATCTGCCATTTTGTTAATCTTTTGTTGCTTCGATCAGTAAAAATTCAAAGTCACAAAATGACTATTATCGAATGTATTATTTAGGAAGTCGTCTTGAAACATTCTAGTTTCGTAGTTTAGTTGTCAAATATATAATTCTAGAGCCAGGGATGTCCAAAATCAGACGCAATGCATCGGCAACTTTGTCATGTCAGATAAAGATTTCTCGGGAAAATCCCCTTCGAAGCTGTGATTCAGCAATTAGGATTTGTCAGATAATACCCGACAAAGCAGACGAAGTGTATTTTGGACTTGGAACTAGGAAATTACTATTTATTATAATGGTAACCGAGTATGCTAAGTACTGTAGGTCCGGAGTTTTGATAGGTCACCTTTATTTTACATTTTTATTGCCTTCTCGCGTAAACACTTCCGTGAAAAATCAATATTTATTTGACCGATTTTGTGACTTATCAAGGTTTTAAACACCGGACTCAGACAATCGTGTAAATCATCTCCGCTCAATTAATTTAACCCTTTAGTGGAAATAAAATTACTATTTTATGAGACAGAACATGTAACGATCCACTCGGATCAGTTGTTATTATACTGTGATAATCCGACACTGATCCTGGACACCAAAAATGCCTATGGATCAACGGATCAGTGGAAAATTTGAGCCCTGATGTGACAGATCTGACATGTGAAGAACTCTGTGACGTCATCACATCCACGCGGACATGGGGGCGTGACTGTGACACACGTGATATTTGACCATCATTTTAAAATGACTGGGTAGATTATTGCGCTCGCCCACTAGACAACGTCTAATTTCATATTATGTGTTATTATATTGTCCCATAAGGTGTTTTCGAGGGCCATGTAATTTCGAGGGTACGTACTTTTGACGTTCTCATGTGTGTGTCGCTTAGGTGATGTCAACAAATCATGTGTCTTTAGATAGATACCACAAGTGTAAATTTTAAAAAGATGCGAGTAGAACACGTGACTATTTTATGCATTTTGATGTCAGTGTAGTGAAAAACATGTATTTTCACTATTACTTTTTTGATCCATGATAAAAATACTGATACATGTAACTAGTAAGGGAATGATACAAACCAATCCAGTTTTTGCGTCCAATGACATCTGCCAGTTACTGTCCTGAGTAGCATAGCAGATCCGTTGCCATAGCAATAATTTATTTCTCCTGAACAGGGATGGGATCTATTATATGACATCTATTACTATTACTTCAAAATTTCCCTATTACTATTACAATTAATTACTTTGATTTTTATCTATTATTATTACTGTCCTATCTATTACTATTACATTTACAGATCACATGCACACACTCACACACTAGAAAAACAAGAGGCCCAAGAGGCCTGTATCGCTCACCTGGACTTATTGGCCACTGACATATTCGAACAAAATGAGATGACCACTGGAACAAGATATTTCATGAGTTTTCAATCAATCCCCCAAGCGGTTTCGGAGATTTTTAAAGACATTTTAAACTAGAGCCGACCTCCAGAGGATACTTCTAACCAAATTTCGTTGAAACTATCAAGAAACCAAGAAGATGCGTTTTGACACTTTTCGGTAAATTTTAAACAAAATCTAAGTTTTTTACCACAAAATTTTAAATATAAAAAATCTGAAGAGTGGTTCTAGAGCCTACCTTCATATGATTGTTCTAGCTAGATTGGATTGAAATCTGCAAAGAAACTAAGGAGGAGATGCATTTTGACATTTTCCGGTAAATTTGCAACAAAATCTAAGTTTTTTACCCAAAAAATTGAAATACCAAATATTTGAATAAGAATTCCAGAGCCTATGTCGGTACGACCCTTCTATCCAAATTTGGTTGAAATCTGTCAAGAAACTAATGAGGAGATGCGTTTTGACACTTCAGTAAATTTTAAACAAAATCTAAGTTTTTTACCCCGAAATTTGAAATATCCAAAACTTGAATATATGATCTAGAGCCTACCCCCATAGGATCATTCTAGCCAAATTTGGTTGAAATCCGGAAAGGCGTTAAGGAGGATACATTTTAAAGCAAAAGTTGACGGACAGACAGACAGACAGACACCATTCTGGCCAGGTGAGCTAATAAATGTTTTATATTGTTCCATAAGTCCATGAATAGTTAGAGTGTAAAATTCCAAAAAAAACATTATTAACCCTTTCAACATTGCAATCCCAGTATCTCAATTTTATATCAACCATACAGCTAAACTGTTGAATATTTTGAAATAATCTGACATTTTTCATCATAATTTGTTGTATCTAGTCTATAGGGTTGAAATGGTTAAATGCTATTCACTTATTTCAAACGTTTCCATTTCCCTCTGCATGTTATAGGTGATATAACCTCTTGCTATAAATAAAATCATGTGGCTTGCTTTGAAAACAATTGGATGAAAGTCATTATTCCCTATGACAGCACCAAATCAGATTTCAGTCAAACATTTTTTCAAAATATCCTGCACGTTTAACTGGAAGGAATGGTAAAATTCCATAATATAAAATGTTAGTGAATAGATCGTGTTGTTTCAGGCATCAAATGGTTTCTCAGGTGAGCTCATTGCTGGGTAGAACTATTTAAGCCTAGATATATTATGTATGCTTGAATGAGTTTATCCATTTTGTATGCACTCTTTCATCATCCAGACATCTAGCTGTGCTCACTGTGTCAGAGCAATTAAAGTTTCAACCATTGCTTAATGGTTCCATATGTGTGATAATTATCTCTTATGATGAAAGGCATTAACACTTTCAACAATACAGACAAGGCAAGACATAAATATATTCTTGAAGTTGTAAGAAATATTTTGTTAAATATTTTTAAATTAATTTGATTCAAAGCTCTTGCTACTTAAGGCAGCGACAGCTTCCAGTCAAATTAATTTCAAAATATTTAGCCACTTAACTGTATGGTTGTTTTCAAATTGAGACATAAGGATTACATTGATAAAGGGGTTAATAAACTATTTTGTGTAAGCATGTTCTCACAATGTTATATATCTCACTCGTTGACCCATTCATATAAATTAACTCATTTAACCCTACAACACTAATGTCTCATTTTAAAACTTACTTGATTCAATGTTGTTATTGGATTAGGTAACATCAGCGAGGTATATGCAAATTATTTTATATAATATTCAGCAGAATATTGGTAAATCATGATGAGATGCATTTTGTAGGTGATGTCCAGCTTCTAGAGTTGAAATGGTTAACCCCTAGACCACTGATAATTTCAAATTCCTAAATTCTCAGTTCTTTCATTTACATGTAAGCCAGCCAACCATTCAGGAGTAATGGATAAACACTAGTACTCCGCAGTCATAGCAAACAAATTCACTCCACCATATTTACCATATTTCATCCTGTATGCTGCAGATGATAATTGTTTTATACTATTACTATAGTTAAATTCGTACTGATTGTTTTGCAGATAATTTGATTGAAATTTGTTGCTGCCTACATTTCATAATTTCTTAAAAATTAAAAATAATGCCTGTAATAGATAAGTAATAGGCTATTACCTATTACTTTTCAATCTATTGCTATTACTATTACATCACAAAACTTATAATCTATTACTATTACATGAAAATCGCTGTAATAGCCTATTACAATTACAACATGTATTACATATTACTGTTACCCCCATCCCTGCTCCTGAAGCATGGAACTGACACGGGTGCTTATGTAGTTTACTGATCTAGAGTGATTGTTTTTCTCTGCCAGCAATGGCGATTCAAACAGGCCCTATATTGTAGTTATCACATATGATATAAATTTGATCGGATCCAGATTTACAACTATAAATTATGTTCTTGTATCAGACCCGTTTATGGCATTATTGTCGGTGACACTCTCCTTTGCTCAAATTGTAAAAATAACATCAATTCACCACAGGGTTGGCAGCAATTTCCCGGTGCAGGAAATACTGGGCGTGAAATACCGGTAAATACTGCCCGGGAAATACTAAAAACGCGGGAAATACTGGGAAATACTCCACTACTCATTCAGAAATGGGAAATTTTAAACTAAATATCTTAGATATATTAATTAGAGGGGCTAATATAGAGGCCTATATCTAATACAGGTTGACATATCAGATCAAATAGGCAATATAAGCACATCATAGCATATCTATAACCTTTTCAGCTCTACATAGCAGATACAACACCTACTATTTATTGCACAAACAATGTTGGTGGAATTTCTAGAAAGCATTTTCAGTAGCTCTAGGCTGCAACAACAACTTCCAGTAAAATAGTTTCATAATATTAATAAACTTTATGTCATGAATGGTTTACTTAAACTGATACACAATGCATTAGCATGCTGCACATATTGCCTTGAATTCTCAGCCTATTAGAATATTGATTTAAAATAGAGGTCTAAGCTGAAATTGCCAAACTGTTGGTACACTTACATATATATCTACAAGTATTGTTTATTTAGTTAGCCTCAGATTTCTACATGTATGTAAATCAATGCTCTGAGCTAGGCCTTCTCCCACACTCAGCTCATATGCATGTATGATACTGTCTCACAATGGAAAGCCAGCAAGGTCTCTAAATGGGGATTACCTGATTGAGATGACAACACATTTCATTGTGTTATATATGATTATATACTAATATTATCTACTATTTAGTATTTATACTATTACATGCTACAATATGACCTATTAAAAACACAGACTTTCACACTATATTCAACATATTCTATAGATTTCAGGTTTAAATAGCAAATACAATTTTTACATTTCAGCAACTTCAGAATGAAATGTATTCAGTCATCATAGCACTAACTTAGATATAATTCACACTCAAATTTGGTAAAGCAAATTTCAATTATCTCATAGAAAATATATATTTTCAGATCAAGAGGCTAGTTTTGAAAATAAACTACTCAACTCAGTTATCAAGCCAGTCATTCCAGCGGTAAATTTTCAAAAATAGTTTTCTCTGGCTCTGCAAATGGCCATTTATCAAAGGCTACTGCAGAAGCTATTTTTCACTGACTTGAGTGCTTAAAGGGTTAAGCAAGTAGACAGCAATAGGTAGACCTCAGAAGTAAGTTTACATTGCATGTTCTGACAGTAATTAAAACCGTTTATTATTGTGTAGGTAATTGTATACAGATCTACTGAACTACATGCATATCTATAGACGGTGATTTACTGTCAAATATCCAGTCATACCTCATAAAATTATAATGGTATTTCATTGGATGTTCAGTTTTGTCTGTTGTAGTGTTGCTTTAGCAGTTAGAGGACTATATTCCTTATACATAGGTTTGCAACTTATGCATAATACATGTATGTCACTAGATGATATTTAACAATGCTTGTCAGTCTTTTCCTAAGAATGACAAACATCCATGAGGTGAAATATATAAATTTTACACCTAATATCTGAGTATTTGCCAGTATTTACCACTGCCCTGGGAAATACTAGTATATCCCAGGAAATTGACAACCCTGATCCACCACATCACTAGAGTTGAAATTACGCGATTACATCACCCTCGAAAACACATGACGCAATACTGAAATTGCACCTGCAGACTAAGTAGGGGATACTTATAAGCAATCAATCAAACAATATTGGCAAATCCGACATGTGGGCATATGCCCACACGGTATCACATAAGTCTTTAAATTAAAACTTGGTGTAAGGGATGTTGATAACCTTAGTCTAATCTGTTTAAAATATTCATAAATGACCTTCCCTATGTCAGGGGCCTATAAGCATCAAGCTAATAGGCACAGCCTCTAGTGGACTCCCAGTTATCATATTTGTAATTGCTATATTTAGCAAGAGAATAAATCAAACCAAAATCAAATCTAAAGGGGTTATTTTTATTTTTATGCATGTTTTATTGCAGTGAATGTTTGCTAGTTATGAAATTGTCCAAATTTGTTGATAAAATTCTTAGTATTATATTAAATCGGCAAAAATGTGCTTACACCCTCGAAAACCCATTATCAGATGATATGGTGGTGTTCCATATTCTCGCGGTAGTTACGACAATAGGCATCACAATAAAATAAATTAATCTTCTCTGATTGAAATGTTGTTGGGATTTGAATGTCAGTTCTATTTCCCGAATTGTCCACAAAATCGAATCCAATTTTGTGCAGGCAGGGTATGAAATAACGGTCGGACATCGGTCATGTCCGATCAAATCTGGATGGGTAAAAATATTTTACTGAACATGAATTTTGGGGAAAATTTGCAAATTTTGGAAAAAGAGAACAAGTGAACAATGTAATGTTGGTATCGCACTCAAATACGATAGATCGATCGAGCGCGCGTTTGTGCGTCATTTGCACATTTCTAAGGTGAAAACGATATTCACCTTGGTTACCAGTATTCGTGATCTGTCAAAACGCGTCATACCGGCAAATTCATCCTAGAGGGTGGTCTTACAATAGCTAATTGTCCCGGGAATAGTGTAAACCTTTTATACTGGCGAATTTTCTGATTTCTAATGAGGGATATAGACCGTGAGTGACTTGAAAATTAAGTCATACGGCGAATAAATGACAGATAAAATTGCATAGAACATCTGATAAATGATACCACTCAAAATCTTGTCATTTCGCTAGTCTGAAAATGATCGAGTCAATGCAAAATTAGCAATGGCGGATCTACAAAATCGGCCACTGCGCACGAGTTAGTGATGTGTTCTTACACACCTTCTGTCATGAGAAGAGAATTTGGTCTCGCGATTTCATTGGTTGTTGGACATAATTATATCTAGAAAATCCAATGACATTACGTGAGAGATTTTCACAGAAGTTTGAGACGCGTTTGTTCACGCCTTCGATACTGAAGAAGCTAATTCTTCCTCGCGATTTCCTTGGTAGCTGTATATAGAAAACCAATGAAATAGCGGGCGAGTTTTCTCACAATAGAAGTGAAGAAAGCAAGTTCATAAATAATCGCACTGTAGAAGACACTTGACAACACGCGCGTTACCATTATATTCGCGTTCTACAATTAACCATTTAATGGTCAAATTTGCCTAAAAATTTTAATTAAAAATAGTTAATGGCCATTTGCTGGTCAAGAGATTATTTTTGAAAATTTACCACGGGAATGACTGTCTCAGTTACTGAATAAGCCATTTCAATGGAAAATTTCAAAAATAATCTCGACCTGCAAGTGAACATTTATCAGGAAAACTATCACACGCCTTCTTTGACAAATGTGTTCTAAAGTGAAAATTTTTTTACATTTAATTGTACATGACTGTGACAGCAGTTGATGTGTTGCTAAAATGGCATCTGAGCGAAAAGTGCCCAAAGGGGCAACCCTTTCTAAATGGAGGACCGAGTATAAGTGGTTAAGTCCTCATTTTCTGGGTCCTACAGTTGACTATGAGATTGTTCTATCTTAAGTTTATGCATTTTCTCCTGTTTTTGTATCACCTCGTGAAGACACCAGGGTAGGTGGTCGTATTTCAGAGAAACTGGCCATATTCTCGCGGTAAACAGACAACATTATCTATGGTAGACCAGTGTAGTCAAAACACACAAAAGAAATTTCAAAACTGTTTTACAAGTTAAGGCTTCTACAAAACGCTATTATTTCTTTGAAAATCTGTCAAAATGTTGTTTCTCTTATGGCTTAGGCAGTAGGACATGCCATTGTTTGTTTATAAGACGCGTGATTGCGAAACCCCTAAAATTATTACATGATAACGTAGCGACTTCCTGAGCTTATTTTAAATGGCGACCCTTATTTCTGCCATACATTTTAATCATCCAGCATCGAGGCAGAATCGCTGATCACAGGACTTGTTGATGTTGCTGATATAACTACATTAGCAAACGACGTATTTCAGTCAGAGAGAAGTTTTATATATTAGTTTTTTGTGAGTTAGTGATGGGTTTTGAAAGTAGGGTACACACACATACCATATAATATCCATTGGTGTTTGTACATCACACCTTTCTATTTTACTCACTAATAAGAAGGGCATTTTTTGGAAAAAAGTTGTTTGCGAGCATCTTTGACTTCCTGGTTACAGCGTCGCCACAGGAAAAGACCTTAGGAGGCATTGGTTTTTATTTATAGCAAAAAAATCAAATTCCCGTGAGAATATGGAACCTGCAAGAATATGAGATGGGAGTATACATATTGTGGTCAAACGCAGTATTTTATTCAGATAAGCCTTCACAGCGAGTTCACTTTTCCACTCGAAAACTGGTATCAAATGATATTCCTTTGAATTATTTACGTTATGCAGGGGATTGGCGTCCACACTATGCAATGTGGATATCTACATGTCTTGTGGTCGATCATGTCATTGTCATAACCAGACATCTTCATGTCCGTTGAATTAATAGCTGTCTTTTCTGAAATATTTACGTTTGACATTGGGAATGTATGAAAGACAGATTACGACAGGATTCGCGGATCGGGATCTGCATTTGAGTCACAAAGTTCAAAGTTCAAAGTTCAAAGTTGCTTTATTTCATGGTTTTTTCTATACATGTACATATAATCTAAACAGGCAGTCCATCAAAGGCATGGCCTATTGAGTGATGGACTCCTTACACACATTACAAAACATTCATACATTAACATATATATGACACACGAGCCAGTGGCACAGTGACAGAATGCTGAAAAGCTACCTTGATATGAAAACTTATACAGGGACTTGACTACCTTTCTGGGATTATTAGCCAGTAAACTAACCTATTTGGGGATTTTATTAGCCATACAGATTTTCCGTTAGAAAGGATATGAGTCTCGCCTCAGACTTAAAATGTACAATACATACATACATACAAACATACACATACATACACACATACCACGGTTTCCACAAACTTCTAAATACAGGAAGTCTGGGACTTTTTGGGTAACACGTTTTCTTAGGACTTCTTAGGAGGGTATTATGGACTCATGCATTTATTGCCTCTTCGTCCACATCTTCCAATTTCTTTAGCTTAAACTTTCCTTTCATGTGACTTCCTGGCGACTTGTATTCTGCTGTGAAATCATATTTCACCTCTAGATTATGCCAAAAAGCATCCAACCCAACCTCAAATGCAAACACGGTTTCAGCACTTATTAGTTGTTCCGGCAACCCATTCCACATTTGCACCACTCTGTTTTTAAATGCATAATTTCTTAAATCTAGCCTGGACATCTTCTTTTCTAGCTGTAAGTTGTGCCCCCTAGTTGGTGTAAAGGTTGCCAGCTCCAGCATGTCTCCAGTGACTTCACTGTTGTATATACCTTTTGATATCTTAAGCACTCCAATGGCATCACCTCTCAATCTTCTATACTTAAGTGTTGGTAACCCCAACTTTGCCAGTCTGTTTGGATAGTCAATTTCCTTTAGAGATGGTGCCTGTCTGGTTGCCCTCCGTTGTACATTTTCTACTTCCATAACATCTTTTTTTTTAACTGTGGGCTACAGACACTAAGCACATGCTCGAGATGGGGCCTCACTACTGCCTTGAACATGTACACAAACATATCCTCATCTAAATACGTGGAACTTCTTCGAATCAGACCCATAATGCCATTTGCCTTGTTGACCTGTGCTTGTATGTGGTGCCTGAATGTAAGACATTGGTCCATCACCACACCTATATCCTTCTCTTTGTTTACTTTTCCCAGTATCACCTTCTCATTGGCTTGGTTGTATAGGTGTTATTTCTTGCCTTTATCCTCACCTTGCTTCCCACTTGGCACGGTCATGAGTTTACACATATTATGGTGAAATCGCAGTAGCCAAGTATCTGACCATTCCTGCAACATGTAAAGGTCCTTCTGCAGCTCTTCATCATCTTTTGTGCTCTTTATCTCTCTGTAAAGCTTTGTGTCATCTGCAAACAGATATGTGGTCGAATTCACCATATCTGGTAAGTCATTTATATAAATGACAAATAGTATTGGCCCTCGCACAGTAGCCTGAGGGATTCTACTAGTAACACCTCTGCTTCTTGAATCAATCCTTTTCACCACCACTTTTTGCGTTTGACCTGTCAGAAAACTTATCCATGCAATTATCTTGTCACTAATACCATAACTTTCTACTTTACCTAGTAGACGACGATGGGGGGTACTGTATCGAATGTCTTCATGAAATCCATGTAAATGGTGTGAATCGAGCCTCCTCTATCCAAGATACTAGGCAACTCATCCATCACTTTGAGCAATTGTAAATCTGTAGATCTCCCGGAGAGGAAACCAAATTGCTGTATACTGAACAGATCATTCCTGTGCATGTGTTCGAGGATTCTCATCCTGACCAATTTCTCCATAAGTTTGCAGACTACACTTGTTAGGCTCACCGGCCTATAATTCCCAGGATCTGACTTCTCTCCCTTCTTGAATAGTGCTGTGACATTCACTATTTTCCACATATCTGGTACTTTGCCTTCTGCTAATGACTTGTTAAAAACCAATCCTAGCATATCCTCAAGTTCTAAAGCAACATTTGATGGACATTGTCAGGTCCAGGGGCTTTGTTTTTCATTATACTTCTACAGAGTTTCTGTACCTCTTCCACTGTCCAAGGTTCATCATGACATTTTTCTCGCACTAGCATATATGTTAACTTAGGTATATCTCCTTCTGGTTCAATGGTAAAGACACTTGTAAAGAAATAAGCCAGAACATCTGCTTTTTCCTTATCCATCTTTGCTAATTTGCTTTCCCCATTTTCTGATGTTTTGAGCTTGCCGATATCAGTTTTTGCAAGCCTTTTCGAGTTTACATATCTCCAAAAGAGTTTTGGATCAGTTTGGCCTTTCTTGCTATCTCCTTTTCCTTCTCCCTCTTAACTTTTCTTACCAATCCTCGGACCTGATTTCTTATTTTGCTGTACTCCTTATGCTTAGCTTCATCCTTTGTCTCTATAAATCTCTGCCAGCATCTGTGTTTCTTCTTGATCTTCTTGATTATCTCACCCGTTAGTTTCACCTTTCCTCGACTTTTGTCAAACCTGCTGCCCTTGGGACTCATCTTTGGTACATACTTGTCCGGCACTTCATTATATCCATCCATGAATCTTCCCAGTGCTTCTGGTAGAATCCAGATTTGCTAGCTCTGTGGTCCAATCTATATTCAAAGTATTTCTCATATCCCTTTTAAATCAGCCTTGGAGTAGTTCCATTTGCCATCTTTGCATCGGCTTCCCTCAACATGGCTAAGATACTTTCCTCTCGCAACAATAATATTTTTGTCAGGGGTGTAATGGTTTATATTAAACTATATAAGTGGCCTCGTAATGATGCTCCCTTGGGTGCATAAGGATCGGTGAGGTACCTCTGACGAATCAACATTCACAAGACACCAACTTAGTTCTATGTACTGTATATTTTCTCTCTCGTGATACCAAACGAGTACCATTGTTTGTATAGTATATTTTTAATCATCTTGTCTAGGCTCCTAAATTGAGTTGTGGACCATCATACCGGTGACACAAATAGTTGGGACGAGACGGTGAGGTTCAATCTCGATGGCAATGGCCGCACGGCCCCACTGGAACATTATCGCTCCACCGGCTCTAGAAGTTTGTCTTTGTACTTTTCGGAGATTCACGATACAGGATCCGTAACCCCATAGCTAACCAGCCCTCCTGCGCATCCTGTACATGCAGTGCAATGGAGCGGAGCAGTAGGATGGACAAATGCATACCCCTGTGAGTTACAAGAGGAACCTGATGTGGGGATCGAATGAGAAGCGAACCCACGCCTACCCTCAACACACACGTGTTTCAGTCTCCTTCCTTCGATGATCAGCGCTCCTTAGATATGGAAGTAGCATCATATGACAGGAGAGCTGCATGCATGCTCACTGACTATGTCCGAAATTTCCCCGGTGTGGAAATACCAGCACCGATTCAACACAAGTATTCGCCGATCAGCCAGGGGACCTTCCGCGATGCCTCGCAGGCGGGTACTCACTACATCACATTGTTGGATATCCGCGATAGGCACCTAACACCTTTGCCGGATCACGGTCGACCATGACAAAGACCCCTATGGGGGCACACCAATTCTTCTTGACCATTACGTTCACCCATGTCATCAGAGGCTGACCAATGCCCCCCCCCCCCCTCATGCACCATGTACCGCATCTCCTCCTATCAGAATGTCGTCGCCATATTGTCGATCAGTACCATGACACGAACTGGGGGATGCGGAACATCAATTTCAATATTATACCAGAAGAAACACATCATCACACGGCATGCACCACCCCCATCAATCTCTTGGACCATATCCGTATGAAGAATGCCCGTCACAGCAACCTATGGAACTTCTGCATCACAGACACAGAACACCTCCACCAGTCTATAGACCAACACCTGTCTATAGACCCGCATCAGGGCGGTATTTGGTGGAACCCATGTATCGTGCACAACATTTTTGTTGGGAATCACGTTCACGGATGCAATATCAGCGAGAACAACAGCGGGAACAACCACCAACACCAACACCAACACGCAGACCAGCATCTGCGTTCACACCATTCTCCCTAGCACCGCCACCAGGATTCGTGCCTATAGTTCCATATCATGGTCATTCTCCCTCCCGAATTCAGTGGGGAGAGTGACTGGGCCAATTACAAGTGCCCGTTCGAGATCATTAGCCACACAAACGAATGGATGGATCAACAAATGGGAGAGTATCTGGCTGCAAAGCTGTCGGGTAAAGCAGTACAACTCCAAGCAGATTTGTGGTCAGAGGCCATACCAACATATACAGAGCTGGAAAACACGCTGTCGGAAAGATTCTGAGACACCGCCCTCGGAGAAACAAGTCGTCTTCAGCTTACAAACTTGCGTAGATGAGCTGGGGTGACCTTGCTGGAATTAGCCAGTCGTATCCAGCAACTTGTTACATGCGCATACCCCAGCACCAATCATGAGGGAGTTACGCATCTTCATCGTGACACCTTCATCGACGCGTTGAGCAGTGAGCCCTCAAAGAAAAACTGTTTCTGAGAGAGCATAATAATTTACAGTCAGTAACAGCGACTGCTGTCAGAATCGAGAATTTCTTGGAGTGGGAAAAAGCCAATCGCCGCCAATTGCATCCAATTAATGAGGTAAACGATGCACACCTAATCGCCACCGACACCACATCTGCACCGACATCCGCATCAGCAACAGGCCCACGCACCACCCAATCTGAACACCCCACCAGTTACAATCACGCACCTAGAGCAATATGGTATCCCACAACAACTCCCCCGGATGCGGAAACCAGCACAACAACAACAATAGACAAAACATGCACGGTATGTTGGAAGAGATAACCAAACAGATCTTCTCACTCACTAATTTAGTCACCACACTCAGCACCACCATCGCCACACAGTCGACTACACGACCAGCTTCAAGTACGGTAAAAGACACACAGCCGCCAAACACATGTTATGGATGTGGTCTGCCAGGTCATTGGAAAGAACGATGCCCAAATCGGCCTCCATCTACAACTCGAACAGCTGACCAATGTACACCATTAAACTAGAACGGCCACCGATTATAGAGTCACTTCGGTGCCCACTCTCACAACCCGGCTCAACTACGGCCTCCAGACAACAACGTCAGGTAGGTAACACTACAAATACTACATATGCGACAGTACACAACCACACCCACCCAGCTTCACCTAAGTCAGTGCCAACCATGTGCACTGCATCCGCAGTACCGCTAACATCTCCCTCTGCGAGAGGTTGTGCCCACGCAACCTCCGCATCTCGCAAACCTTCTTTCCTATGGAAAACGGCAGTGGTTGGTTCTAGCACCTCCACTGAAACAACGTTTATACAAGCACCACGACCCGCTGCCAAAGCACTTAGCACCCAGTGCCCCTTGGTGGTATGCAACTCACAGGCCCTAACAGCATTCTAGCAGCAGTAACAGAGACACAGACAGCGGTCAGCCTTCAGCATCATGCATCCGTAAGCAACAGCATCATCCAAAGAGCGGCAAACCACCGCACCACCACTGCTTCTTTTGCGCATCCACTAAACATCCCATGATGCATTGTCAGAAGT
Organism: Chaetoderma sp. LZ-2023a; assembly: GCA_034401795.1. Classification (NCBI taxonomy): domain Eukaryota; kingdom Metazoa; phylum Mollusca; class Caudofoveata; order Chaetodermatida; family Chaetodermatidae; genus Chaetoderma; species Chaetoderma sp. LZ-2023a. The sequence goes on from CM067359.1 coordinate 158,985,748, forward strand.
GGCTAACACAGCTGGCCCTTATCCGTGACTGCACCAGTCCTGTCCAGACTGCTGTCTACACCAATTCATGATACAGCACACCAGCATCAACAACACAACCATTTCTACCCACCCAGCTCCTCATCGCCTAAGCAATCACAGCAGTGGCGACAAAGAGTTGGTCCTTCCCTCACTCAGCCAGCAGTTGCACTCACGGAAGCTATCCAAAAGCAAACAGACTACATACAGGATGATACTGCACCAAAAGAAATCTCGCAGGCAGTATCATTTAGAAACTCTTCCACAAGCACACCGCAAAGTAATATACAAGTGTTCTTGCCTGTTTAGTGGCGTTTCGACCAGTGCCACAATAGACACTGGAGGTTCCATCACCGTTTTAACCAGCGCTTATATGAGAGCATCCCACCTCATAAAAAGCCACCCCTTAGGCCTACAAACATTCTTACAAACAGCTACCAGAGCCGATGCTCCTGTGGCTTGTACAGTAAACCTGGTGATACAGATAGAGTAAATGCAATTCATACAGCGAGTTGTAATTGCTTCTATTCAAAATGATGACCTGCTAGGTTCTGACTTCCTCAGTGCCAGCGAAGCCACCATCCATTGCAGACAACAGGCTTACACGGCCGACGCATACCCCTTGGACTGGAATCATCACTATATGACACTTGTACGGTGATTTTGGCATCTACGTCCACAGTTGAGCTGGGACAAGAGGAAATATTATGGGCCACCGCACCACAGTTAGGAAGCAACACACACAAAGCCATGCTGGAACCTGACCCTGATTACATGATCCCCTCACAGTGCGCAAGTCCCCGGATGGTCGTGGACACAACCAACAAGGATCATATACCACTTAGGGTATTCAATGGCACAGTAGATCCAATAACACTAGTACCGTGAGTTCGTTGTGGCAGCCTGGTGGATGTGGTATCACTGGAGACATCAGCTACCACACCTACAACAGCAACAACTTCTGAGAATGATTTGCCCGAACACCTGCGCGGCAAATTATTTGCGAGCCACAGTTGGTTTAACTCAATCTCACAAACGTGATGTATGACGAATATTACATAAGTATTACGAAAGTTTTTTGGCCGGAGACATGGATCTGGGAGAAACTCACCTCGTGTGACACTCCATTGACACCAGAAATAACCGACCCGTTCGACAACCCATACAACGTCTTCCCATTCACAAGGAAGCGGAAGCATATCAACAGGTAAATGACATGTTGCGAACAGGAATCATAGAGCCCTCAGCATCCCGTTGGTCCAGTCCCATTGTACTAGCAGACAAGAAGGACGGATCTTTGTGGTTTTGCATTGCCTACCGCTGCCTAAACGATCTCAGCGCCAAAGACGCGTATCCATTACCGCGGATTGATCAGGCCTTAGATTCCTTGTCCGGAGCCAAGTGGTTTTGTACCCTTTATTTCGCTAGTGGGTACTGGCAGGTAGCCATGGATGAGGCTGACCGGGAGAAGACCGCATTCGTATGCAGAGACAGTCTTTTCCAATTCCGCAAGATGCCTTACAGCTTGTGCAACGCTCCTGGAACGTTTAGACGTCTCATTGAGCATGTACTCACTACACTACAGTGGGAGATCTGCCTCTGCTACATCGATGACGTAATCGTTTTTGGCTCTTCATTTGAGCAGATCCTGTCCAACTTGGACAAGGTTCTTATGCGCTTTCATGCCGCAAACCTCAAGGTCAAACCCAAGAAGTGCCATCTTTTGAGACAGAGCATCGAGTTTCTGGGACACACCATATCCACTGATAGCCACTCAACCTACCCACACAAAAACAGTAGCGGAGTGGCAAACCCCCAAATTCAGTCAACGACACCCAGAGTTTCCTGGGTCTCTGCCAGTACTATCTTCGGGCGCTGACGTCATCATGCTCTCCCACACTCCATCGGGCATTCCTGCCTGAAATTTGAACAGGCGAGTTTATAAGCATTCAATCTGAACAACCGCTTCATCTGTGGTAAATTTATAATTGGGGTAATAACATGAAGTGGGTGAGAATGGGAAGAGGTTGGCGGAACAACTTTTCAGTCCTTCCCCTCGGACAAATGAGAAAGTTTTCAGATACGACTTCCCAGATCTTGTAGACCCAGTCTGAGGAGGGAGAGGGCGAGTACGTATTGCGTCATCGTCCGCAGCATTAGTCATCTGTGCACCGGACACCTGGCTTGGTAGGAGAGGGGTCGAACTGGCACCGCAGTGCTCAGGACTAATGTCGGGAATACTTATTTCCGTAGGAACATCTGTCTGGCTACATGTGTCACGTGAAATGCCCAGTCTGAGCTCTGGCACTGGTCGTTACTGACACAAGGTTTAAGTTGATCGAAGTGGATGACTGAGGTCAGGCCATCCGAGGCGCAGATACAGTAGGTCACGTCCGACTTCTTACCTACTACTTTTGCAGAACGTCGTGAATCATGAACCCAAACCATCTTTCCCGCCTCATACGGATCTCCATGCACTCGCTGGTCATGCCACGTTTTCTAACGCCGGTGTACAGTGGATAATGTTGCTCTTACTAGCTCATGGGTCTGTTCTATCCACTGCCGCATGAGCTCTACATAGTGAGAAGGTGAATTTTTCTCTCCTGGAATCCTGGGCATGGCCAGATCCGGGGGTAAGGCTAATTCACGGCCTATCATTAACCAAGCAGGGGTATAACCCGTGCTGAAAGGTATTGAAGTGCGGTATGCCATGAGCACGTACGGGAGTCATAAATCCAAATCTCGAAAATCTAGGCGTGCTTCCTTTGTAAGCATTTCCACCAAGGTGAGTTTGAACCATACCACCATCCCATCACTAGGAGTTTTGACTATATGAAACAATTTGCAGAGTTCAGAGATCAGCCAGCTCTCAAAATTACTTCCTTGGTCGGAGTGCAGTTCATAGGGCATACCGAATCGGCAGAACACATTGCTGGTCAGAACCTCTGCTATTGGGGATGCCTCTTGGTCCGGCAAAGCGAATGCTTCTACCCACTTTGTAAAATAATCTTGCAATACAAGAATGAATTTGTTTCCTTCATCCATCGTATTCAAGGGTCCGAGCACATCAATTGCCACTTGCTCCCATGGTGCACCAATAATTTTAACTTGTAGAGGTGCGGAATGGTGCTGACTAACAGTGAGTCTTTGACATGGGACACATCTGGCGACCCATGCCTTCACACTATCGCGTATTCCGATCTGTTGGAATCTTTGTTTTATCCGTGTGGTGGTTCGCTCGACGGCAAAGTGTCCAGCGCTATCGTGTAGTTGTTCTAGAATAGTCTTACGATAATGCTCAGGGATCACTATCTGGTTATTAATGTAGAGAATGTTGTCTTTTATGTGACACTCTCCAAACCACTGATAGTAATATTTTGCCGTGGCAGAAAGTGATGTAACAGATTCCTTAGGAGAACGTACCCCCTCCTGGATCCATGTTTGCGTGTCCATTGCTTGTTCATGAGCGACTGTCTCCGTGTTCCACTCTGCGCACAGCAATTTGGGGAACACTGGAGGTGGTTCTGTAGTGTGTGTCACGGTGGTGGCCACTTCTTGTTCATCCTTAAGCCCGATCCTACTCAAGGCATCAGCATTTCCATGCAGTTTAATGGGTCTATGAACAACATTGAAGTTGAAGGCCTGCAGTGATTCCTGCAACCTCGCTACCTGGACATCCAGATTTTTTAGGTTTCTGAGCCAGCGTAGTGAGGCATGGTCTGTACGCAGGGTAAATGGGCGCCCATACAGAAAGTGTCTATAATACATGATGAAATGCACTTCAGCTAGCAAAATATTGTTGTTGCGAGAGGAAAGTGCCTCGAGCGGGCCTCCGTCACAGGAAAATGCCTTCAACGTCGAAGCGGAGGAAAAGAGCTGGCAAAAAGGGCCACTCTTTTGTTCACCAGAAAATGCTGGGTGCTGAAAATCCTAGTGAAGCTACAGTTAAGGTGTTGCATGCTGGTTTACGTGAAGACAGGCCGAACGATTTCTGAAGAATTCCCAAGTCACCGTCTTATGTAGTTCCAAAGATACTGTATTGGTAGATGCCACTTTATTTATGTGGGCCTTCTGCTACAGTCTAACCTACCAGTTAGTAGAAAGTGGTGGTTGGTTGCTGCGGTGCGGGATGCCACCTCCTCTGTAACAGTGGACTCTCTCATATCTGAAGAGTGACAGTCAACAGACGATGAGTGGAGTGTGAAATGAACAGGACCAGTGATATCCGACCTTGGTGCATAGACAAGTGACGCAAGTTGGAGAAGGGGCAGTGGTGGTGCATAGGGTGGGGTCGTACCTTGGGAGGGAGTTGGTCTTACGATTTCAGGACTTGGAAGGCTACACTGAGTTGTGCGGTTTTGCTGTTCTTTAAAACAAGCCAAGGCCTCATCGGGCCTCTTCACTTCCATGCTATTTATTATATGTTCCACTCCACAAGAAGCATGGCCCAGGCCAGCCTCAGCTTCCGCTTGTGGTAACTCTATAATGTGGGTAACAGCATGAAGTGGGTGGGAATGGGAACGGGGTCAGTGGAACAACTTTTCCGTCCTTCCCCTTGGACAGTACAAACGAGAAAGTCTTCAGATGCGACTTCCCAGATCTTGTAGACCCGCTCTGAGGAGGGAGCGGTCGAGTACGTATCTCGTCATCATCCTCAGCATTAGTCAGATGTTCAGCAGACTCCTGGCTTGGTAGGAAAGTGTCGAACCGGCACCGCGGTACTCTGGACTAATGTCAGGAATACCTGTTTACGTATAGACATCTGTCTGGGTACCGGTGTCACATGGTCTCACCTATTACCACATAGGGGCATTTCCACTGGTAACTCAGTTTGCAGAACGTCGCGAATTGTGACTCCAAACCTTTTTTCCCACATCATACGGGTGTCCATGCACCCTTCGGTCATGCCACGTTTTCTGACGCCGGTGTGCAGTGGATAATGTTGCTCTCACTAGCTCATGGGTCTGGTCTATCCACTGCCGCATGAGCTCTACGTAGAGCGATCATGAATTTTTCTCTCCCGGAATCCTGGGCATGGTCAGATCCAGGGGTAAGACTAATTCACCGCCTAATATTAACCGAGCAGGAGTGTAACGGAGCTGGGGGTAGCAGTGGTGACGGCTCTAATGGTGTCTCTGTGTATGCTGAATTGGTGTAGACAGCAGTTCGGATGGGGTTGTTATGATCACAGATAAGCGCAACTTGAGCGAGCCACTTCTTACAGTGCATCATGGGGTGTTTAGTAGATGCACAGAAAAAGCAGTGTTGGTGGGGGATTCTCTCATTCTTATGGTGGTGCTTTCTTTTGTGGATCCATGATGTGGAGTGTATACTCCCCTCCGAATCACTGCTGCTGCTGGTAGATGCAGTGGATGATGCTGTACGGGACAGTGTGTTGCATACCACCAAGGGACACCGGGGATTCAGTGCCTTGGTGGTGGGTCATGGTGCTTGAATAAACGTTGTTTCAGCGGAGGTGCTACGACCTAACACTGCCGTTTTACACAGGAAAGAGGGTTTGTTAGATGCGGAAATTACGGGGTCACAATTTCTGGCAGAGGGAGATGTCGGTGCTGCGGATGCGGAGTGCATCTTTGGTACCTACATATAGGAAGCTGGGTGCTTGTGTGTTTACGATGTCATAGGAGACTGTGGTTTAATGTGGGCCACCTGACGTTGTTGTACAGAGGCCGCAGTTGAGCCAGGTTGTGAGAACAGACACCAAAGTGACTCTTTAATCGGTGCCCTTGTTAGTTTAACAGTGTCTCAGGCTGTGGGGTTCATCGGTCAGTGGTCGGAGTTGTTGATGGAGGGCGGTTAGGACATCGCTCCTTCCAGTGGCCTGGCTGACCACATCGAAAACATGTGTTTTGTGGTGGTGCGGAAAGGACTGTGGTTGCTGGTCGTGTGGTAGATTGTGTCGCATTGCACCCTTTGACCTTCCTGGTGTGTTTCGTTGTCCTCACCACGCCAGACAGAGGCCCAGTTCTCCACACAGGATGCAGCCTAGAGTAGGTGCCTTTCCGTATAAGCTTGAGATAAAAACCTGTCCAAGTTAGGGGAACATAATCCAAAACAGAGTCAAGGCGCACCCTGTCAACTCCCGACCCAAGTGGACACAGTACTGGATGCCAATTAAGAGGTCGTCTTAGTGAGGGCCACAGCCCGGCTGGACCGTATCATGGAGGTGATGCCTGCTAGACGTCATTTTAGCTAAGGGCCTCGCATAGATCGTCTTTGGATGTCATTAGCAAGAGGCCCCGCATAGATCGTACTAGCCAGGTCAATCATCCTGCGGGTACTTGGGACCCCAGACCACTCCACCCATCCAGCAAGTGACAGGTTACACCTTGTCACACACACACCTTCCCACTTCGCAAAGAATCACTTTTCATGACCTCTGATCACAGGAGACATGACTCGCAATATGAACGCTTGCCATGGCTTGACTGTACATTGAGCCATCTTGACCACTTATAACCAAGAACGGGTTGATGAACTGACATGATCAAGATGACTGGCCAGTGAGCCAGTTGATAGTGATCAGCTCAGGGTCAACCGACAGTCTGATCCATACCTATCTGCCAACAGAATACGAACTTTGACCGTTTTCCCCAGCCTTGCCTGCAGGCCATCTCTAGCAAACACAGCGAACTTCTAGTCTGCTAGAGATTTCCTGGGTGTGGACTATCAACGATCATCCACATACCACACATGTCCACTTACTATTACCAAGTTCAGCAACCCGAACAATGCACCGACTAGACGGTACCACAGTAGGATGTTAATTCATCCTTCGTTAGACATGGAGGCCTTCAGTATCTCCTCTGCACTATACAGCACCTAAATCGTTTACGTGTCTCTGGACCCTCACGGGCCCACTGCCACCTGTTGTGGTGAACCCTTCGAGGAGCCTATCCCCCTTAGTTCGTGACTGTTGTACTGAAGGTGGTGACTAGTTTGTTGCGCGCGGAGATCTGCTTAGTGATCTCTTCTAACGTATCATGCATATTCTGTCTGTTGTTATTGTTGTGCTGGTTCCCTCATTCTTGGGCGTTATTGTGGCTTCCCCATTGGGACTGGCCACGCCTCTTCCTCTAGACACGTGATTCTGACTGTGTTTGTGTGCGTGCGTGCGTGCGTGCGTGCGTGCGTGCGTGCGTGCGTGCGTGTGCGTGCGTGTGTGCGTGCGTGCGTGCGTGTGTGTGTTCCTGTTGTGCGTGCTGGTATGATGCTGATGCTGATGCGGGTGCAGTGCTGTTGTCAGTGGTGGTGGCGAGATTGATATCATTCATTTCATTTATAGGGTGCAGTTGATGGCAATTGTTTTTCTCCCGTTCCAAGAAGTTTTTGATTCGAACCACGGTAGCCGTTAACTGTTGGCGACTACCGTGCTCTGTGAGAAATAATTTTTCCTTCAACGCGGATTCACCGCTCAACGCATTGATGAAAGTATCTAGATGTAGGTGGGTGACACCCTTGAGATTAGTGCTGGGATATGCACGGATTACTAGCCGCCGTATATGACTAGCTAATTCCAGTAAAGTTTCTCCCGCATGTCGACGTAAGTTTTTCAGCTGTAGCCAACTAGTTTCCCAGAGGGCCGTGTCGCTGAGTCTTTCCGACAAGCGCTTTCCAGTTATGTATATGTTGGTGTGTAGTCTGTGCCTAAGTCTGCCAGGACCTGCAGCAATTTTCCCGACGGTTTTGTGGCCAGATATTCTCCAATTTGTTCATTTGTCCATCGGTTTGTGTGGCTGATGATTTCGAACTCAACTTTATAATTGGCCCAATCATTCTCCCCACTGAATTCATGGGGGAGAATGACCCGGCCAAGTCCACGTGGTGAAGTGATTGGCGCAAATCTGCGTTTTGGTGGCAGTGGTTTCCTGTCGGTGTACCTGACGATGCTGATGATGTCATGTCCATGAAGGCAATTCCCGTCAGTGATGTGGTGCATGATATGTTGGTTCTGCCGAATACCGCCCTGATGCAGGTCTATAGACAGGTGTAGGGCTATAGACTGGTGGCGGCGTGTTGTGTTGACGATGCAGACGTTCTGCTGGTTGGTGAGATGGGTGTTCCTCGTACTGTGGCAGTGCAGGTGACTGACGAGGACGATGTGCCTGGTGTGTAGGTCTTCTGATGTATTGCTGATAAGGAGTTGCCGCATCCTCCGGCTCATACCATGGTACTTATGGATAATACGGTGATGACTCATGAAGTGGGGGAGATGCAGGATAAGGTACATGAGCGTCTGGCCACTGGTCACCCACTGATGACGTTGATGAACAATATGGTCGTGAAGGATAAGAATAATGCCCCTATATGGGTTTTTGTCATGATTGTCTGTGATCCGGCGTAGAAGGTGATGGCCTATCGCCGATATGCGATAAGGTAATAAGTTGAGTTCCCACCTGCGAGGCATCATGGAATCTCCCCTCGCTAATTGCCGAAAACTCATGTAAAGGCGGTGCTGGGCATTCCCCACCGGGGAAATTAGTGATATTGTCGGTGAGCACACGAGCAGTTCGTCCGTCATATGATGCTACTTCCATGTCGAGGGAGAGCTGACTGTCTGATGAAGGAGACTGAAACTCGCGGGTGTTGAGGGTTGGCGTGGGTTCACTTCTCGTTCAGGCCCCACATCAGGCGCCATTTGTAGCTCGTGGGGGTATGTGCTGATCCGTCCTGTCGCTTTGCTCCATTGCACCGCATGTGCATGATGTGCAGGAGCACTGGTTAGCTGACGTTCTCAGGGTTGCAGATCCCGTATCGCGTCTCTCCAGAGTACAAAGACCGCCCTCTAGAGCCCATGGAACAGAACACACATGTTCCATGGAGCTGTGCGACCATTGCCGCCGAGATTGAACCATACAGTGTCGTCCCTGTTGTTTGTGTCACTGGTGTATCGGTCCATTCTAATTAAGAGTAACGAACAAGATGTTAATAAGTAAACAGTCAAAGATTTAATAAGTAATATATAAACAATTCTATTCGTTTAACAGTAATGAGCACAATAATACAAAACATAGAGCCATCCGATGCCCTTTCCACATGGTTTCGCTGGAGGTACCACACAGATCCTTGAATCCGCAGAGGTATCCCTGTAAGAGAGCATCGCAACGAAGTCACTGGGTAATTTAATATAAACTAGTATACCCATAACACACATACAAAGAAAATATTGTTGTTGTGAGAGGAAAGTGCCTCACGTGGGCCTCCGTCACGGGAAAATGCCTTCAACGCTGAAGCGGAGGAAAAGAGTTGGCAAAAAGGGCCACTTATTTGTCCAAACAGAAAATGCCAAGCACTGAAAATCCTGGTGAAGCTACAGTTAAGGTGATGCACACTGATTTACGTGAAGACGGGATGAATGATTTCCGAAGAATTCCCAGGTCACCGTCTTATGTAGTTCCAAAGTTGCTGCATTAGTAGTTGTCGGTTTATTTATGAGGGCCTTCTGCTACATCCTAACCTACCAATTAGTTGTTAGTAATGAAGACAAGCTTTGGCCGCAAGTGGCAGCGATTCCTATCTAACTTTAGATACATTTGTCCATCAGGCGAAGATGCTCAGCTTCCCGTAAGTCACCCTACATAGCATCTACCTCTGACAGATAGCGTGCGTACATGTTACGGAGCAAGGCTCCCAAATCAAATAACGATCCAGTTACCCTGCCCCGCAACCACATATTGCGTCACCAGGACAAGTTTCACAGTTCACATAAGCAATTATTAGAAAACATCATGTCATTTATGGTGGGGATAGAGAGACGAATATCCATCACTAGCGTCCTTCCCGTGAGGGCGTGGTGGGTTCTAAGACCTCACCCAGACACTACGATGAATTGGATGGATATCCACATCTCGTCCGTCACTGCGTGCTACGAAATTAACATTTGACCTGTCATTATGGTTAAGTTCCATAATGCCCAGAGATGCAATGCAGGTCGGTATTACAACATATTAATTAATATTATTATTTCGCAGTGCTTCCTACTTTAGAGGGGGTATCTACCTAACTAGTATCTGAAGATGCAGGGGACGTGTATGTAGATCAGCACTTTATCTATCACCACTCGGAAACCTCCGATAGTTTCCCAGGGTCGGATCCTAATAACATGTCGATGGGAATCCAAACAATTAATAAGCCTTGCGGATGGAGGATCATAGAAAGAGACAATAACTCGATATAGTAAGAGGCCCTAAAGTTAACTGACCAATTTACACAACCTTGCTGGTGCGTGGGGCTACATCAACACAACAACCGGAAAAGAGGCGTACACTATGCATCTCGAGAAATTGTCCCTAACCACTTTAAACCTATCCTATCGAGCTAGAATAGTCAGGTTTAGTCGGTAACATGTCAGGCTCAAACAATTAGAGCATGATCAGCGACCTCAGTGTAAAATTGATGCTAGCGGGAATATAGTGATGCGGATATATATGTTGCTGTATAGTATTTCCTAGCATACTGCGGTCTAGAGTTTTTACAAATAAACAAAAGTCGAGAACTGCCTGCCGGCGCAGGTGAGCTGAAATCCGAGTGGCACCGTGGTGCTGTTCTATGTATCACCGTCGGCTAGCAGTTACACATGTCTAGCCTGCGCTGTGCCAGCAGTCCTCATGATGGGTTGGCTTCCACGCCGGTGATGCTCTCGATCCTCGATTTTTCATCCGTTTTATGCTACTCGTGATGTCAGAGCCAGGCGCTCCAGCCAATCAAAGGCCGAGCAGTAGCCAATCAGCGTGCAGCTAGAGGTTGGTACGTGGCTATCACGTGCACAGCACATTCTCTATTCATTTAATGCATACACGCGATTACAACAAATTATCGGGATTTTCGACGATAACTCAGCCATTTCTGGACCAATTTTAAAATAGCAAAAAGTTCTATAATCGTCGTTTCATTCCGGTCCTGATAGGTCCCAGGAACGAAGAGACCGGTGTGATTTGAGTAAATCACGAGTACCACCTTGGTACACTATAGGCATACACTCTTGTAGCTCGCGGGGTAGTGTCGGGCCGTTCCGGTGTCTGGTGTCGACTCACCGCGCCACAAGTGCATGACGAATGATGACTATGGTTAGCTTCCGGCCTCAGGGTGATGGATCATGTACGAGACTGCCCTACGGGTAACAAAGACCGGCTCCTAAGGCGGGTGGAACTCAATCGTTCCGGTTGGGCCATGCGACCATCGTTGCGAACATTAAACACAACGGTCTCATCCCAAGAGTTTGTGTCACCAGTATGTCTGTCCATAGCAATTTCGTGATCTATGGACTTACAAGATTTGATTTTGGTGACCTAATTAAAAACAGTAAGTGTATACAATAATTTTACCTAAACAGACTGTCAAGTATGCTAGATAAATATAATGAGCATACGAAAATACAAGACATAGAGACAGCCGGCTGAACTTTTAAATGTAGGGCTCTCAGATGTACCACACAGACTCGTAGGTCCGCAGAGGTATCCCCGCAAGGGAGGCTCCTGTACACAAGACTTAGCTATTTAACTTAATATAAGTTATTATACCTCTAAGCTGAAAGGAAAGAAAATTGTCTTTGTAGTGACAGAAAATTATGTGCCACACACGGGCACTACTCCTAGTGCTAGTTTGGGTGAGGAGTATTATCCTCGCATGGACCATCGTCGCTGAATCCTTGCAAGAGGGAAAATGTCGCCACTGCTTAAAGCGGGAGAAGAGTAGTAGGCAAAAAGGGGCCCACTCTAATATTTAACCAAAAATGCTGTAAAGAAAAGACAACACCTAGTGAGATTATGACTATAAGGCTGCGTGCTGTTTTACGTGAAGACGGAACGAACGACGTCGCCGTCCTATGTAATTCTTAGTATGCTGAATTAGTAGTTGCCGCTTTATTTATGCGGGCCGTCTTCTATGCTTATCCTAATATTTAGTTTTTAGGGACAAGAATTATTTTAGGCCGCAAATGGCCGGTGTCTACCTAGCTGTTAGATATGGCTGTCATTGAGAACGGATGCCCAAAGACACCAATACTGAAGACAGCGCTCATACATGTTATTTAGTAAGATCTCCGAACAGGATAAGAATCCGGACATCTCGCTTTGTAACCACATAAAACGTCACAAGACACTGGTTACTTTTCACAAAAACATTTTTAGCCAACTGGTCTATCGTTACGGTGGGGGTAAGAGAGACGAATGCCCACCGTAAATGTCCTTCCCGTGAGGGCGTGGCAGATCTGAATATCATGCCCAGACATTCTTATGGAATTCGGTGTGGATGCGCATCTCGCCCGTCACCAGGTCCTATGGAACTAACCGTTTAACCTGTCATTAGGTTTAAATACAAGTTGCCCAGCTTTGCACTGCGGTGCGGGAGGATGGTTCAGCAAATTAAAGAAAATAATAATTAAGATATGTTTTCGCAGTGCTTTCCTACATTGGCAAAGATGCTAACTACTAAGTATCCAAGGATACGCGGGAATGTGTGTAATACCACACCTTGGCCATCACCGCTCGGAAAACCCAATAGTTTCTCAGGGTCGGATCAGCCCATGGTGCAGATAGGGACATCCAAACAATTAAGAAGCCATAAGGCTTAGTGGAAAATGTAGAGAGACAATACCTTAGAAATATGAGGCCCTTTAGGTATTTTTGGACAATCTTACACAACCTTGCCGGAGTGCGGGGCTAAATTATCGCAACTGCCGGGAAAGAGGCATACACTATGGGTTTCCTAACGAAGAAATTGTCTCTAATCATATTAAACCTATCCTATCAAGCTGAATAGAAAAGGTTTTAGTCGGTAGCATGCCAGGCTAAACAGAGTTATAGCATGGACAGCGACCTCAGTGAAAAATTGTTGGTGGCGGGAGAAAGTGCTGCATATATAAATGTTGCTGTATAGTGTTTCCTACGTGCACTGCAGTCCTATATTTTCTACAAATAAACAAAACATATGAACTGATGGCCACTGGCCATATACATAAACTCACCAGAACAATCAATACAGTATGAAATGATTGGAATAATATATCTTTAGTACAGTTTAGGAAACCTACTATGGTGCGGTTAGCGAAAACACCTTACAGAAAATAAGAATAACCATGAACAGATACAGAAATTATAACTAACGGTCCTAAGACCGTTACGGTTCCGTTTAGTCATCGAGACCGTTTATACGGGTATGATATAATTAGCAAAAATACATTTAACGGAATAATCAAAATGTTAAGTATAGTTACTTGAATAATCGGTAGCCATTCTTACGTCTGGGCTATCGTGATATGTCACTCATAGGTTGACGTGAGTTGATGCATTCTAAGGAAGCTGGAAAGTTACCGCAGGATGGTTCCCGCAAACAGGATTCCCGCAAGCAGCTCATGGCCGGAGCGGATCGAACTCAGGACTGTAATCACAATATAGAATGTCTAACGAGTAGTCAGCAAGAGATACAATAACATTACTGCTGTGACGAAAGTTCCCGTACACGAATGGTACAGATGGAAGTTGACAACAACCTGATCGCAAGCGGGGTTTGTTAGATGCAGATCAAGATACGAAACTAAGCTTAACAGTGCGGGGTACGTCAGCCAGCTCTGACGACATACTGGGCAAAGTTTACTTGCTGCGGTCGAAAAGTCTAGATGAACCTGCACGACATCAGTGCGGGGACGGTAAAATAAACCACTTTTTGGCGTGGCCGGCAGATCCGGCGAGTCATCCACCAAATAACATCGCTGCCTCTACATCTGTAGAATCACATTTTCAGGCCGGAAATGCCTCACTGCAAGTTCGTGTTCCAAAATAGCTCTTGATATATTCGTGAACAATATCTAAAAAAGTTCCAAAATTGCTCCCGCAAAGACGGAAGTTACAAAATAGCTTTAGTGCATTGGGTTGGGTTACTGCTAGCTACGAGAGAAAAACCGACAGAAAGCGAAGTGATATGCGTAATGCCTGTCATGCTGTTAGTAGCTGGTACAGGTCCAACCTATTTGGCCCCTGGCCGAGGATTCTCTCGATCTCTGGATGGCGTCTCCTTTAACTACTACTCGTGACGTCACAGGCGCAGGCTCCAACCAACCATCGGTCGAGCAACAGCCAATCAGCGCGGAGGTGATAATAATGCAATCGAATGTTCTAGAACATTCTAGAAGTTCTGCATCCACGTGGTTATGACGTCACGGCAATATTTTGAAGATAATCAAAAGGGGTTTTCCGTCTATAACTCAGCCATTTCTTAACCGATTTTCAAATGGTTTACAGATTTGGAAAGCCCGTCGAATTCTGGGCTTGATTAATGCCAGATTCGACGAGAACAGGTAACTAAAAAGGATTACATTGTACCATCTCGGTCCACTAAAAGCGTCATCCCATCTTGGTCATAAACTACGTGCTCTGTCAAAAATAGCATCTAAACGTGCTTCATGCGCACTATGCGCCTTAACGAACTCAGCCGTTTTTATATGCGATCTCTCTCATAGGCTTATAAATGCTTATGGTTCTACCCAGGGGGGGGGGCGTGTTCAGGGAACGAATCCAGGATGGGCAGCGCATACCCAGCTTGGCTGGTACAGCCGGTACCCGCCCGGTCTATCCGAATTACACCCTCTCCCAATCCCAACACATGTTGTCAGGGAAGCTCTGATGCGCGCGCATGCACACTGCACGTTTTAACGGATGTAGCCATTTTAAACAAAAACCTCTCCTATAGGGCTCATATGCGCGTACTATCCTACTCAGGTGGGGGGGGGGCGTACCTAAAGTGAATCCGGAACGGCCGTTCCATACCCAGCTTAGTTGGGATGGTCAGTACCTGTCCGGTGCATGATCAGTGACCTCAGTGTAAAATTGATGCTGGGGGAATATAGTGATGCAGATATAATGTTGCTGTATAGTATTACCTTAGCGTACTGCATCCTAGAGTTTTTATATAGAAACAAAACATAGTAACTAGGATGGCTACTTGCCATATACACAACTGCAGTGCTAACGGCTATGTCTCGTGTACGGAAGCCTCCCTTGCGGGGATACCTATGCGGACCTACGAGTCTGTGTGGTACCTCTGGGAGCCCCATGTTTAAATGTTCATCTACCTGCCTCTATGTCTTGTATTTTCGTATGCTCTTATTGTAGTTTTATCTAGCATATTTTAGGCAAACACATTGTATAGGCTTATATTTTTAGGTCACCAAATCAAATCTTGTAAGTCCATAGATCACGAAATTGCTATGGACAGGCATACTGGTGACACAAACTCTTGAGATGAGACCATGGTGTTTAATGTTCACGGCAATGGTCGCACGGCCCCATCGGAACGATTGAGTTCCACCGGGGTTAGGAACCGTTTTTTGTTTCCCACAGGGCAGTCTCGTTCAGGGTCCGTCACCCGGAGACCGGCGGATGCTAACCAGCGTCGTCACTCGTCGTGCACTTACGGCGCGGCGAGTCTACATGAGACATCGGAGCGGCCCGACACCGCCCGGCGAGCTACAAAAGCTCTCTCATATGGCTTTATACACATGCACTAGTCTACCCAGAGGCGAGCTTAGAACGTACCTGAAGCAGTCTTTCCTTACCCAGCCTAGCTGGGATGGTCCGTACCCATCTGGCTGATCCGCCCTACAGCCTTCACGGAATATAATGTTGATCAAATGACTGACTAAGGCAATAATTTCCTTTGAGGAATATCTGACATGCTCTGCATTCAGTCCATCTGGGTCTGCCGCCTTCCCCTTTCTCATTGAGGTGATGTTCCTTTCTGTTTCTTGTTCAGAGATAGCGGAGAAACCATGATGTCCAGCTGCCAAGCTGCTGAGTAATGAGTGGACCATCATTGCAGAGCTCAGTGCATCGTTGCCTAAAAACTATCATGGTTTTTGAATGTTGCATGATCCTCAAAGTAGTCTGCCCATCCTTTCAATTTCTGATTTACCTAATGAGGGCCTAAAGACAAACGTGGTGGCCTTTGAGACGTGGCTTCCAGAACGTTGTTTACGAATTAGTTTGAACATAGACTGTTGATTATGTGTTGATGCGTACATAATTTCACAGTGTAGTTCATTACATGAGTCAGCAGTTATCTAGTTCTGTGCACGACGAAGGTTCTGTTTTGCTGTATTTCTAGTAATGTTCAGTTTGTCAAGTTTATCCCTTGGCCGACCAGCCTTCTTCCATACCCAATTGACCGCTTTCACTTTTTCCACAAATGGCTTCAGTGTGGATTCCCATCTTAAAGTTCTCATCTATTCTTAAAAGATACATATCCTAGCTAAATTTATGACTATTTTCTAATTTATGGACACTTTAACTAACTAGAACAGCAGCTGCCATTTTAGATAGGTATTTGCTGGCGTCATTATTTCAGACACTATTGTCTTCTCTGCTAATGCTAGTCTTTCTTCTGCCGGCTTTCAAGGTGAGCTCATAGATGTGCATAGCATATTTCAATACCAGTTGTGTATATTTCCTATGGTGCAAGTGACAACAAATATATTTATAGCAAGTTTAATAATACGCTTACCTCCTGATTGACAATGAAATAAACCAAATTTTGGAACATATCTGAGACTGGGTCTTGATTCCGTATACCATATATGCCTAACTTATTGTATAGGCATTTGTTAGCTAACAAAAAAGAAAGCCCGCTGATTATTCCGAGAAAAATTTGACAACGCTGTTGTTGTCTGAGTAAGAAATGACTGTCAATAAAGTTGCTCGAAATATCTTCAGCAGGTCTTGCAACATTGACTGTCCTGTTGATTATTTTGAGAACAATTTGATTGAAAATTGTTTCATCAACGATTTTCAGCCAAATTCTTATCAACGCTTTTCCTAATGACAATTGTATTATCAGCTGATTATTTTTTACCAACAATTTGACGGAAAGCTGTTGCTGCTATGGACAGCAACAGCATACAGTAACTTGTTATAGATATATTTGTTTTTATTCGCACCAGGAAATATAGAACTAGTATTGTACTATGCTATGCTCACTATCTGCTCGCCATGAAAGCCAGCAAAAGAATGACTAGTATTAGTGGTACGAGAATGGTTTTTATGCAAACAATTGCTCACCGGCGAAGAAAATAGAGTCTGAAATAATGGCGCCCACAAATATCTATCTAAAATGGCGGCTACAGTTCAAGTTAGTGTCCATAAAGTAACAAGTAGTCTTAAATTTAGCTAGAATATGTATCTTTTAAGAATAGATGAGAACTTTAATGTTGCTCAGCGTCTAGGTGGTTGCCTGGACTTAGGATCACATTGAATTGCAGACTTACGCAGGACTCTGTTAATATCTCTAAGCAGCAGTTCAGCGTTTGATTCAGACGTGACATTTCTCAATATTTTCCTTAGCTCAATACAAGTCAGGTGCCTAACTTCTTCATATCAATTTGTGTCCAATTTATCTTTGGGAAGAGCTCTCCAGTTTTCTATTCAACCTTCCCTAGGGCAAGTATTAGGTTCAGTGTGGCAACTATTGCATCATGCGAGCTCAGGTTTAGGATGTTTCTTGTGTCGACAGAAATAGCAGTAATAATGGTGGGCTGATCTTTTACTTCCATGAAATAGTCAATTTGGGAGGCAATACCCCCTGTAAAGTGATAATATGTAGGGATAGCTGGTGTTTTTTCCGCGACTCTGAAGCCTGTGGACGTTCAGAATTCTTTTAAGAGGACATCATTCTTAAATGACTTCTCTCTCTCAAGTGAAGCATTGATACCTCCTGCCCACAGGATGTAATTGCATTCGTATCTCGCGAGATCTCCTTCAGTACGAGATCAACATCAATTTGGGAGGCAATACCCCCTGTAAAGTGATAATATGTAGGGATAGCTGGTGTTTTTGGCGCGACTCTGAAGCCTGTGGGCGCACAGAATTCTTTTAAGAGGACATCATTCTTAAATGACTTCTCTCTCTCAAGTGAAGCATTGATACCTCCTTCCCACAGGATGTAATTGTATTCGTATCTCGCGAGATCTCCTTCAGTATGAGATCAAGAAAAGTATCTTGTATGTATTGAGTAGCCACTGGCGTAGTGATTTCCATCAGAATATGGTGGTATAGAGAATTGAAACTTAAAGGATACGAGAGTGACTCTCTTTGTGAGGATGTAGCATAATTCTTCAAATGAGGGCAGTGATTTTTATTCTGCCATTTCCGAGAATCTGTCTTTCTGAAAACACCCTACCAGTGTTTGCTTGACCTTTTCCTGCGTGTTGTTTGCTTTGTGTGGAAAATGATGCTATTCTCTGAATAAAATTAATGTTTTATGCTTTTGGATGTTAAAGATGTCATCCGGTTTTGTGCCACACTAATGCCTCATTTCCGGGGCGATGAGGGTTCCACTTGATTACGCTAGTTGCACGCTGATGTGTTCGTGTGTGGGTGATGCTTGATTACGTTTGATTATGCTAGCTGCATTCTGATGTGTTCATGTGTGGGTGATGCTTGATTATGCTTGATTACGCTTGATTATGCTAGCTGCATGCTGATGTGTTCACGTGTGGGTTACACTTGATTACGCATGTGGATGACACTTGATTACACTAGCTGCACGCTGATGTGTTTGCGTGTGGGTGACGCTCGATTACACTGATGTGCTCACGTGTGGGTGACACTTGACTACGCTGATGTGTTCGCGTGTGTGTGATGCTTGATTACGCTAGCTGCACGCTGATGTGTTTGCATGTGGGTGACGCTTGATTATGCTAGATATATGCTGCTGTGTTCGCGTGCGGGTGGCCATCTGTTCTTAGTCTGGTTCGGGTATGAAGTGGCTCACTCATGGTTAACCGTGGATGTTTTCCGTGGAGGCAGTGATGTAAACTGATTGGTTGCGTCATTTGAACCTACTCTGTACTGAATTAGCAACAGTAGATACAGGACTGTTTAACCCCCTGTTTATTGTTGCTGCATAATTTACTTTGTGTTGAGGAAATCTACTGTATTGAACTGTTCAGGTATTGTTGCTACACTAGACGGTGTCGGTGAGTTGCCTTTGAATAAACCCATTTATTATCGCTATAGCAGTTGATGTACGCTGGTGAATCATCATATAATGAATAGACTGGACGTGCGCTGGTGAATCATCATATAATGAACGGACTGGACATTTGCTGTTACCTAGTTAAAATTTGGTGCTAAGCACGTTCTGATGTATAGAATATGTACAGTGTCAGAACCATGGATTTCAAGTTTGTGCCAAATGGTAGTGGGCTGAGTTACACATGAATAAGTAACCGATAAAAAGGTATTGCATTATTGTATTATTCTTATGCACATCATCTTCCATGTTTCATAGCTGTCGTCCTACACTATCATAACATTTTAATCAGTTAGTAACACCATCAATCACGGGTGTTTCTTAGTTATCATCTGGCAACCTCATTCATTTTCATTGCCAGCGTCAATCACCATTCGTTAAATAGTATCATAAATAATCATACTAGCATTAAAGTTCACCTTCATACTTTATTACTTCTCATTTTGACTCTCATTTCATTGTTCACAGGTTATGGTAAATTAGTGCCACTATCACTGTCAAGTCGTCATATAACATCTCCCCATCATCATCATCATCATCACTAAAACTTTCATATCTCTAACATTTTATCATACATTATCAGAATAACATTAATATAGTGCAGCCTCGTCTTAGATCAGTGTTTAGTTTATATTATTCATCACTTAGCCAGTTTCACACTTTCCGGAAATCTTTCATCATAGTTATCGTTAACCCTGTATAATATTGCTGCACTGTTATTACTATTGTCACTCTCATATCTCTTGAGTGTTATTGAACATCAACATCATATCATCGTCATGGTCTACCCTGATACTACATAAGTTCTGATTATCGTTAAACGTTGTGTTGATATATTGCCACCCTACTATATACTGTGTACTATAGGATTTGTATCGCATTGCTATTGTAGTGGGCAAGTTGCCATCATTGCCTTAGGGCTATTCTGCGTCTGCCTCTGTTTGTAGTACTATCGCTATGTTGAAGTAATGGTTGTAACGCATTTCGGAATCATCTCATTTGTTATTGGTCCATATTTTTGATAACATGTAGAGGAAACGATGTCACTTGGTGAGGAATGTTTGAAATAATTACGATCGTTTGAAATAATTAAGATCATTTGATAAGCTTAAGAACTGGTCGTCGTACTTGATAAAGTTGGGATCGTTTAATATGGTTAAAGCCTTGTCATCGTAGTTGATATAGTTGAGATCATTTGATAAAGTTAAAGCCTGGTCGTTGTACTATCGTTGGGTTAGTTAGTAGTTGATTGCATCATAAGTAATCCACTAAATCGAGTCAACATTCTCACGATTATTACTCTTATTGAACAGTATTATTGACCGTACTGTTACTGTGTTCATTTTTAGTATTAAATGTATTATATGTTAAGTCACTGTGTTGTTCCATTATAACTAGCTCATAAATTGAAACCAATGACATTGAGAGATGTTCTGGGGCTATGATACCCCCGGAAGACAGCGTAACCCCAATATTGACCTGATTTTCTCTCCTCTTCAATCTGAAATAACCGCTGACCATTCTGTTCTTTCATCACGTATAGTCGTCACAGCAAATGATATCATAAGTGGCAGTCCAAGGATTGAAAATCTTGAAACCGATTTATTGGGTGTTGCTCCCTGTGGCCAGCTTACCACATCTTCATACCAGACAATATTATTTAACGTAAAATGAGATGATATAAAGCCTATAGTGGTCTTTATGACAAGTCGTTAACAGAAAAATAGTCTCTCTGAATTTGTCATAAAATTCAAATCTGTCGCACACAAAATGAGGTCAAGAATTTACTGACTTTGCGTGGATGGGGATATCACATGAACCCTGAGTGGATTGAGTCGATTTTAATGTCTGTATCAAGCTAGTGATACAGAGCTTAAGATTATACCAAAATCAACACAATCCAGTTTTGCTTTTGCAGTCTGCTACAGAGATAGACTGCATCACAAATCTGTCTGGTCTCTGAAGTGGAGTGTGTGTAACGGTCTAGTCATTGTGATGACGTAATACGATGGTGCATTATTACATTACAGGTGTATTCTCGAAGAAGCCAAGCCTCTATTTTTAGATTGGATGTAATTGCTGTCCTTATACTTCTCAGTGATTTCGTATATCTTGTCTAAAATACTCCTGTAATTTGTAGTATGGTCTAAGGAGCCTTGAGATGGCGTATACATATTTATCAGGACAAGTGGAACTTCACTTGTAGAGATTTGCACCTCTAAGACCCATTTGCTGCCATCCGGAAGCACTTCTATATGTTCTGACAATTCTGTATGCCAGATTTTCGCTACTCCTGCATTGTCTCGATATAGGTCTGAACAGTGGAGGTAAGGGATTATCGTCATCGGAGCATTTAATTGCGGCATCATGCAGTCACTAAGTAGCTCCTGCACACAGATGAAGTTACTGGTCATGTTTTCAATGTTACATGAGGCAATCCTGAAATATCCTTTACTAGAGGGACTCTGTATTGGTGTGATTTCTTGCTGGGAGGTGGGTCCTCACCCATCAACAGGATCTCTACAAACACCCATCGGTTTCAGATTCCTGGATATTACTTGATATGAGTTGCTGAATGCTGTCTGCTACAGGCTGCCGATGGCTAATGCTATTTGAGACAGTACCATTTGATTCCATTTCCCTGCCCTTATGTGGTTTTGACTGTTGAACAGCATTTGCGAGGGCTTTCAAACTGGTCTCATCAGATGTGAGGGAAAGACTTCTCACTAAGCTACTCTGACGGTATCAGCAAGACAATGAACAACTTGATCCGGTGCTTCCTAAGTAACTGAAAGCAGAGAGTGCAGCTTAATACTGCAATGTCTGAATACAAAGATGTAACTAGTGGAGTACCACAAGGCAGCGTTTTAGGTCCATCATTATTTCTACTATTCATTAATGATTTACCTGACTGTATTGAATGTATCTTTAAAATATTTGCCGATGATACTAAAATAATTGGGAACCCAGAAACAACTGACATACAGAAGAACATTGATTCAACTTTCAAATGGTCTTTAGATTGGCAACTCAGGTTCAATTCAACCAAGATTCATATATTCCATCTCGGGAAAAACAACCCTGAACTGCAATATGTCATGACAGACACTGACAGCCACCCGCCTATATCAAGAACAATATGCGAGTAGGATCTTGGGGTCTATATTGACGAGAAATTAAACTTCAATAAACATATCAACACCATTGTAAACAAAGCCAACAGCATACTGGGCATCATAAAGCGAACATTTAGTCACATGGACACAGCTACTTTCCTGTTACTGTACAAAAGATTAGTTAGACCCATCCTGGAGCATTGCAACTCGGTCTGGCCACCACATCTTGTAAGACAATCAAAGGCAATAGAAAATGCCCAAAGACGAGCTACCAGATTACCTGCAGCATTAAAGAGCTTCAGCTACAAAGACAGACTCGCACAACCTCCCCCCCCCCCCCCCCAACCCTCCCCATCCCCACCCCATTGTAATTTGACATGGCAGTAATATGGTTTGGGTGTGGAACCACACCAACCTAAATTAAAACGACATACCATTTATATCCTATATACAGTACAATTATTGCATAGAATAAATATACTTCTAATGATTGGACATGTTATCTGAGCCAATCTATCCTTCAAGTAATGCAGTCATTTAAAAATGTATTGTGATAACAAATCCAATTACATATGGATGTTATAGCTAGTCACACTAGACATACTTGGTGGGTAAGTCTTCCTGATAGGCGGCACACCGTAGCTGACCTAGGGCTGACTAAGTGTCTTGGTTGCAGACGGCACACCACAGCTGACGACCTGGACATTGTCACTTAGCCTGTCAAAAACTGTAAATATTTGTAAACTTTGTGGCATAGTTATATCATCATCATCATCATCATCATCATCATCATCATCATCATCATCATCATTTTACGAGGTATAAGCCATTGGCTTGTTATTGTCTCAGATTTTCTTTTTGTAGTATGGCTTGTTCAGTCTAATTCAAAAGTTCTTTCCTTGAAGTAGATTTCTGGTTTGTTCTTGAATGATTTGACTGGCATTGCTTAATTAAGTCGCCTCGAAATCATTAGATTTTAGACTTTGACTCTTACCACTCTGATGTCAATATCATACTCTTAGGAACCCTACCACTTGAGGGAGAGCTACACAAAAGAACACTAAACTTCTTCATACAAATGCTACATCGTCAAAATTCTGTTGAAAGAGAAATTCTAGAAAGGCAACTGGCTGTGAAACTACCATCATCCAATAGTTGGACTGTAAAGCTAAAGAAAATCCTTCAGCAGTATGAACTACCTTCCGCATACTCCCTTCTAGCAAACATCTCTACTAAGGCAACATGGAAGAAGACAGTCACGTCAAATGTAAACAACTACTGGGAAAACAAACTAAATGACGAAGCTGCAAATAAAAGCTCTCTACGGTACTTGAACGTGGATTCCTATAAGATCGGTGTACCACACATAGCATGGAGAAGCTGTGAGACAGATAAAACCTCACTCTACAAAGCTACAGTGAAAGTAAGACTATACTCGTGCAGAGATATCATCTCTTCGGTGGCCCAACCAGGAACAGAGGAGGAGCTGTAAGATGTCAGCTATGCAGCCATCACAGAGAAGATCTGCAGCACTTCCTTATCAACTGCCAAGAGCTAGAGCATATCAGACAGCCATATCTCATAAAAATACGAAAACTACTAAAGCGACTCAACATCAGCATGAACAGTGAGCACTATATGCAGGCTCTTCTAGATGCTAGCAAGCTATCAGACACCAATCTAGAAACATTCGAAAAATTATCAAGAGAACTCTACTACAGTCTACACGTAAAACGTTCATCGCTTATGGACACATCATCTGTTGGAACTCTGTTAACCCATTAAAATCAGTCTAAAAAAATCTACTGAACTACACATTTAAAGTCACAACACATGATAAATCCTGTGGTTTGAACTTTGACATTCGACGAAAATTCAATAGTCAATTCCTTGTGTATAGATCTATATACCTAGCGCGATGTGTACAGTTAGTCTGATATGTACAGCTAAAGCTATAATATAATAGGAACGACTCCGTCACGGAGGTTCGCCTAAAGGTTTCTGAATCCCTGGATCATATTCGAGAGGAGGTATCTACACAACAAGAAAAGGTCAAGAAGAGAATTGCGTCATAAACAGTCAATCATCTCAGGGAAAGTGCCTACTCAGGAAAATAAACTGCTCAAGAGACTTAATCAGTTAACATTTTTCGCGGGTTTTCTTATTTGAAGATTATAAGATTATATATTGAGCATTATGGCTTGTATCCAGGTCAGAAGATAGATCATTTAATCATCTATGTACCACGAAAACTGAAATAATAACTTTGAATTGACAATTATCACAGTAAATGTAACATGTTAAAATGAATAATCTGATTTGTTATCAGATTTCGTTGTTCATGCACAATGCTTCTGCATTGAATTGGTTTCTTAATTCCATTGAATTGATTTCTTAATTCTATATTACAAAACCGTCAAACTAAATTCTGCTATCTATGCATGAAAAATACAACAATTATTTTATGCCAACCAATGTTTTTTTATAAATTGGATCAGCGGTTATTCTCGTCAATATATATCTGTCCTTGCAGTGCAGTTTTCAGGCTTCAAAATGCCGGCCATCCTTGTTGTTGAATAGGAATTTTGATGGCGTATATCAGTCCTTGTCTAGCAGGTCCCATTCAGATTCACCAATGTCTATAATTTTTTTAATTTTCTATGTGGCTCTGAAAAGGGCCATATTTCAAAATACTTGCAGATTTGCTTGTTGTTGTCGCCCATTGTTGTCGTTATTAAACTCGTCGCTCGCGATGCGCTTGGTTGCAACCTGATGGTGACTAATGGTAGAGGCAGCCTTTGGTACTGCCGCTTCAGGTAGCTAGCTAGGCATCCTGGATCATTTCCATTGCATATAACATGACAGGCTGATTTCGTCTGGTAACTAGCAGGGTTCCCACACCTTGGGGAGATTATTTTTCCAGACAAAATTCAAAATTTTCCATAGCCATTTAAAGACATTTTAATATTGGACATTTGGGGAAAATAAAAACTTAAAAGAATTATTTTTAACATTTGAGGCTTTTAATTGGTTCTATTTTGTACATCATATCACAGTTAAACATGAGAAAACAATGCATAAGTATATTTCATAATTAAACTAGTAAAATATCACATATACAGCACTACACTCACACACATACTATGGGTAAACTGGTAAAATAGCACATAGATATCATCATTGGATGAGGGATATAGCACTGAGCAATTAGCACTCCTTTGATCCAAGAAAATGTTCATTTGCAGACCAAGAGAAGGCTATCTTTAATAATTTACCACTGGAATGACTGGCTTAGTTAGAGCCAGTCACTCCAGTGATAAACGAAAAAAAATAGTCTTCTCTTGGTCTGCTAATGGACATTTTCTAAGACTGTTAGACAATAGCAAAAGTAGAGTTAAAATATTATTGTTGAATATTTGGGAACTAATTTGACTTAATGACTTAGTATTTAATATAAGGATCTGTATCCCTTTATTTATGTAGATGAGGAATACTGGGATAGCATTTGGCAAAAGCAGAAAATAGCACATTAATAGTAATAGCACATTAGAGCAAATAACACACACATACACACAAAAACATATACTATAACTATAATAAGTAAACAGTTAAAATAGCAAATAGATATCACAGGTACGCATTGAGCAAGTAGTACTCCTTTGATCAAAGAAAATGTTCATTTGCAGACCGATAATAATAATAATTAGTTCTTACCTGGCTCCAAAGAAAGCAGTAACTTTAGCTGCTTGGTTTGAATGTGAATCCATCAGTGTACCATGCCTTTTGCCAGCCATGTGGCTAACAACCGGCGCTTCGGCCATATTTCCTATATCAAATGACTTATCGCAAACACTACATCTGGCTCGATGACTTGAAGTGTCATACGGTATAATCCAACCCTTATACTTCTCGTTAGTTTGCCACAAAACTGAATATTTACACTTTCCCATAGCCCGTGACGCAGATACCGCCATCTTGTTTACCGCGTATCGTGCGCATTGCACTATGGGACTGTTTGGGGGCATAAACAAATGCACGTGAATGTATGGTTTTATGCTCATATCAGCCAAAAATGACTTCTGCAGTGGTCTTGAGAAATGTCTATTTGCAGACCAATGGAAGAATATTTTTGAAAATTTACCATTGATAACCGAGCCAGTCATTTCAGTGGTAAATTTTCAAAAATGGTCTTTGTCTTGGTCCCCCACCCACCCCCACCCCCCCCCCCCCCCCCACTAGCAACAACACCCCCACCCAAACACACATTATTATTTATTAACTATCTATGGCAATATATGAATAAACAATTGTCGAAATTTCGTCATTCTTAACGCAAGTCTTCCTAAGACATCCTCTAGCTATTTGATGTTTAAAAATCAATCATTTCAGGTGATTTAAGATCAATTTTAAATAATTTATTTGAAATTGGCTGGAGAACTCTCCCCATGTATAATCAACACAACTCATTGACGAATCAGGCAATAATATACGATTTTCTGAAGTAATTTATTTAAAATACGCTGGAGAACCCCCCCCCCCCCCATCTAATATATGAATAGGGTACGTGTATATTTTAGTTAAGTATCTCAATATAATTGTATTCGCTTTAAAATATGTGTCGTGGAATCTCTCCCCTATTCATTCATAGGGGGAGAGAAAGACGATATAGCCATTACTACAAGCAACGTTACTGGCCGACGTCAATTTAATACACACTGCCCCCAAACGCTCCCACATTGCAATGCGCTTAGAAAGGGCGCACGAGTCACGTGGTTAAAATCGGTCATCTGCGAAACGGGTTATGATCGCGGTAGCGTAAGAAATTCGAAAAGTATACAACAAAATTTATCTCACTTTACTAACATAATATAGGAGCTTTTTTCATTACGTCATTATTTTTAGAACAGGGGAAGCCTGGCCATCAAGCGGTCACTGACGCGATAAAGTAAACACTGATCTTGCTGACTGTAAACCTTATCTTACACCGCATTAATCCTCTAAATAATAATTGTTTGGCGAAATATATTCAATTTCCACTTTATATGTGTACGATATTGAGGGCAATGATTTATTTCCTTCTTTAATACCATGTTGGAACCAGTAATCGTGCATCAAATGGCTTGCTCATTCAGTCACGAATGGCAACATTTGTGCTGGTCGTGCTCAAATAAGTGTTCTAATGATGGTATGAATGGTGATAAATTATACCTCTAGACGATTGAGAGCCAATAACTGTGTACATGTTTGGTTGGGGTGTGAGCTGATAGCAGATGGGTGTTAGTCTAAGTTTACTCATGCGAAAATATTCAGCAGTGTTGTCATTTGTTTAAGTCAGTTTACTTATCCCTAGCTCACAGGAGAGTATGATAACCAGCTGGGTGTGTCGAATTTTGACATGCAGGAGCTGATTTAGAGGTGCAGATGGGTTGGGGGTGAGTGGGTTGGAAAGGGGTTTTATCCTGCATTTCTGGTGGTGGACAATTGGCCAGCTAATGGCAGCATCACTGATTGTAAGCAGAAGTCACGGTTACTATATGCATAAAAGTAAATAAGCTTAACTAACTTTGAATACATGTTGATCATGTTTAATTGTGTATTTAGTTAACCATTTCACCGACAAATGAAAAAGTATATTCTTTACGATATAAAACTTATTCTGTTGAATATTCTGAAATTAATTTGACTGGAAGCCATTGCCAGCAACAATTGCCAGTCAAACTAATTTCAAAATATTCAATAGTTTTCCTGTATTGTAGCATTGAAAATGAGAAATGGGGAATTCAGCGGTGAAAAGGTTAATGAATAGCCACATGTCCTTGAGGGTTAAAAGTATAGGGATGTCTAAAAGTATATGGATGTCTAGGATTCATTATCTACATGTACCTGCAACAATGGATACAATTTACCTGCTTCCAAAAATATTGCAATGTTTCTATTTCTACATAAAAAGGCTGGACTGATTGTAAAATTTATTGAATTTTCATAGATATATTATTTTCCTAGCTTTATTTTGCTATGCTTAGCAAAAACATAGTAAAAGAAACCCTAACCTTCACTACAAAAGATAATTCTCTACATTTACCTACCTCAATTGCTAGGGGCATGTCTTTGAGTTATTATTTTATTGGGCCTCAAGACATGATACCAACTGCTATTGCATAAATTGTGTGTATGTAGTTAAAATAACTGAGAACCACCCATGTAGAGCCTTACTTCAACTTCACAATCTGCATTAACAATCTACAGCTAATAGCAAAATTAATTATTTAAATAATTACATCATTTAAAATATGGGTGACTGATGGCATATGCTTGATAAAGTAGATAGTATAGAAAGAACAATCAATGTGTATCTCAGTGTATGCAAACATTGTAAGTTCTACAAAATGTTTTAGCATTTGATAATTACATGTGTGCATCTGCATGTGTCATGTCATGAATTGGTTCAGAGAAATTAGGTAGCATTGCCAGTGTTGAATCACTCACTCCATATTAAACCATTGCTGGACATATGGCCCACATCTTTCCAAACATAGAAACCAATTTGTATTTTACATAGGAGCGGAGTATACCTGCGGTGTATGAGTATCTAGCCATGTACCATTCACTCAGGAAATGCTGAAAATTAGATATGTGGAAGCAAGTTCCTGACTGACAGGGGTGTAACTCCACCCATACAGGGAAATTTATATGTTCTAGATAGCAGATTCAATTTAACAATGACCAGGACTGGTAGTAATGGGAAGTTGTACTAATTCAATTACCACATTGGATAAATTGGTAAATTTTTAAGAATTCGAATTGCTAATTGAAATTACTTTGCCCCAAGAATGACTAATTCCCAATTTCTTTTCAATTATTTTTTCATTTTATCAACATAGTTTTGTCTCCTAGCATAGTATAACATATGTAATATAACAAAGTGAGTAGGTTTTGACACTTTAAAGACCAAATTGTCCAAAACCAGCATTTGTATTGATCTTGAGATGCCTGGCTCCATAATCAAGCCATCCATTTGTTGTAAATTTTAAAAATTGCCTTCTTTTGATTTCTAAAGTGTAAATGTGCATTTTGTGTGAAAAAATTGAAATTTTCTTAATGATTGCCAACAATTGCTTCTGTAGTAATATGTCTTGAAAGATGTCAATTTACCAATCCTCACCATTACAGGGATAATGCTGAACAGATAGCCCTAGAGCCAGGTCCCACAGCCCAAGGTCCACAAAATATGGCCTCACCATGTTCACTCTGTAAATTTCAGATGTTTTTCCAGTTCAATATTAAAATATACTGTACTGATCAGCTATCTGAGCATGACTGTATTTAGTATTATTTTATTTACTAACTATTGTACATTCTCAAGGTTGCTGCCAGGAAAAGAAATTGTCTTAGCCACCACCCCTCCCTCTATCCCTCCACACAGCATGTAAAACCTTTAAGGACCTAATGCTTCTGTCACTAACCCCACATAACACACAATTTGTGAAAATAACACTCATAAGTCTGGAGAGTTTAATAGTAAATTCACCAACTGTGTCTTGGTGGATTTAAGATTCTATTATGGGTGTGTCCAACCTAGCAGTCATGGTCTGGGTAGGGTTCCCAATGGTGGTGGGGGTAGGGAGGGGTGTCATGCCCCTTCCCCTATAATAATTGGAAAATGAGATGCTCTGAGTAGTTACCTGCATATTGATTAATTAATTTATAATCAAATTGAAGTTAATTATTGTTAGCTCACCTTCTCACGGCCAAGTGAGCTTATGCTGTAGCGACCGTCCATCATCCATCCGTCAACTTTAGCTTTAAAATACTACTCCTCATGAACCATTTGGGCAATTTCAATCAAATTTGGCTGGAAATACCCTATGGTCGTAGGCTCCATTCAGAATTTTGATTCATAAATTTTTTTGGTGAAAATCTTAGATTTTATGAAAAATGTAGCGGAAATTGTACAGGGTTCTTCCCCAGAACAAATTTCGAAATCTATGCACATGCACGTACATACCTACCAAACCCCAACACACACCCCCACCCTCCTCTCTCGCCTATGCACACACTGATAATCATTATGACAGTATAGGGCCATATATAGCCATCTTGGGTGCATTCGTAAACATTATCTATCGAGCAGCCGATTGTATTGGTACTATAGCCTACCAGGATCCACATGCACTGATGGGGTGTGGGCGTTTCTGACATACCATCGCGGTAGCATTTTGCCTTCTAATGTGCATAGAATCAATAATATATTTATAAAAATGCATAGTAAAATAGTATTTGATGTTAGAATTGTCAATTCGGTCAACTTTACCAGTAGAGCTGACGTAAAATTGCAATTTGCATAGCTTTGAGTAGTGTAAACGTCGGCAGTGTAATGTTGTTTACTAACAAAACAGTGAGCAGCTGGCGTACGCTTGACGGCCAGTCATCTGCGCATGCGTGAAAATGACGTCATAAGGGAATTCCGTAAAACCTATAGATATATATAAAATCATTTTCGCGATACTCACACGAACGTTGATTATATCCAATTGATCAAACATATGAAAATCACGAGAATAAATAGTTATTTTCAGGATTCATGTTCAGACGTATTACTCAAGTTCCCGGTAATCGCGATGTACCAGAGTTTTCTACACAGTTTATACAATCACAGCAGTTACCGGGACCCAATCCAAACTTGTTCAGACACATATTGCTCACGCGCGAAGAAACGTTCCCGGCAATCGCGATGTATTGGAGCTTGGCGCTTACAGGTACCCAATCCAGACTTGCGAAACAAGGAAGTGTTTGTTGACAAAATGGCTGCCGGAAAAAATGACAAATCCCGATATTTTAATTTTCCATACCTTTTCCATAGCAGTACCACGAAATATCGAATTTTCCATAGCTTTTCCAGCCCTGGAAATGGTTTTCTTAAATTTCCAGACTTTTTCCAGACTTCCATACCTGCGTGGGAACCCTGCTCTAGATACTGAGCAAGCTCAGTAGATCACGCTGTTGGCTCACCCTTGTGGACCATGAAGCTATTAACTCTCGTACAAGGGCTATGCGACTGGACACCACATTCCCGAGGTGACAGGCAGCTCCAAAACACGGCTCACTGGCGGTGGACCAGACTGGGAAGTAGTTGTGTCACTTGTAGTGCTGTAGTAACAGGAATGCTCTCCGAGGAGACGATGAGGTAGCGTGGCCGATTTCATCCATATTCAGTTGCGTAGTAGGCTGTTAGTTCACCTGCATACCAGCGGTCACCACCAGTGATATACAGGCTATGCACTCGTGCACCACATTGAGGTCGCCTATCCGGCTTCACACGAGCTTGGCCACCATCCTTAAATCCTGTTGATGCTTAGAGGGACCTATCTTTAAAGTTATATTTAACCAATAGGACTAGAGATTCTGACCCCTCGGTCACACTAATAGATGCCAAATGTTGACATACAACAGTGACTTCAAAATAATATTGTAGCGTAACGGTTAATGCCTTCAGATTAGGAAGTACATGTATAAAAAGGTAATTCTTCACAGTATCAATCGTGATAAAATTCTTATGCTCTACCGATGATATTTTGTGAAGCAATTGATATGAAGTTATAAATTGTATTTGGTACCACAGTAGCGTAGTACCCTATCCTACATCCTTCTGATGTTCTCCCATGTTTGCTTTTGCAGTGGTCTTAAGAAATGTCCATTTGCAGACCAAGAGAAGACTATTTTAAAAAATTTACCACTGGAATAACTGGCTCGATGACCAAGCCAAACTGGCTTGATAACCGAGCCAGTCATTCCAGTGGACTGTGGTAAATTTTCAAAAATTGTCTCCTCTTGGTCTGCAAATGGACATTTTTCATAAGAAAATTAAAACATTTTTTACCAATTTGAAGGTTACGGCGAGGGCTAAAGGGTTAACCTCAAAGTCTTAAGTCGCAGAACAGTAAAATCAATGATGCACTATTCTGTCTGGGTTAGTAGAAAAAATCTGTACCCTGTGTACGACACCAAATCATGATCATGGATTCATTTTAGGTGGGAAAATGCATTTATTTTCCTATAATTTTGTCAGATATCTATATTTTCCCTATTTTCATCCTATAATTTTGCGGAGGGTGGCTTGTAGTTTTTGGCTATTGACCAATCTAGTTGTCTCTTAACCCTTACCACTCTGACGTCAATATTCTATCCCATAACGTGTAAATGGCAAAGGAGTTGGTGTACATTTTCCAACAAAATTTTTTGTTTAACGATTCGACAAGTCACGATGCTGAACAATGAACTTCGAATGCTTCATCTTTTAATATAACTTGAAGATGAAAATTTTTAACATAAACGTAATACGGATTAATTGAGCTGAAATAATTATTGTATTTAAACGGTTAAACCATGTACATATTTGACTTGTTGACCTGATGATGCACATTTATGTGTGAAGACTTGTGAAATTAATCCTTTAATAACTGACAAATTTGTTCAAGAAAATCTAACCATTGTCGTAGAAAATGTCCATTTGCAGACAAAGAGACTTCCTTTTGAAAATTTATCACAGGAATGACTGGCTCGGTTATCGACTCAGTCATTCCAGTTGTAAAATTTCAGAAATATTCTTCTGTTGACCTGTAAATGGACATCTCAAGACCTACAAATTATCTCTGTTTAGGTCACCTTGCCCATTAACCGTGTCAACGATACATTCCTGAAAAAGTAAATTCTTTTATAGATGTACATGTAACATATTCTGTTGAACATTTAGAAATTAATATGACGGGTAGCCATTTCTGCCTTAGACATGTTAGGACATGCTAGGCAGTAACTGCTTCCAGTCATATTAATTTCAAAATATTCAAATGCTTTCTTGTTTGTTTGCCATGAGAGTAGGATACAAAATTTAATAATTTATCAGTGAAAGGGTTATGGAGTTGTTTTAGCCCTTTAACACTCATATCAGCCAAAAACGGCTTCTACAGTGGTCTTGACAAATTTCCATCTGCAAACCAAGAGAAAGCTATTTTTGAAAATTTACCACTGGAATAACTGGCTCGATAACCGACCCAGTCATTCCAGTGGCAAATTTTAAAAAATAGCCTTCTCTTGATCTGCAAATGGACATTTTTTATGAGAAAATATAAATTTTCTTGAACAAATTCAAGGGTTAAAGGGTTAATATTCACACCAGCCAAAGACAGCTTCTGGAGTGGTCTTGACAAATGTCCATCTGCAAACCAAGAGAAGGCTACTTTTGGAAATTTACCACTGGAATAACTGGCTCGATAACCGAGCCAGTCATTCCAGTGGCACATTTTCAAAAAAACTTCACTTGCTCTGCAAATGGATATTTTCTATGAGAAAATTTAAACTTTCTTCAACAGATACAAGAGTTAAATGATTTAACAGGTTTTTGCTGTACACTACATGTATCAACTGATTCTTTAATCTGTTTCTTTATCTGCATAATAGTCCGTCTGGTACTGAAGTAGCGTCTTACTGAGTAATTATGATGACTGGATAACGACATTTCCTGAGCGGCATGCCTCCATGATTGTGGGTGTTATGGCAGACCAGTATCAACTGCGGCGGATCGGGAAGCCGGCTACGTGTGCTGGTGTGCTTAATGTTATGAGGTATTAAATGATATTCCGCAATGTCTGGATAATTTGGCTAACCTAGAAATACGGAGCTTACAATGTCTTATATGTACATGATTTTCACGCCAGGTAGCCTGTCTTAACCCTTTAACACTCATATCAGCCAAAAATGGCTTTTGCAGTGGTCGTGAGAAATGTCCATTTGCAGACCAAAAGAAGGCTATTGTTGAAATTTCTCACTGGAATGACTGGCTCGGTTATTGAGCCAGTCATTCCAGTGG
The DNA here is from genome assembly GCA_034401795.1 of Chaetoderma sp. LZ-2023a. Lineage (NCBI taxonomy): Eukaryota > Metazoa > Mollusca > Caudofoveata > Chaetodermatida > Chaetodermatidae > Chaetoderma > Chaetoderma sp. LZ-2023a. Next base: position 159,019,786 of record CM067359.1, read on the forward strand.
GAAATTTTAAACAATAGTCTTCTGTGCACATGGACATTTTCTAAGAGAAAATTGAAATTTTCTTGAATGAATTCGAGGGTTAAAGGTTATCGTTTCACTGATGAAAACGCTTGACATGTATCTATTTTAGGGTGTAACCAAGACTGAAGGATCTAGCCAAACTATTTCCGGGAGATCACATGGTCAAAGGTTGAGGCCACTCTGACCTTTGTACAAAACTTAAATTTCAACATTATGGCTTTGCATTTGAAAAACTTCTCACCGTACATGTATATTTCAAGATTGGTTGACACTATTTGAACTACATATTCATGTAAACTTAGGCTGGCTATGCTGTTAAGAATCAACGTAGTGACATGAATGGCATTGAGGTCAAAGTCACTGACATGTAATGTTTATCGATAATGAGGAGGACAGGCGAGACATTTGATCCTGCATAATTTTTGTTATCTCGCCTGCGAAGTAGAAAGCAAGACATATGTGTCACTTTTCTGACAGCGACGGCGTCAACAATGTTAAGTTTTTGCGTTTAGCTTATATTTCAGGATTGTTTAATCCTATTGGAACTAAACTTGGATACATTGTTACCTATAATGTTAGGAAGCAGCACGTTGTTACTGAGGTCACAAGGTCAAAGGTCAATATCACTGACCTTGATACAAAACTCTGTTTTTTCAATGTTAAGTTTTTGTGTTTAGCAAAACTTCTCAGCTTATATTTCAGGATTGGATAATCCTATTGGAACTAATCTCAGATGCATTGTTACCTATAATGTTAGGAAGCAGAATGTGGATACTGAGGTCACAAGGTCAAGGTCACTGTGACCAAAATACAAAACTAATATAAATTTTTTGCGTGTAGCAAAACATCTCGGCTTATCTTTCAGGATTGGTAATCTTATTGAGACTAAACTTAAATACATTGTTACCTATAATGTTAGGAAGCAACATGTTGTCACTGAACTCACAACGTCGAGGGTCAAGGTCATTCTAACCTCTACAAAACTGCTATTTTTCAATGTTAAGTTTTTAGGCATTGCAAATCTTATCATGTTGTATTTCAGGATTGCTTAACCCTAATGGAACACAATTTTGGTACATGGTTGCTTATGGCAAGAGGCCACAGGATGGTAACATGCAGGTCATGAGGTCAAAGGTCAATGCCATTTTAATATTGCTATTTGACCTCTGCTTTTTACAACCTTAAGTTTTTCCATTCAGCAAATCAATTATATTTCAGGATTGGTTAATGCTATTGGAAGTAAAATTGAATGCATGGTTACCTACATGTATAATGTTTGCCACTGCGACAAACAGGAGACAGGCGAGACATTTAATTCCGCGGAATTCTTGTTTATTAAATGCATTCACACGTGTTCCGTCACACGCTAAGAACTAGTAATGGATTACAGGATTAATAATATTACACTAGAATTCGCAGTCGATGGTTAGGGCTGCGCAATATACCAATACCATATAAAATTAAAACCGATATCACGTACTGATGGTTTCAAAACTGCTTATAAAATATAAATACATGTATCGAAAAACCGAATATGAACATATTTTGTGCGTTTAGCTCACTTAGCTCACCTCACTCACCTAGGTGAGCTTATAAATCACGATTTGTCTGTGTCTGTCGTCTGTCAACAATTGTGGCACATTTCGGCATTTGTCAATGGATTGAAACCAAATTTCGCAAATATGTTCCTTTAGGCAATATCTATTGGGGCTATGAAGATGAAGTGGCCCCCCCCGTCCACAAATAGCAGAGTTACGGCCCAAGTATTTCAACATATTGAAGCCTATGGGGAATATATATGTTTGTGGCATGTTTCGTCATTAATCAATTGATTAAAACCAAATTTGGCAGACACGTTCCTTAGGCAATATCTATTTTGGCTATAACAATGAAGAGGCTACACCTAGGCTTGCACGTGTTGAAAAAATCGCGATATTTCGATATATCGTATAGCCGATTTTAAGGTATATGAATTAACGGGGTGAATTGGTCTTGGGTTGAGTTGGACTGTGTGGTGTGGCCATATCGGTTTCGCTCTGAGTTTTCATTAAATTTAAACAAAAACTTGAAATCCAGTCGCCAAGATGCTTAAACTAAAACCGATCGTTAATAACACGAAAATAGGACACACCTAATAATTTCCTGCCGCCTTACCCCTTGGCTTAATGTATACCATATCCATCATTGCGGGAGTGAAATTATTACATTGGACAACCTAAATATTGCATACTCTGTTAAAATCATTGTTTATAAAATTTAACATTTCATTTCATGTCGTCTTTGTGAAAATATACAAATCACGTGATATTAGGAATGTACTTTAAAACCATAGACATCTAATGTTTAGATCTGCTCTGCATTTACCGAGTACCCGGTTAATAACAATAGTTAGCCTTCAGAAACATCTCGGATAGTTCACCTTGCTTGCTAAAGCGTGTATACTATCTCATTTAGCTATCACATTCGTGAACGCACCACCCTCGCCTCCAAAAACAGGAGAGCGAGCAATATCACGTGATTTATATATTTTGCTAATAATAGTAAGCCTACAGAAATATCTAGGATCGTTCGCTTATGATCATGTCGATAGTCACTTACAGGACTGGCGGTATGATCAGCGAACGAAAAGAAGAAGAAGAAATTCGCCATACTTGATAAAGCGTGTATACCATCTCATTAAGCTATCACATTTGTGAGCGCACCACCTCTCGCCTCCAAAAACAGGAGAGCAAGCAATATCACGTGATTTATATATTCCCGCGACGCCATTTAATGTCAAATTTTGGATTACTTGATTTTATAAACCATGCGTATTACAAACATGCAATATTTATACCTTCCCAGGTAATAATTTCACTCCCGCGATCATGGTTTTGAGGTATACAGTAAGACGGCAAGAAATTTTACCCGTAGATTGCGTTGAATTTTCGTATTAGTGTCCATCTTTTAAGGCAATTTTTACCTATTCCTCGTATAATCCCACCCCTTTCTCCGAGATGCTGGTTTGGAAATAAATTGAACAGCTTGACGTAATAGACATCTAGGCTACAAATAGACAGAATACGACACGACAGTAAAATTTTGGCGATATGTCGATTTCTTCAAAATCATATCGTAAAAAATCGTGGCTGCAAAAAAAAATTGCGATTTTCGATAATATCGGATAATCGTGCAAGCCTAGCTACACCCTTAAACAAGGGCCATAACTCAGATTCATTGAGGTGTTTTTAAGTATTGAGCCATTTGTTGAAAATACATGTTTAAAATCAAATTTAGCAGATATGTTCCTTCAGTCAAATAGCTATTTGAACTATGGATATAAAGAGTATGCGTCTTTAAACAAGGGCTTTAACTCAGGTTCATTAAGTCTTAAACTATTGAACCCTCTGTTGAAAATCCATTTGTTTTGTCAATTGTTGGATTAACATCAAATTTAGCAGATGTGTTCCTTCAGGCAATATCTTTTCACCCTATGAGTATGAAGTAGCCACGACTTGATATAAGGGCCATAATCTGGCTCTTTAAAGCATTTTAAGTATTGAACCCTATGGGGAAAATAATCTGTGTTACTCATGTTTCATAAATTCGTAATGGACTAAAACAAGATTTCACAGAAATGTTCCTTTAGAACACTTCAAGCAAATGGCAATAGTGGCAGGGATGACTGCCCTATTGATTAATGGTACTCTTCCTGTTGGTCAATCATGTCAATATTCTTGCATTTACCTGTCTAAATTTGTTACTGTGACCTCACCATTGCCATTTTGGTAAATGTCAGTGTTGTAACAATTGAACTATTGATTAATGATGTCTGTGATGGCTTCCTCTTTGCTCAATGGTACGTTTCCTGTTGTTAAATAATGTCAATGACACCAATATTCCTGCATTTCTTCAACCACATTTTTTACTGTGAACATTGACCCATTGGTAGATGTCAGCTGCAGGGTCAATAATGTCAGAGATGGCTGTCCCATTGATCAATCGTACCATTCCCATTGGTCTATAATGTCAATCAGACACCAATAGTCTTGAATTTCCTCATCCAATTTGTTTACTGTGACCATTGCCCCATTGGTAAATGTCATCTGCTGGGTCAATAATGTCAGGGATGTCTGGCCCATTGATCAATTGTACCTTTCCCAGTGTTCACTGTTCAATAAAATGTAATGTCAATGACATCAGCATTCTTGCATTTCCTCATCCAATTCTTTTACCGTGACCATTGTCCCATTGGTAAATGTTATCGGCTGGGTTCACTAATGTCAGGAATGGCTGGCCCATGGATCAATGGTACCTTTCCCATTTGTCAATTATGTCAATGACACCAATATGCTTGCATTTCCTCATCAAATTTTTTTACTGTGACCATCGTCTTGTTGGTAAATATCTGCTGGGCCAATAATGTCAGGAATGACTGGCCCATTGGTCAATAGTGTCAAGGACGCCAATATTTTGGTGGGATATTATGTGATGGTTCCATCCGAAAGGTGGTAGAGTGGTTTCTAGATGATAACTTTGTTATCGTTTATCGGATCACTGAAACTTCATATGGTGGTTGGACTAGGTCTGTAGAAGTAATCTTTCGAAATTGACAATTATCCGAAATCTAAGATGTTCGCCAGCCACCGGTATATGGTGGTTGGACTATGTCTGGAGAAGAAACTCATTGAAATCGACGATAATCCAAAATCCAAGATGGGTGACTGCCAACGGTGTCCATCTTGAAAATTAGTTTCCGGGTTATAACTCCATTACCGTTTATCTGATTGCTTTGAAACTTGATAGGATCATTGGACTAGCTCTGGAGAAAGAAACTATTGAAGTCGACGATGATCCAATATCCAATTTGACCGCCAGCCACCGGTGGCCATCTTGAAAATTGAATTTCAGATGATAACTCCTTGACTGTTTAACGGATCACGTTGAAACTTCATAGGATGACTGGTCTACGTCTGATAGCTCTCATTCATTGATTTGTCATCATTTCATGGTATTATGCACCGTTTGCGGAGCTCTTGTATTGGTGGTAAGGATGATTGCCGCATTGGTCAATAATGATAAGGACCATTGCCATCTGTCTATGGCAACAATTATGGTTGCCTGATGGACCAATGGTGCTTGTTGTGCATTAATTAATCTAAACATGTTTACGGCTCCTCATCAGCGAGGCGAGCTCTACATTTATTCGTATTAGCATTGTTAAAAATGAAAGCACAGGCCTTTGAATTTTCGTCCACCCATCCCAGTACCACATATCCCCTAATATATATATATATATATATAAAATAAAAGGCCTGTTATGTAAGATACAAATGTACTATCCAGCGACAATCATGAAAAGTGCAATGAGGAATGATTAATGGGAAATATCTGTATCGTTTAAGCCGTTCATTGGCTAGCATGACAAAAATTATCCAATCACTATATGAAGAATAAATTTTCTTCCTGCAATTGAACATTGTATATCTAATCGTATCGAGGCTAACACTTTATGATCTTTGTCGCAATGGAGGGTTATACACACATGACGTTACATACGTATCTAACACACGCTTGATATACTGTTGAAAGCGGAATATCCTTTTTCGCACCAAGCGTTTTAGAGAATGGATTTCAACTTTTTCTTGACATACCAAATAGAGCTCACCAAACCATGCAGCTTATCAATAATATGCCCCATGCACTGACATACCTAATAGAACTCACCAAACCATGCAACCATATCGATGATATGCCTCATGCACTGACATACCTAATAGAGCTCACCAAACCATGCAGCCCTATCGATGATATGCCTCATGCACTGACATACCTAATAGAACTCACCAAACCATGCAACCATATCGATGATATGCCTCATGCACTGACATACCTAATAGAGCTCACCAAACCATGCAGCCCTATCGATGATATGCCCCATGCACTGACATACCTAATAGAGCTCACCAAACCATGCAGCCCTATCGATGATATGCCCCATGCTTTGACATACACAATAGAGCTCACCAAACCATGCAGCCCTATCGATGATATGCGCCACGCTTTGACAAACCTAATAGAGCTCGCCAAACCATGCAGCCCTATCGATGATATGCCTCATGCACTGACATACCTAATAGAGCTCACCAACCCATGCAGCCCTATTGATGATATGCGCCACGCTTTGACATACCTAATAGAGCTCACCAAATCATGCAGCCCTATCGATGATATGCCCCATGCACTGACATACCTAATAGAGCTCACCAAACCATGCAGCCCTATTGATGATATGCCACACGCTTTGACATACCTAATAGAGCTCACCAAACCATGCAGCCCCCATTGATGATATGCCACACGCTTTGACATACCTAATAGAGCTCACCAAACCATGCAGCCCTATTGATGATATGCCACACGCTTTGACATACCTAATAGAGCTCACCAAACCATGCAGCCCTATTGATGATATGCCACACGCTTCGACATACCTAATAGAACTCACCAAACCATGCAACCATATCGATGATATGCCTCATGCACTGACATACCTAATAGAGCTCACCAAACCATGCAGCCCTATCGATGATATGCCTCATGCACTGACATACCTAATAGAACTCACCAAACCATGCAACCATATCGATGATATGCCTCATGCACTGACATACCTAATAGAGCCCACCAAACCATGCAGCCCTATCGATGATATGCCTCATGCACTGACATACCTAATAGAGCTCACCAAACCATGCAGCCCTATCGATGATATGCCCCATGCTTTGACATACACAATAGAGCTCACCAAACCATGCAACCATATCGATGATATGCCTCATGCACTGACATACCTAATAGAACTCACCAAACAATGCAGCCCTAATAGAACCCACCAAACCATGCAGCCCTATTGATGATATGCCACACGCTTTGACATACCTAATAGAGCTCACCAAACCATGCAGCCCTATTGATGATATGCCACACGCTTCGACATACCTAATAGAACTCACCAAACCATGCAACCATATCGATGATATGCCTCATGCACTGACATACCTAATAGAGCTCACCAAACCATGCAGCCCTATCGATGATATGCCTCATGCACTGACATACCTAATAGAACTCACCAAACCATGCAACCATATCGATGATATGCCTCATGCACTGACATACCTAATAGAGCCCACCAAACCATGCAGCCCTATCGATGATATGCCCCATGCACTGACATACCTAATAGAGCTCACCAAACCATGCAGCCCTATCGATGATATGCCCCATGCTTTGACATACACAATAGAGCTCACCAAACCATGCAGCCCTATCGATGATATGCGCCACGCTTTGACAAACCTAATAGAGCTTGCCAAACCATGCAGCCCTATCGATGATATGCCTCATGCACTGACATACCTAATAGAGCTCACCAACCCATGCAGCCCTATTGATGATATGCGCCACGCTTTGACATACCTAATAGAGCTCACCAAATCATGCAGCCCTATCGATGATATGCCCCATGCACTGACATACCTAATAGAGCTCACCAAACCATGCAGCCCTATTGATGATATGCCACACGCTTTGACATACCTAATAGAGCTCACCAAACCATGCAGCCCCCATTGATGATATGCCACACGCTTTGACATACCTAATAGAGCTCACCAAACCATGCAGCCCTATTGATGATATGCCACACGCTTTGACATACCTAATAGAACTCACCAAACAATGCAGCCCTAATAGAACCCACCAAACCATGCAGCCCTATTGATGATATGCCACACGCTTTGACATACCTAATAGAGCTCACCAAACCATGCAGCCCTATTGATGATATGCCACACGCTTTGACATACCTAATAGAACTCACCAAACCATGCAGCCCTAATAGAACTCACCAAACCATGCAGCCCTATCGATGATATGCCCCATACACTGACATACCTAATAGAGCTCACCAAACCATGCAGCCCTATCGATGATATGCACCATGCACTGACATACATAATAGAGCTCACCAAACCATGCAGCCCTATCGATGATATGCCCCATGCACTGACATACCTAATAGAGCTCACCAAACCATGCAGCCCTATCGATGATATGCCCCATGCACTGACATACCTAATAGAGCTCACCAAACCATGCAGCCCTATCGATGATATGCCCACGCTTTTGCGAACTTCTGCACCCCACCCCACCTCCTCCCCCGAGTCTAATGTAAACAGAGCCTTACAATCCGCAATCATATTCATGAGCAAATATAGCAAATTTGTTTAATTACACCAACTTTACCAGTCTGATCCCCCCTCACACCCTCACCCTCACATCCCAACCCTACTCAGTACTCACTCTGCGGGTCGGACCCTAAGGTACACGTAAACATAATCTTGCAATCATGTGACTAACTAACGTACAACGGGTAACTAACGTACCACATTTGGTTGAATTCCACCAACTGACTGCTTCCTCCAGCTGCCCCACCCCACCCCATATCCACTCCTTTTTATACCCCGCAAAAAAATTGGGCGGGGGTATTATGTAATGGCGCCATGCGGGTGGCAGAGCGGTTTCCGGATGATAACTCTGTTACCATTTGTTGGATCGCATTGAAACATCATAGGGTGGTGGGACTAGGCCTGGGGAAGAAACCTATCGAAATCGACGATAATCCGAAATCCAAGATGGCCGCCAGCCACTGGTGGCCATCTTGAAAATTGGTTTCCGGATGATAACTCCGTTAGCGTTTATCGGATCGTTTTTGAAACTTCATGGAGTGGTTGGAGTAGGACTGGGGAAGATACCTATCGAAATTGACAATGGTCCGAAATCCAATATGGCCGCCAGCCACCGGTAGACATCTTGAAAATTGGTTTCCTGATGATAACTCCGTTACCGTTTATCGGATCACTTTGAAACTTCATAGAGTGCTTGGACTAGCTCTTCGGAAGAAACCTGTCGAAATTAATGATGATCCGAAATCCAAGATGGCCACCAGCCACAGGCGGCCATCTTGAAAATTAGTTTCTGGATGATAACTCTGTTACCGTTTATCGGATCGCTTTGAAACTTCATAGTGTGGTTGGACTAGGTCTGAGGAAGAAACCTATCGAACTTGACAATGATCCGAAATCCAAGATGGCTGCCAGCCACTGGTGGCCATTTTGAAAATTGGTTTCCAGATGATAACTCTGTTATCGTTTATCGGATCTCTATGAAACTTCATAGAGTGGTTGGACTAGGTCTGAGGAAGAAATCTACCTAAATCGACAATGATCCGAAATCCAAGATGGCCACCGGTGGCCTTCTTGAAAATTGGTTTCCAGATAATAGCTCCGTTATCATTTATCGGATCGCTATGAAACTTCGTAGGGTGGTTGGACTACCTCTGGCAAAGAAACCTATCAAAATTAACACTGATCCGAAATCCAAGATGGCCGCCAGCCACCGGTAGCCATCTTGAAAATTGGTTTCCAAATGATAAGTCAGTTACCGTTTATCGGATCGCTTTGAACCTTCATAGAGTGGTTGAACTAGGTCTGAGGAAGAAACCTATCGAAATCGTCAATGATCCAAAATCCAAGATGGCCGCCAGCCACCAGTGGCCATCTTGAAAATTGGTCTCCAGATGATAACTCTGTTCTCGTTTATCGGATCGCTATGAAATTTCATAGGGTGGTTTAACTACCTCTGGGGAAGAAACCTATTGAGATTGACTATGATACGAACTCCAAGATGGCTGCCAGCCAACGGTGGCCATCTTGAAAATAGGTTTCCAAATGATAACCGTTTATCGAATCTCTGAAACTTCATAGGGTGGTTGGACTAGGTATGGAGAAGAAACCTAGTGAAATTGACAATGATCCGAACTCCAAGAAGGCCACCAGGCATGGGCTGGCATCTTGAAAGTTGGTTTCTGGATTTCATTTATTGGATTATTTCCTATGGTTGTTGGAATATGTCTGGTGAAGAAACTTATCGAAATTTACGATAATCCGAAATCTACATGTAATATGGTCGCCAGTCAGTGGCAGCATCTTGAAAATTGGTTTCCGGACGATACCTCCTTGACCGTTTAACGGATCGCTTTGACACTTCATAAGGATAAGGATAATATGGTCTGATGGGGCTGAGGAAGAAATAAATATTTTCTGATAGCTCTCATTCATTGGTTTGTCATCATGGCGGGGTATTATGCGCTGTTTGCGGCGCTTTTGTTTGAGACTTGTGGGGATATTTACATTGTACCTTCTTGCTTTCGCAGGCTTAAAGCGGGCTTGATAACGTTTGGTCGTAGTATGCAGTGTGATTACTTCATCAACTCTTCTAAGCTGACATGCTTTATCTCACGAAAACATACTGAGATTCAGTGCGTTGTCAATGCCACAGGAGAATATACACCACTATTTATCCTGATTGATTGTAGCTTGAATGGAACATATGTTAACGATCGACGGGTACGTAGAGGTGGTCATGGTTGAAAGACGTTGGAAATGTTAGACTACAATACATCTCATAAATAACTTTAAATGTTTCGAAAACAAAAACCGAAACATGTTAGTAGAATTTTAAATACAATGTAAGAGAAATTCTCTTGAATATTTTGAACAGAATGGAGGAATCCAATTTATCCATCAATCATATGACGTCATGATCAACTACGTGACATGTAGGCTGATGTCATAATCAATTACGCCACGTCATGAATGACGTAGCTAAGTTGGTCACGGACGCTTAATTGATGACGAATTACATGTGATCATTGTTGTGCGAATTGTATGGCTTTACTATTTAATAAACATGCTGTTGAATATTTTGAAACTAATCTGACTGAGCGCTGATGCTGCCATAGGCAAATTAATTTCAAAATATTCAACAGCTTACCTGTGTAGTTTTCTGGAAATTGAGATTCAGAGTGCATGGATCGATCGATACCAACACTGTTAAAGTGTGTGTGGAACTTAGCTAGAGATACGCTGGGCATAGCTAAAACGGGGGTCCTCCATTTATATGTTACAAATTTACAGTAAATTTTAGTCACATGTTATTTCTGTGCTGTGCTTTAAAGTTCATCCTGCTCTAGACATGCCAGAGAACACAGTCTCCCTTTAGGGGCAGAAACATTTTCTCAGGATACATAGTGATTCTTGAAAGTGCTTGAATTCAAAATTTATTTTTCAAGGCCCTTAACCGTTGAAATATCTCAATTTCGATATACAATTACATGTTACATTGCAGGAAAGCTGCTAAATATTTTAACTTGACTGGAATTCGTTGCTGCTACAGTTCCCTGTGACATTACATGTAGTTTCAAAATGTTCAACACTTGCAGAATGTTCCTTATATCAGGGTTCGTACTGGTTATAGAAATCCATGAAAGTCATGGAATTTGACAATTAAAATTCCAGGCCTAGAAAATGATGGAAAATCAGCCTTTTCTGTCATGGTACATGGGTCATAGAAAAGTCGTGGAAAATTGTAATCATGCAAAATAAAAGAAATATGTTAGGAAGAATTTCCGCTGTCTCCTCTATACAATAAAATTATGGCTAACAGCTTATCAAAACAAGGCTTTGGATTGCTTGTTACAGTACGCAATATTCAAACATTTTGCAGAATAAAGCCAGATCGTAATTTATGTAACTATGTCATCAATACAAATCTTCTAGATATTAATTTTTAGAAGTCATGGAATTTATTAATTTTGGTGAATGAAGTCATGGAAGAATCTCAAACACAAAAAGGGGTATGTACGCACCCTGATATATGATAGAGAAATTGGTGTTTCTTAAATATAGCAAAACACTATGAAAACCAGTTTATTTTCCTGAAACCCAGTTTGTTAAAAGTCATGTTGTACTTGACATAATACTGTCTCACATTAAACCCTTTGGTGGTAAAGATTGTCAAAAAACTAAAATTTATCATTGGAGAATGTCCATTTGCAGTCCCCTAGAAGATGTCCATGTAAGTAATGTAATTTGCCACAGTCACTGGAGTTACTGACTCAATTATCCAGTCAGTCTTCAGTGGTAAGATTTCACAAAAGCCTCTGCCTACATATTGGCATTCCTCAAGATCAGTGCAAAAACAATTTTTGGTCATTAAAATGTTAAAAATTCTGAAACTGCTAAAGTGGCAAAGGTCATTAAGAATGGGCCTTTCCGGTTTTAGCTATGCCCCGGCCAACTCTAGCTAAGCTCCACCTACACCTCGCTCGTGTTGGGATCGATCGATCTCTGAACACCCTGACTATCAATTTCCAAAAAAACTACACAGGTAAGGTGTTGAATATTTTGAAACTAATTTGACTCGGTGCTGTTGCTGCCTAAGGCAGCAACAGCGCCCAGTCAAATTAGTTTCAAAATATTCAACAGCATGTTTATTAAATAGCAAAGAATTACAAAGACATGCAATTCATACAACGTATCGGACCATTTGTGATTTGGTGATGGTCTATATGGAACCCTTTGTGACGTAATGATTATAATGTCATCATACATGCGCTGAGCTGATTATGACGTCATACGAGGTCAGATGATGGATGGATACTCTGGAAATGTGAATTGGCAACTGTTTCCAGTCGAAGTAATTTCTAAATATTTAACATTTGAACGGTGGTTCTACTTTACGCTATTTCCAGTATGTATGCTCTGCGTTTTGTAAATATGTTCTGTTATATAGTGGAATAGATATCATAAGTGATGTTTATATGTAACAACACTGACAGAGGTAATTCAAACTTGAACAATTAGTAATTGGCATGTCACTGTTTTTCTCTGTTTGCAGGTGAAAGACCGTGTCACTCTCAAAGAAGGTGACATGGTAACATTTGGTCACAAAAATGGCAAGAATATTGCTCCGGGTATTTATGCGCGGCAGCCAGATTCTGAGTTCATGTTTCTGGTGAGGCGTGATGTCTGTCTGTATTGTACATGTATGGGAACCATTTAAGATTGTTTAATAATTAAGCGAGTCAAACCCGGACTCTGCAGTGGTCTTGAGGGATGTATATATGCAGTCCGTGAAAAGGCTATTTTTACTACTGGAATGACTGGCTTCCACTGGTAAATTAAAAAAAATATTCTTGATCTGCAAATGTATATGACTGAGGTATCATTAAATGGGTTCTGGACTCTATTTATTAAACCTTTAATAGTCAAGATTGCTCAAGAAAAGTTGGTCCATGTTTGGCCATGTGCTAAGAATGCCAAAAGACACACCGGCACTGAGAGAGAATTGGAATTTACCCTACTGGTACCCAGCAAATATAAAGCCAGGCGAGGACGTCATTGCCTAAATATGTTAAGTGTGCTGCGAGGTGACCTCAAGAAAGCAGAACTCGGTACAAAATACTCCAGCGACATGTAATTATAGAAAACCTGTTCATTCTTACAATGTTTTAAGTTTATAGTCTACCGTATATATTTAGCCAAAAATGTAAGACAGCTGGAGATAATATGGTTTTGGAACAATTTACAATACAGCTCAGTTTCCAAGACAAAATAAACCGTTGTGTTGAATATTTTGTACTTAATTTGCTTAGGCAGCAATGGCTTTCAATCAAATTAAGTCCAAATTATTCAACAGAACATGCCATACATCCTGTTCAAAATTGTTCTAACTAACATATTTTTGGTTTTGGAAGCAATTTAATGTATTTATGGGTTGTACTGTAGGCTTGAATCAGATTAGTGTATTGTTGTTAAGTTCGACCGAGGCCAAAATCATCATTCCAGTGATAAATTTTCAGAAATACTCTCTTGACTTGCAAACATGCTAAATCACTATTTCCTCATTTGCAAATAGATATTCCCTAAGCAAAATGTCAATTTCCTTTACAAATCTTTACCGTAAAAGGATTAAATTTCTCGGACATGTCCAGCATATTATGTACATGTATATATTTACATAGCTTTTGTTTTCAGTTTGAGAGGACAGGGAATAAATCTAGTGAGAATAAAGATCGTTTATCAAGTCCAAGGCTACCTGTTGCAGTGTGTCATGAGACTGAGAATCAATTACGAAGGTTACCTGTTCATGGCCGTGAAAATTCGGTATCTAGCACAAGGTTTCCTCCGGTGTCGAAGGAACGATTATCAATGAACTCTGACACTTCAACTACAGCTGGCAATGTGAATAGTGCTACTCTGTCCACACAATCATCATTAGCTCAGTCAGTGAAATCTAGCTCGAGCCATAGCAGTAATGGGGAAGGGGAGGAATTAGAAGAAATGGCTGATAGCCGTAAAGAATCAGACCTTTATATCGAGTTGTCTTGTAGTGAAGATTCATCGTCGTCGTCCGCGTGTGAAAATACATGTAGCTTATCACTCGATATGTCGTGCCGGAGTTCCCCTCCAACTGTTCATGGACCCATCGCAGAAGATGTAAAATCTATTCAGACAAAGGGAGAGAAAATGAACACAGTAATTAAAGGCAGGATTGTTACTCCTGTCTCTGTAGCTAGTACTCTTAGTGAAAATCTAGTCACAACTATAGATTGCCTTCCTGCATTGACTAAGGTCTGTGCCAGTGTTGGTAGCGCACAGACGCAGGTTAATCGTGTTAGCAGTTCTTGTGTAGGGAAGTCTTCTAATCCTGGTAGCCTCGATACTGCATGTGTTATATTACATACATCTAGTGTCATAAAAAATACTGCTATTGTACGTAACATTAGTCCAGTGTCTGAGGTAGCCAGTAGCAAATTGCCATTGACTCCACCGGATATTTCAAAATCTAGTTTTGTTCAAACTAATCAGTGTAGTAACTCATCGGATAAGTTGCCTGATGTTCAGAAAAATACAAAAGTGGATATAGACTGTAGTTTTTCTTCAGATGATGATGACGACGCTGACCCACCCAGTCCCATTATTCCTATGACAGCTCGTAATGGCGAGACTCCGTACAAATTCCCGTTTGCGCCAATTTTTGGTCGTAAAATCTTGGCGTCGCCTAATCCATCATCCGATAAAAGGTAAGAAATTATTTTCTGGAAAACTGTAACAATTTTACGAGGTACATGTACAATGCAGCTAAAAGATAACATCCAAACGAGAAAAACCCAGTACTGTCGAATACATGTGTATTTTGAACACAATTGGATTGGCCAACATTGCTGCCTATTAAGGCACCGAAGTCTTCCCATCAAATTATGTTCGAAATATTTAACAGAACATTTCTTACATCATGTTCAAAACTGTATGAACTAGTGTGCGTGATTACGTGATTAAATCTAAAATCGTGATTATGTTTTAAATTGTGAATGCATAATTATGATTAAAAATTAAATAAGCGTATAATTGTCTGTGAATAATTTCTACTGCATTAAATAATTCAAAACCTACCTTGTAATTAATCTTTAAAGCGATCAGTCAGAAAAATTGAAATTTTGTGCAGCGAATGTATGTCTATTTTGAGGCCAAGAGAAGACATGGAGCCAGACATTCCAGTGATGCATTTTCAAATATGGTCTCTTAGCCTGCAAATGGTCAATTCTAAACACCATTGCAGCCCTCATCATTTAATATATGCATTTGTTGTTGTATCTGGGTAATACGTACCCAGGTTGATTACTCGAGTAATCACAATTATTCTTATATAATCGATCGTAATCACCCAAATCAATTCACCTTTCCAGGGTACCCACCCATCATATGACGTCATAATGAACTGCGTGATGTGTACAATGAAATCATAATGAATGATGTCGATAAGTACGTCACGAACGCATATTTGAAGACGGTCTATGCGTTGTTGTACAAATTGTTTGCTTTTACTATTTAATAAATATTCTGTTGAATATTTTTGAAACTAATTTGACTGGACGCTGTTGCTGCCATGGGCAGCAACAGCACCCAGTCAAATTAGTTACAAAATATTCAACAGCTTCCCTGTATAGTTTTCAGGAAATTGATAGCTAGGGCATTCGTGGATCGATCAATCCCAACATGGCGGGGTGTGGGTGGAGCGTAGCTAGTGATGGGCGGGGCATTGCTAAATATGGAAAGGTCCATAATCGCACAATCCTAATGTTAACATATTTATGGCCTGTACTATATTCCTTGTTCCCAATTCGATTCTAATAAATAAAATGTGGTTGGAAGATTAACCCCTTAACTCTCACTCACCAGCAATGACAAATTCCTACCGATGTAAGAAATATTCTCTTGAATATTTTGAAAAGTATTTGACTGTATATATATTTTTTGTTTTGAAATTGGCAGTCTGAAGAACCCTATTGAGTCTGATGTTAACCTTTTAATGGGTCATACCAACCAAAATCCGGCCTCTGTTACGGTCTTGTGGAATGTCCATTTACATGCCAAGAGAATAAAATTTCTGAAAATTTACCATTGGAATGACTGGCTCAAGCCAGTTATTCCAGTGATAAATTTTCAAAAATTATGTTCTCTTTGTCTGCGGATATTTAAATTTTCTTGACTAAATTTGAGCATTGAAGGGTTCATAGGACAAAGGTGATTCAACTTCACGGTGACCCACGTAATGGTGATGGATCATGGGTGCATATATCCCAGCATGCCGAGTAATCTCTGATTGTCATTCTTATTACCTTTGCAGCTTGTTAGTGTCTCCTACTACCGCGCACATTTCCAGTGCGGAAGGTACAGACGATGAAGACCAAGGTGGGCATCTCCTTATTGTATATACAGCTACATGTATAGATGAATTTTTATTTCATATCATGTATTATATATGTTATGTGCTAGCCAAGTTTCTCCAGGCATGATAATGACATGGTGCCTGTATTACCCTTTAATGGACAAACCAGTCAAATTGGGCCGTGCAGTTGCCGTGACAAATATCCATAGGTAGCAATGTCTCCCAATCCAATTATGAAACATGCTATAAGTTGTTCAGGGACCGACCTAGCCATCTGAAATCATTAGCCAATACATGTAAATTAGCTTTATTAGCCAAATATTAACTCTCTTAGCCAGTAAACTAACATATTTTACGGATTTTATTAGTCAAATATTAAATTGTTACTAATTTTGTCTCAAATGTTGTATTGTACTGATAGATTATACTACATAGTTTCCATATGATTGATTTCCTGCCTAAGGCAGGAACATTTTCCAGTCAAATTAATTTCAAACTAGATTGATCGATCGATGACACAGCATCGCAAATCCCCACATTCACCGCTTTGAACATCTGACCCCACCCCACAACTTACCCCTGGGGGCGAAGCCAAATGTAAATGTCCTTTTGCACTCCACAATTGTATGGGTAACTCACATACCAAATTTGGTTGAATTTCGTCCAACAGTGTCAGAGGAGTTGCATTACAATCAATTTCATGACCTTTTGAGGCCATCCCCCACGCCATGTGGCCAGGCCCAAATGTAAATATGATCATCCACTCCACATTGATATGGGTAACTCACATACTAAATTTGGTTGAATTCCGTCCAATGTTTTCAGAAGACTTAACACGTGGACCTCACCCCCATCCACCCGTAGGTGTGGAGCCAAATCTAAATGTGCTTATCCACTCCACACTGATGTGGGTAACTCACATGGCAAATTTGGTTGACTTACGTCCATAGTTTCGGAGTTGCATTACAATACATTTTTTTACCATTTGACCCCCATCTCCCACCCACCACTGGGAGTGGTGCCAAATGTCATTGTGCTCATGTACTCCACATTGATATGGGTAACTCACATACCAAATTTGGTTGAATTCAGTGCAACGGTTTCGGAGGTGATGCATTACAATCAATTTCAGCAGGTTAAAATTTGACCTTTTAACCCCTGTATGTAAGTGGCCTCTTGCACTCAGCAATCATATGGGTAACTCACATATCAAATTTGGTTGAGTTCCGTCTAATGGTTTCAGAGGAGTTGCGTTACAAGTGATTTGTCCTTTTGACCTCCGCCCTGAGCTAAATGTAAATAGCATCTTGCAAAGCAAAATCATATAGGTAACCCACATAGTAAATTTGGTTGAATTCCACCCACTGGTTTGGGAGGAGATAGCGTGACGGACAGAGGGATGGCGGTGATTACAATATTTTCAACAGCTTACATGTACCTGATGTATTTCACATGACGTTACTTTTTCTTTAATTTCTTAGCCACTAAATTAGCCTATTTGGGAAGTTTATTAGGCAACCATGAGAATAATACTAAAAAATGAATTGGTGAATGGGTAGGTCTGTTCCTGGTTATTTCTGACTTCTGAGCTGTACTGTGTTGATACATATATATCGCAGCCTTGCCTCTAGGACAATATCATGCACACGTATCTAATGCTAATATTGAGATCAGCTGGCATCTGGTTCACAAACTGAAAAATGTCCATTTGCAGACCAAGAGAAGACTATTCTTGAATATTTTTTACTGGAATGACTCCAGTGGTAAATTTTTTTAAATAGTCGTCTCTTTGTCTGCGAATGGTCATTTCTCAAGACCACTGCAGAAGCCATTTTTGGCTGATATAAGTGTTGACAGGGTAATGTAATTCTTTCCTCTTAGAAATCCTTCAAGCTGCGGCGAGTGTTTCTCGAAAACTAGAAGCATTGCTCAGTGATGAAGACGGCAACAGTAAGTCATAGCTAGTGTTGGCCTCTTGATGTCAACTGCTTGCGATATTGTTTGCAATGGACTTTTCCACGTTTATCCATCCATCATATGATGTCATGATCAACTACGGGACATGTAGGATGGCGTCATAATCATGACATCATGAATGAATCAAAATAGTCCGTAGTCAGACTGAATTGTATGTCTTTACCATTTAATAAACATTCTTTTGAATATTTTGAAACTAATTTGACTGGATACTGTTGCACATGAAGTGATGAAGAAAGCAGCAGTAAGTCATAGCTAGCAGGGTTCTGCCGAGGCAGCGGTCTTGCGCCATTGCTGCAAAGGAAATTCCAATAACGCATCCAAAGTATTATGCATGGGCCATGTGGTGCAAAGAAATTTTGCTAAAAAAGGTCTATCCATGAATGAATAATTTTAATTAGTCCGGATTCATGAAATTATGACGTTAGAATAACTCATCAAATAACATTTTCCATTCAAATTCCCCAAGTGGAAGATATCACATTGCGTTCACCTCGGTTGCCAAATGGGCGATTTTTCGAGTCTCGAGTGACTCGGTAGTCATATTGTGTGACAAAGAAAAACACTAGTGCGCTACACGAACGCATTTGTCATGAATGCTATCCCGTGCACTGATTGGTCCAAGCGAAATATGTCAAATCAAAACTCGGTCATCATTTACCGTTGCAAATTCCATTTTATAAAACAGTCTTGTGACTATAAAAATGTTTAATGTGTCACGGAAAGGAGTAAAAAGACCTAGTCGATCAATTTTAGCATTCTTCCTCGAACAATATAAGTCAGACAGTGAAATCTGATAGTGAAATTCAAATTCCTAGTGATAACCGTAACACAGACAGCGACAACAGTGTTGTTAACGGTATAGTGGCTAAAGATGCCGGTAAACATAACGAACTAGATAGGGAAGATGTGGAGAAAACAGCAGTGGTTAGTGATGGTACTGATAAGACAGGACAGAAAACGGATGTTAGTGATGTTACAGTTAAGGCAGGACAGAAAACGGATGTTAGTGATGGTACAGAGAAGACAGAAATTGATCTTACAGTTAGTGATGGCGAAAATGACACTGACAATACTAATGAACCAACAAGATCACATGTTAAACGAAATTCCCAACAAAAAGGTTAAAGGAATATCCATGGCTAACCTACAACAATGACCAGAAATTTATGTCGTGCTGTATTAAACATGGTAAAACAAATACAATGACAGACAACAAAAATAACAATTTTCGAACAAGTATATTAACAAGACATGCAACATCTTATGATCACAAAAATGTGGTAATTGCTGAGAGCATGAAATCCGATTTCGCCTATTGCATTCGGAAAGCCACATCAGAAAAAGAAACCACATGTAGCATAATTGCAGCTATGAAAATGATCTATGGGATAACAAAGGAAGGCATAGCAATAACTAAATTTGACAGTTTAATGGGGCTGTTAAATGAGTTCGAATATCCACATATTTCAGGATTAAATACAGGCAAATCAACAACATATTGCTCTGACAAATCTGTAACCGATGATAGGAACCATTGCTTTTGTGATCAGGAAAGATATAGATAGTAAACTTAAAAATTCCAAATATTGGTGGATGAATGTACGGACATTGCTGTGAAGAAGAAGTTAGTAAGTTACTGTAGAGTCCTTGATGAACAAACATTCGAGCGATCAACACATTATGTCAGCAATGAACAAGTGGAGAAAACTACCGGTCAATCAAGCTGTGAAGAAATGGGTGTCCTCCAGAAAAAGCATATTTCTCTGCTTGGCGTAATGGCCTAGGCAGTGACGGCGCAGGCGTTATGACTGGGAGAAATCAGGGTGTGACTGGTTATATGACTTGTGCTAATCCAATGCGTTTGAATTATCACTGTATCGCACATTGGTTAGCTTTAGTAAGTTCACAGGCTGCCAAGGCAGTACCATATATTTGCACCTATCAAGAAACATTGACTGGAATTTTCAATTTCTTTAAGGCATCAGCAAATCGTACTGTGAACTTGATTGGAATTCAGTCATTTCTTAAGGAACCCATATTGAAGATTAGAGACGTTCATAAAGTGAGATGGTTGTCAATTTATCTGGCAGTGCAAACTATTTATAAGTGTCTTGACTCTCTGATCACATATCTCCCTACAAACCCAGATGGCAAATCTACAGGGTATGCCAAGAAAATTATTCAGTATGATTTTATAGCTACAACCTACCTGTTAATGGATGTTTTGCCAGTTATTTCTCTGATGCATTTGGTGTTCCAGAAAGCAGATCTTGATGTATCTCAAAACTTCTAGAGAAACTCAAGTTAGGAACGGTTGAAGCAGTAAGACATAAAACTTACCTTGATGAGCTTCAAAATGATCATTTGAGTATTGATAAGGGAAAACTTGTATTTAAAAGCAGTCATATTGTTCAAGGTAAACAAAATATTGACACAATAAAAGACAAATTTATTGATAAACTGATTAAAAAACTAGATGAACATTTTCTCGAAGAAGATAGTAATATAATATACAACCTTGGCATACTTGGTCTTAAACCTTGGTTTGAAACATCGCGATCGATTTTATATTAAAAAAGCGATTTTCGATTAAATCGTAGGTCCAAATTCCCAAAAGTATAAACCGGGGTAATGTGACAAGTCACCAAAACTGGGACTTGGAATTTCTACAAATGGTTGAAATAAATGATACCAAAAAATAGCCCGAAATTAGAACACAATATCATGCGACAAATTCTTACCATCCTACGTCTATGCTTAATGTATACCTTATATCCATCATCGCGGGAGTGAAATTATTAGTTGGAACTGCCTAAATATTGCGTATAGTTTAATAAACATTGTTTATTTCATCAAAATCTGACAAAATGTCGTCGAGTAAAAATATAAATCCTGCTTCCGCTTATAGCCTCCCTTTGTAGGAAGAGTTTAAGTCATTACCCGAGTAGCGTGAAGACGCTAATATTAGTACCTGGAGAGATACTAGGGTTGCACGATTTTTGCTTTGAAACATCGCGATCGATTTTATAAAAAAAAATCACGATTTTTGATTAAATCGTAGGTCCAAATTCCCAAAAGTATAAACCGGGGTAACGTGACAAGTCACCAAAACAGGGACTTGTAATTTCTAGAAAAAGTTGAAATAAATGATACAAAAATAGCACGAAATTAGAACACAATTTCATGCGACAAATTCTTACCATCCTACGTCTATGCTTAATGTATACCTTATATCCATCATCACGGGAGTGAAATTATTAATTGGGACTGGCTAAACATTGCGTATAGCTTAATAAACATTGTTTATTTCATCAAAATTTGACATAAAATGTCGTCGAGTAAAAATATATATCCTGCTTCGGCTTATAGCCTCCCTTTGTAGGACGAGTTTAGGTCATTACCTGAGTAGTGCGAAGACGCTAATATTAGTAACCGGGGAGATACTGCGCAATCCATATACATAGGACAGTAGCTTTGAGTAGCTACGATAGTAGCGGCGTAAAGTCATCCTATAGTGCAGTTTATAGTTGCTTTCAGAATGTACGATTTCCATTTAAGAGTAATCAACAGAACGCAGAGTTCAAAATACAACTATCTGGAATGCTGTTGCGTTATTTTCTTTGATTAGGCATGACAACCAAATCAAAAAGGAAAAATTAGTACACAGCCTGAAATTGCTAAAAGAATTATGTTCAGTGATTATTGCCTAACACTGCAACTAAGTATATACTTGGTATTTCACGACAGACTCGGGGTCTGCAGCGAAAGAAAGAAAATTATATGGCGATTCGACGGAGTAACTAGCTGGTTTTCTCAATGACAAAGGTGTTACCTCGCTATTGTTAGCTGTTTTTCCGTAGAGCTTTGTGTGTTGATTAGGACTTAGTGAACACATGCGTGAAGCGATCAAGAAAAAACACAATGGATGCATGCGCAAATGGATCATAACTGTATTCTTTTACTGCTGAATGATGAGTTTTAAAATCTTATAGTCTGTTCAATTTTTTCACGATTTTCCGATTTCTTTCAGTTACATTGTAGAAAACCGCAATTTTCGATTAAATCGCGAAATCGCGCAAGCCTAGGAGATACTGCGCAATCCATGTACGTAGGACGGTAGCGTTGAGTAGCTACGATAGTAACGGCGTAAACCCGTCCTATAGTGCATTTTATAGTTGCTTTTAGAATGTACGATTTACATTTACATTTACATATCGATATGGCAGCATTCAATAACAATGACATAAAACTTTTAAGTGAATGAATAAACAATTTAATCAAATCCCAAATGAGCGGGTTTGACTTATTTACTGTATGTACATGTAAGTAAAGATTGTATGGTGTTTTCATCATTTCTTTGATCCTCAGTGGAACAAGGATTGAGAATTTCTCCCCACTGAACAACGGAACAAGGTAAGTAAAAAGGTAAAGGTAAGTATTAGCTTCAGCTTTACAACCCTTTACTGTCCAATATTTGTCAAGAAAATGTAAATTTCTGCTGAACCCTTTAATGGGTAAATTTGGTCAAGAAAATTCCAATTGTCTCATAAAATGACAATTTGCTGACCAAGAGTATTCTGGGAGCCAGTCATTCCAGTGATAAATTTTCAAAAATAGTATTCTCTTAGTCAGCAAAAGGACATTTCTCAGGAACACTGCAGAGGCTGGTTATGGCTGATTTGACCATTAAAGAATTAATAAATGCGCATTTGCAAGCAAAGACAATTTTTTAACATTTAGAACTGTAATGACTAGCTTGGTTATCAAGCCAGTTATTCCAGTGGTAAAATTTAAAAAAAATAGGCTCTTGGCCTGCAAATGGTCATTTCTCAAGACAATATGATTTCAGAGGCCAGTTTTGACCACTGACTGAGTCATGGTAACGTTTTCATATGTCTTGGACCTTTAATCCTAAAATTGGTTTAAGAAAATCTAAATTTTCCTATAGAAAATGTCCATTTGCAGAGCAAAGGAAATACATTTGTGAAAATTTACAAGTGGCTCGGTTATGGAGACTCATTCCAGTGGTCATTTTTCAAAAAAATAATTATCTTGTTCTGCATATGGACATTTCTCAAGGCCACTGCAGAACATGTTTTCACCAGCTGGAGTGTTAAAGGGTCAATTGCTAAAATGTACAGTTATAATAGCCACTATATACTAACTCTGGGTGTGTTATTGTTATATCTAATCATGATAGTTAGAGCTAATTATTCAATAGAACAAACTTTAACAGTTAATTAGATGCAAATGGCACAAATGATCATGGTGAATGCACCAAAATAGCCCAAACTTAAAGGCAAACTCTTTGTCACTGACTGGAGCAGTTCACTCACTCTGTGCTGTACTAGCTTCAAGTTCATCTTCAAGTTTTTCCAGTAGTGGTGGCGTCCTCATCGTCAAACATGTCATCATCACAACTGTCCAACACATTAGCACGATGAGTGATATTTGGTTAAAAATATACTGCACAATATATAGTCAATAATATACTATATGCATGTACTGTTAGGCCCTATGACCCGACAGCGGGTGTTATGGTCATACACCACCCTCGGACTTTAGCGCATTTTATAATACAGGGTGGGAATATTCCTCCAACAATGGAGTACTTTAGCTATTGAATTAACCCTTTCAACCGACAAGAGAAAATAATAAATTTGTAACGAATGTGTCAAAATTTTGTTGAATATTTTGGAACTAATTTGACTGAAAGCCAGCTTCCAGTCAAATTGCTTTCAAAATATTCAACATCATACTTATATAATGACTGTAAATGTGGAATTCTGAGATTTCAGATAAAATGGGTAAAATGTGATAATTCATTGGTTTTGATTTGGGGCCTCACTTGCCTGATAATGCAGGTTACTAGGCCAATATTGGCCCAGTAACCTGCATTATCATTCTTGTTTTAACAAATGTGATGCCACTGCTAAGGAGAAAGGTATAGATTGTCGTAAGAGAGCCGCATATATATATATATATATCCATTTTGTTTACCTCTTGTCGCGAAAATTTGAAATAGAAGGGCAAACTTCAAATGCCTGTGGATAAACAATCCGATAAACTCGATCATCGATGCGTGTCTTTGTTTGCAATTTCCGAGAAAACTAACTTCAAGCATTGTCAGTAACAAGGCCGAGTTAAGATGACGAAGTAGTCAAATATATAGGCATCACACTTTCTGATTGACAGTTTTATTATTCCGAGTTATCTGTCTACTCTTTAATCTGTGGCATACATGAAATGTGCATAGATTGATGTATTGCACACGCAAAAATATGTTATTTTCTAAACAGTTGACGCCATCTTTGCTAAATCTCATTCAACATGTGTGTATTCTCGACCAATCAGACTCGTGTGATACAGTGATACCCGTTGCCGAAAACAGGTAATAAGGTTACGTACTCGAATATCGGGCACCGGTAAAACAATTATGTACACATGCATGTCTGCAAAAGCAGAGATTTTCGGTTACATATTATGTATGAAATAGCGAAATCGAAAACAACTGAATGTCAGGTTTGCAGATTTTGTAAATCGCTTCCCTTTCCGTTATAAGACCTTGCAACACTAGCCGCAACTGATGCATATATTGTTCTAAAAAGTTTTGCCTTTTACGTCGGCTCAAATTAGACTATATTGTAATAATCCCATTTCAGAGAATATTTTGGTATATTCATCCAGATTTCAAGAGAAATTGTGGATTGAAAATTTATTAAAATATACGCACTGTCATCATACTGGCTTCATACACAGTAAAGAATACCCAGGTGGGGAGTTCACACATCCATTTTATACAAAAGTACGATTGACGATTACGATGACATGGCATTTCGGCAATTATCATTTACGGCCATGAAAACAATAACTAAAATGTGATGCATGTACTTAACTCATATACGGCTCCAATTGCAATTTATATCTACATGTACGGGTCCTCGACAGACAGTAAACCGATTCCACTTTATGTTTAATGAGGCGTAGTAAGAATCTTTGTCGCGTTACTGAATACATTTGATTGCGCATTTGACTTTTTCCGTGATGGGTTTAAAATATTCCATAATGCGTTTAACATATTGTAGGATGGGTTTGAATTTCCGTTAGACGCGCCTATTAAATAAATTAAATGCGTTTGGTGTTTAGCCACACCTGCAAACGCTGCGAGCTTTTGACGCTAAAAAGACACATTTTTGTTTCGTTTTTGCTTCATCAAACAGTAAAGCTAACTATGATCTGTACTGTAACAGTTGGCAACCAGTTTGAGCTACTCTGTTCATTTC
Source organism: Chaetoderma sp. LZ-2023a (assembly GCA_034401795.1). Classification (NCBI taxonomy): domain Eukaryota; kingdom Metazoa; phylum Mollusca; class Caudofoveata; order Chaetodermatida; family Chaetodermatidae; genus Chaetoderma; species Chaetoderma sp. LZ-2023a. The sequence goes on from CM067359.1 coordinate 159,045,687, forward strand.
ACCCTTTCACCCTCAAATTTGGTGAAAATTTCAATTTTCTCATCTAAAATGCCCATTTGCAGGCCAGAAGTTTATTTTTGAAAATTTATCACTGGAATGACTGGCTCAGTAATCGAGCCAGTCACTCCAGTGGTAAATTTTCTAAAATAGTCTTCTCTTTGTCTACAAATGGACATTTCTCAAGATCACTGCAGATGCCATTTTTGGCTGATATAAGTGTTGAAAGGTTAATGTATTTCATTCTTAGAAATCCTTCAAGCTGCGGCGAGTGTTTCTCGAAAGCTAGAAGCATTGCACAGTGATGAAGACGGCAACAGTAAGTCATAGCTAGTGGTGGCCTCATGATGTCAGCTGCTCGCAATATTGTTTGCAATGGATCTTTCCAAGTTTATCCATCCATCATATGATGTCATAATAAATGACAACGTGTAGGCTGACACCATAATCATGACATCATGAATGATTCGAAATAGTCCGTTTTTAGTGCTTAATAGTCAGACACGTACGACACATACGAATTGTATCTCTACCATTTAATAAACATTCTGTTGACTATTTTGAAACTAATTTGTCTGGACGCTGTTGCGCAACAGTGCCAGGTCAAATTGGTTTCAAAATATTTAACAGATTATCTGTATAGTGTTCTGAAAATCGATAGTCAGCAAGTTCAGGGATCGATCAATTCCAACACGCGTGAGGTGTGGGTGGAGATTAGCTAGTGATGAGAGCGGGGCATATCTAAAACTGGAAAGAGCCATTATGTCATGACATTTTGACTCATATGTGTCGTCTCTGCGTAACAAAAATCCACTGAACTCATGGGGATATCTATTTCTGAGTGCAGTCATTCCAGTCAAATTAATTTCAAAATATTCAACAACTTATATGTACATGATGTATGTTTCACATAACGTTACTTTTTCTTTAAATCTCTTAGCCAGTAAATTAGCCTATTTAGGAATTTTATTAGCGAGCCATGAGAATAATACTAAAGAATGAATTTATGAATGACTAGGTCTGTTTCTGGTTATTTCTGACTTCTGAGCTGTACTCGGCGTAGTGTATCGATATATATCGTGACCTTGTCTCTAGGACAATATCATCTAATGCTAATATTGGGATCAGGTGACATCTTGCTCACCAACTGAAATCTAATTTTTATGTAATTTTTTCCTCTTAGAAGTCCTTCAAGCTGCAGCGAGTGTTTCTCGAAAGCTAGAAGCATTGCACAGTGATGAAGAAAGCAGCAGCAGTAAGTCGTAGCTAGGGGTGGCGTCCTACATGTATGATGTCAACTGCTCGCGATATTGTGTGCAATTCACCTTTTCAGCTTATCCCACGTTCATCTGATGTCATATGACATCATAATTAACTAAGTGATGTGTATGATGATGTCACAATCCTGACGTCATGAATGATTCAATATAGTCTGTCTTTAACACTTAATAGTCCTACACGTTGTACGAATTGTATGTCTACTATTTAATAAACATTCTGTCGAATATTTTGAAACTAATTTGACTGGGGATGCCATAGGCAGCAACAGCGCTCAGTCAAATTAATTTCAAAATATTCAACAGTTTACATGTATAGTTTTCTGGAAATTGATAGTCAGGAAGTTCGGAGATCGATCGATCCCAGCACAGATGTGGTGTGGGTGGAGCTTAGATTAAGATGGACTAGGCATAGCTAATAGGTGGAAAGGTCCATTATGTCATCACATAACTAATGTGAATTTGTCTATGGTTCAGAATAAAATTGATGACAAATCATGGCAGAGGTTCGAGATAAGAAAATTATATAAAACTAAACTAATAAGATAACAACCTTTCTTGGAAACTTGAGCGAGTGCTTAAATGTTATCTTTATGCAAACTGATGTTTCAGCTGAGTCTGATGCCGTGCTCTGATTCGAGCTTCCTTTTATACTCACGGAAAGTTGACTGTGTATATTGCCCGGGATGATGAAATGTGCCCTGGGCCTATCGAAAGCTTGGTAGTAAAACTAATAAGATAACAAGTCTAGGCTAAAGGCCATTGCAACTGAGATTTTGCTATGCCCATGTGTCAAGGTGTGTTCTCCCCCCCCCTGAAAGGTGTGGAAGGCCTATAGTAATCACCGTGTCTGTCCATCCACAATGTCTCATAAACAGCATATTATACATAATTGCGTAAGATATTTTAATGAAACTTTGTCTATGACTCAGTTATGATATGTGGATGTTCCTTTTGAAGAATTCGCTTTTATAGGTCCAATATTTTTGTCGAAAATGGGATTTTTAATGCAAAGACTCATGATTTTTGTCAATCTCCTCGTAAACACCATATCATACAGAATCTCTTAAGATAATTTAATGAGACTTGGCAGGTAGCTTCTTTATAATGAGTAGATGTTCCTTTTGAAGCATTTCCCTTTATCGGACCAAGATTTTGGGTGAAAAAGGGCTTTTTAATTTGATCATTTGGCAACCAGTTAGAGCTACTAGGCTTGCGCGGTTTTTCGATTTAATCGTGAAGTTCGATTTATTTATAAAATCGCGATTTTTACGATGTAACTGAGGAAAAATAAGAAAATCGTCAAAAATTTCATGTTTTAAAAAAATCTGAAGTGTGTACTTTTCCATCCAATTTTATCGGTACATGAGTACAATTATAATCGATTCACGCCTGTATTCATTGTGTTTATATCCCGCCGTGCAGAATAATTACTAATCACAACATAAAGCGCTACAATAAACAAGCTAACAATGGCGAGGTAAAAAACCAAAAAAACCCACAATAGCGAGGTAACACCTTTGTCATTGAGTAAAACCAGCTAGTTACTCCGTCGAATCGCCATATAATTTTCTTTCTTTTGCTGCAGACCCTGAGTCTGTCGTGAAATGGCAAGTATATACTTAGTTGCAGTGTTAGGCAATCAGTTGCAGAGTGTTAGGCAATCATTAGTTGCAGCGTGTTAGGCAATCCATTAGTTGCAGAGTGTTAGGCAATCATTAGTTGCAGAGTGTTAGGCAATCATTAGTTGCAGAGTGTTAGGCAATCATTAGTTGCAGAGTGTTAGGCAATCATTAGTTGCAGAGTGTTAGGCAATCATTAGTTGCAGAGTGTTAGGCAATCCATTAGTTGCAGAGTGTTAGGCAATCATTAGTTGCAGAGTGTTAGGCAATCATTAGTTGCAGAGTGTTAGGCAATCATTAGTTGCAGAGTGTTAGGCAATCATTAGTTGCAGAGTGTTAGGCAATCATTAGTTGCAGAGTGTTAGGCAATCATTAGTTGCAGAGTGTTAGGCAATCATTAGTTGCAGAGTGTTAGGCACTCATTAGTTGCAGAGTGTTAGGCAATCATTAGTTGCAGAGTGTTAGGCAATCATTTGTTGCAGTGTTAGGCAATCATTAGTTGCAGAGTGTTAGGCAATCATTAGTTGCAGAGTGTTAGGCAATCATTAGTTGCAGAGTGTTAGGCAATCAGTGAACAGAATTCTTTTTAATTCTCGGGTTAGCAGTTTCAGGCGGTGTAATAATTTTTCCTTTCTGATTCGGTTGTCATGTCAAATTAAAGAAAATAAAGCAACAGCATGCCAGGTTGTTTGATTTTGAACTGTGCGTTCTGTTGATTACTCTTAAATGTAAATCGCACAGTCTGAAAGCAACTATAAACTGCTCTATAGGACGAGTTTACGCCGTTACACTCGTACCTACTTAAAGCTCCCGTCCTATGTATTGTGGATTGCCCTGTATCGCCCCGGGTACTAATATTAATGTCTTTGCGTTACTCCGATAATGACCTAAATTCATCCTACAAAGGGAGGCTATAAGCGGAAGCTGATACATCATGTAATTTAAGTTTTTTTCTCGATGACATTTTATCTCAAATTTTGATGAAATAAATAATGTTTATTAAACTATACGCAATATTTAGGCGGTCCCAATTAATAATTTCACTCCCACGATGATGGATATATGGTATACATTAAGCATAGACATAGGATGGTAAGAATTTGGCGCATGAAAATGTGTTCTAATTTTGTGCTATTTTTGTATCATTTATTTCAGCTTTTTCTAGAAACAAGTCACTTTACCCCGGTTTATACTTTTGGGAATTTGGACCTACGAGATAATCGAAAATCGTGATTTCTTTTATAAAATCGATCGCGATGTTTCAAAGCAAAAATCGCGCAAGCGTAAGAGCTACTCTGTTTATTCATTTAGCCCTCAATTTTGCTCAAGAAAATTTCAAGTTTCTCATAGGAAATGCCAGTTTGCAGGCTATGGGAATATTATATTTGAAAATTTATCACTAGAATGACTGGCTCTGCAAATGGACATTCTCAAAAGAATGCTTGAGTCTTACGCGGTTAAAACCACCTTTATTTACATTTCTTTGTATGATTATTTGTTTTGATTGATTTTACCAGGCGGTGCGAGTACTGGAGGAACTTTGGCAGTTCCATTAGACTCTACAGACCACAGTAATACAATGGATAGCACAAAGATTCAGCTGAAAGGCATCAATACAAAAAGAAAAAGAAAAGGTATTGTCTGATCCATCTGAAGTAAAGTCATGTGCATTCTAGGAAAAATACAACTTATCGCATTACCTATTGTTTGATTATATGGTGGATGTATGAAGTTTGATGGCAGAAGTGATGGGATAATGAGCACAGATGTACTTGAGTATGGGTCTGGAAGGCTATAATGTGCCATTCTTCCATGACAGGGTATCCAGGAGAACTTTTATTTGGGAAATAGTTAGTGTTGCGCAATTACATGATTTAATCGAAAATCACAATTATTTTTAGAATTTTGAAATTATATGATTAAAAATTAAATAATCGAATAATCGTGCATAATTTCTACTGCATAACATGCTTGAAAACCGAAGTTTTAATTACTCTTTAATGCAAGCTGTCACGAAAATCAACATTTTGCTCAGCGAATGTATGTCCATTTGCAGGCCGAGAGAAGACTATTTTTGAAAATGTTCCACTGGAATGACTGGCTCAAGCATCGTGTCAGACATTCCAGTGATACATTTTCAAAAATAGTCTTAAACACCATTGTAGCTTTCGTCATGAATATGCCCTTGTTGTTTAGTCCGAGTAATTTGTATCCTGGCTGATTAATCGACTAATCGTGGCTACTCTTAAATAATTGATCGTGATTACTCAAAGCAATAATCTCACAAGCCTAGACGTAGTTGAGAATGACATGTACATGTAGATGGTCTGAGAAGTTATTTCATGCTTTCTTTCTGATAAGAGATTATTATTTTACTGCCCAAAATTTCTTAATTGGATAGTGCATGTGGACATTTATGTGAAAAGGGGGAATCTGGACTGTCAACTGGAGGGTGGATGAGTGTGTAGGAGGGTGGGTGATCTGGTTGTACATAGAGGTAGAAATTAACATAAAATGTTTTCTAAACAATGAAAGAAACATGTTAGTCATCTTAGTTTGGTACAATGGAGGATTCCAGGGCATTATTTATCTGGTATCGCATGTCAATTTGCTACACATATTTACGCAGTTGCTATACATTCTGCAACATAAATAGCTGTATCTGCTATGCAAAATTTGTACGGGATTGCAATTTTATTTTTGATTTTCTTAAGTTCTATTATTAAACCTTTCAACGACAAATCCCTGAAAAAGCTAATTCTTTATGTACGATATACATTTATAGCATATTCTGTTGAATATTTTGAAATTAATCTGATTGGAAGCCATTGCTGCCTTAGGCAGCAATGGCTTCCAGTCAGATTAATTTCAAAATATTCAACAGCTTCCCAGTTTGTTTGCTCTGAGATTGAGATACAGGGAATTTATCGGTGAAAGAATTAATTGCTATACATTTTTGACGACACCTATACAATTTATAATTTGCGCAGCAATACATGCTATACAAATATCTAATTCAAAATTATGCCCTGGATTCCAGTTTATCCTTCAGATGTATGATGTCATAATCAACTACGTGGCGTGTAGAATGACATCATAAATCAATTACATCATGAATCACGTATATACGCCTTAATTGATAAGGCGCTAACCATTGTTGTACGAATTGGATGTCGTTACTTGCTGTTTGATATTTTGAAACTACATGTAATTTGACATGTTTGACTGGTCGAAGTCAGCAGCAGCACCCAGTCAAATATGGCAGCAACTGCACAACTAAGATAAATTAGTTTCAAAATATTTAAAAGCTTACCTGCATAGTTCTCTGGGAATTAATAGTCATGGAGTTCAAGGATCGATCGATACCAACACATGCAAAGCCTTGGTAGAGCTTAGCTAGAAATGGGTGGGGCATACAGTACAGCTCAGAGTTAACTTAATGTACGAACGGGTCTGAAATGCGTGCATGATGCGTTGAAGGCCCGTTTCCAACGCATCGGTTTTAAAAACACAATGCATTCACAACGCATCTAGTTAATTTTTTTGATGCATTTAAAATAATAAATCTATGCGTTGAGAACGAGCATTAAATGCGTAAATAAGCAAGTTTGAACTTGTTTGATGTCCCCCAGAGATAGTGCCAAATGCGTTGTTAAAAGCAAAATGGGACAGATGCCAAATTTTAAATGCATTTAAAAGATTCATGTGTGCATTGCGTAATACCCGGCGTACATACAAACTCCACGGCTCCAACTATCCAGGATCCAATCAAACTTAGTGATACATTACATTTCCTAGAAGGGGCAAAGGTACATATGAGAAAGTTTTCCTAAAATGACAGTGGGACATACATGTAATATTAAAAATCTAAATTATAAATGTTACGAAACACAAAATCATGATTCCCGGTTGAGAATTAATGTAACGATGCGCCCCTGAACGTTTTGCGCCCCTGAATGTTTTGCATCTAGTGCAAGAATAGTGAGCATCGGTTCATTTCGCATTTAACTTTTATAAACATCCATCACAGCGAAACATGCCGACTGGCAAGATTTGACATAATGTAGGTTAATCATAGTGAAAATTGTCCGTAAGCAACTTTATTATCACTTCTACGCATTACCTGTGTGCGCGATGAACAGACAGCGAATAAACGCAAAATTATGGATTAAAAATGTCAAAATATAACTTATGTGTACCAATGCTCGACTAATGTAGACGCTTTTTATTAAAACATGCAGATGGTGTGGTTTTTATTGATAATATGACGCACAAATTAACAGATTCGTGTCCACTACCGCAATATCCCCATCGGTGCTCTACACGAAAAAAAGACTAGTTCAGGGCTAGTTATGAACTACTGTGCGCCCCATAAGCTGTAACATGTACCGATATCCCATTGGCTTTTCGCGGAAATAAAACGCCCGTAGTGATTTAATGATTTTCTTTTTGTGACATTCGGTTGCTTTCGGATTCACTATATTGCAATGTAATGTAGCTGAGTATAACACATTGTTGTTGCCTCACTCCGGAACCAGGCCGAGGAAATGAGCAATCGCCGCACCCCCCCTCTACGTAGCAATAACATAGCTAGATGATAAATAGTGCCTTACTAAACCCCTGAAAGTTAACATTATAAATAGTCAGGGAGCTAATTTCACTATATTTCATGAACCAGACATTGTTTTATTAATTTAAAAGTCAAAGTGGGCATTAAGATATTGCTTTATTGCTTTTAAAAGCGGCACCGCGAATACGTGTACATTTTAGGTTCTGCTATTGTTGATCGTGAGTCGCTCAGAGACTGGTTAAAATAAATCACGTCATCAATTCTTTATGAATGACGAGACACGTGATAAAAATTTTACTACGATAGTAATTTTCATTCATTCATAATGACGTCAGATGTCCAGCAAGCCAATCAAATTACGGCTACGCTTTTCCGAGAATCTACGACTGCGCATAATTATCGATCGGTGAGACAGTCACGCGAGGCATTTCTCATTAGTCGTGTATTTAGGCAGTGAATAGGTAACAGGGTTCATTTTGTGTGTGTAAGAATGGAATGTTTACGTTACCAGGCAGCTGTATCGGAACTGATAATGCGACATACTGCCAATTATTCAACATTAAATGATGCCTCCCCCTAAAATCATGACAGGAATTTCGCGAAAATTTACGGCACCCTGGCAAAATATAATTACATAATGTGTGTATGCCCGAGTAATCGGTTGACCTTCCTGGTCGACTCGCATAGTGTCGTTATACCAGCGCAGCGTAATTATGAACGCGTTTCACGTTATCAGATTTCAAACGACTTGTCTAGCCAATATCATAAATGCGTTGTGTAATAAGTTTTGACGCGTTGTCAAACTGTTTCCAACCCATTTGTTTTACTTTCAAACCGCGTTGTTTTACCGTTCACAACAGGAAGGTGATGCATCCATTATTTTAAAATAGACCCACTATGCACGCGTTGCAGACACATTTTATTGTAAGTTAACTCTGAGCTGTACTGTAGCTAAAACTGGATTTCTCCATTTTGAACATGATGTGAGAAATGTTCTTGTCGTAGCAATGTCGTCCAATCAAATTAAGTCCACAATATTCAATTGTTTTATTTTGGTTTGGAAACATGTGAAGTTGTTTCTGAGCTGTACGGCATGTAGAAAGAGCAATATTTTAGAAAATTTACCACTGGAATGGCTGGCGGCTGGCTCGATAACCGAGCCAGCCATTCCAGTTGTTAATTTAAAAAAATATCCTCTTCATCAGCAGAAGGGCATTCTCTTAGGAGTAAATTTAAATTTCTTGATCGACAGGATCTCTACCCAGCAGAAAGAAATCCAGTCTTGATGGTAATGATGATCATGATGAAAATGGCCTACCTTATTATGAGATTGAAAAGTGCTCCTCTATCGAGTGTAAAAGACCAATCTCAAAGAAGATTGAATGGGTATGTTGTGCTATATATTTGTGAAGAAACTTGTAGCTCCGCTATTGTTCTCGTTGACTGTAGTAACTCTAAACTGGTTCCCTGTTTCAGGTACAATGTGATGCCAAAAACTGGTTCCCTGTCCATGTACAATGTGATGACTGTAAACGAGTTCCTTGTTTCAGGTGCAGTGTGATGACTGTAAATTGGATCCCTGTTTCAGGTACAATGTGAAGGATTGTGAATTGGTTTCCTGTTTCAGGTGCAATGTGATAAACTAAACTGATTCCATGTTTCAGGTACAGTGTGATCACTTTAAACTGGTTCCCTGTTTTAGGTACAGTGTGATCACTGTAAACTGGGTCCCTGTTTCAGTATCGGGTACAATGTAATGACTGAATAGGTTTCCTGTTTCGCATGCAATGTGGTCACTGTAAACTGGTTCCCTGTTTCAGGTGCAATGTTATGACTGTAAACTGGGTCCCTGTTTCAGGTATAATCTAATAACTTAACTGGTTCAACGTTTCAGGTATAATACATGTATAATGACTGTAAACTGTCTCCCTGTTTCAGGTACAGTGTGATGACTGTGATGAGTGGTACCATACGGTGTGTGTTGGTTGTAACTATACCAGAGTGAAAAAAGACGAGACAGAATTCCATTGTGGCTGTAACTAACATAAGCATCAGACCCTCAAAGGAATCCTCGAGTCCCAGTTTCATAATTTCAAAACAATCATTCCAGTAAGGTGTTGAATGAAATTAATTTAACTGGACATGATGAAGCTGTGTTAAAATACAATACTAGGCATGTCAGGGATAGATCTAGCCAATTAGCAAAATTCTAGAAAAATAGAAAAATGGGTGATACATGGACATTTAGAACTCAGGATTGTGTAAATCTTTTGCAATGTTCTAGTCAATAGTTTAGCTAGATACATGTACCATTTTTGTTAGCCAAATAGTAAATATTTCAGCCACAGTTTTACTTCAATGCCACATATGTAGATGTTTTCTACTTCGAATAATACTTACCAGATGTACTATTATGATAATGTTTATTATCTAGTCTAGCTCAAAATAAACAATTAAAAACTCCGCACTCTCCATGATCCTGCCCATACTGTGTCCCGGAATTACCATAGCCTCAGGTACCGAGTCAATTCCCAATAACAGTTAAATTCGTCTATTTTACTCGACTATACAGTCACGTTTTTCTTAGTCTTAATTAAGCTTGAATTTTTGCGGTTTGAGTAACCTGTGCATGATTTGATCGCTGGCTTTGTGGAAGGGAAAGAAAAATCATCACTGGGGCAGGTTGTATCAATCTAGAATTAATACATTCGTGCCGTAATGACTTTGAATTTTCTTTAAATTGGCACATTGTTTTCAAATGGTAGCCATTGTTGGAGTCGCTCCGTTACCCGTTAACTTTTTAATCTTATCCGGGTACTCGGTTAATTGATGGATGCGCCCGTAGCCAAGATGGCGGTGCCCGTGATTAACGTTTTGTTTTGGCTTGGCGTGTCTATGCACTCTATTTTAAGCCGATCTTTAGCTCTCGCTTCATTGTTGAGGGTGTTTGCAGCGATCGGTCTTAATTTCTTGGCTATTTTGACGTTAGTTAATTACCAAGTCATGTTTATAAAATTTTCACTCTAAAAATTTTCAAATATTTCCTGCCTGGAACTTGATTATCATTAATCTAAGAGAAAGTTAATGTTTTTAAATAATTTTCAAATTACAATCAAGTAAATTGTGCGTGTTGCACGTCATCACATTATCTTGTGCAGCGTTTTAATTCTTATGTGTTCGCAGAAGGTGAAGGGGCAAGGCAAGGCCACGCTGTGCTCGCACTGTAACCGCTTCATGAAGCGGAAGTTCTCGGGTTGTCACTGTGTTGCCTCCGTGAAGTGCAAAGTTGGAAGCCCTTGCGATGCATGCATGAAATGGTCGTCGGATATGGTGGCGGAATTTGATCGTGATCAGCGTGCGCGTTTGGAGAGAATTGTGAGGGACAAGGCGGCCAAAGTGGATCAGGCGTCAGCCAAAGGTCTGGAAGAGCGCCTGAATGAGCGGATGGACTCAGCCTTGGGTGTTTGGGCGGCCCAGTCCAAGGCAATGTTTGAGTCTTCAGTCCACGGTCCCATCGATGCAGGCTGGTGCAGGATTACCTATCGGTGGTCCGGCTAGTTCTGTGGAGGGACATGCACCTGTCCTTCCTCTTGCTTTGGCTCAAGAGCCGACGGCGGAGGAAGAAGATAGCCTCGTTAGCCAAGATGGCCTTTTCATCCAAGAGTGAGAAGGAAGATGAGAATGGTAGTCCATTGATGGACGAATCATCTTTTTGCACCGAAGCTGAATGGGCGCAGGTTCTTGGCTGGATGTCCGACCGTCTCAGGTTGACATCGGTTCAGGGATCTCGGCGCGATCCGGCGATGGAGTGGATGTCAGCGTGCGGCTAGCGCTCTGTCGAGTGGCTCTTCGGCCATGCCGACTGCCCTTGGTTCTGACATGTTGGAAGTCGCAGCGTACCATCTGGTTCAGCCAGAGTATTCTTTGCCCAAGGCCCCTGAGGGGATAAGGAGTAGGGTCCGCTTCCCAGAGCAGGCCTAGCATCAATATGCTGATGTTCCTCGGCTTTCAGTTGGGGAAAGAGAAGCCCTGAATAGGCCGTTAGCTGGGAAAGCCAAGGGTCGTTCATGACCGTTGGTTTCTCAAGCTAACAAGGATCCCTTCAATGAGTTAACTTTCATTGAGGATGCGGCGAGAGCGGCTATGGCTGCTCTCTCGCACGGATGCACCGTCATGCAAGGTATGCTGACCTACATGGCGGAAGGTGGGGAAGTGCCAGAGGTTGCTCCCGGAGTTGTCCGGGACATCATGCGTTTGTCTCAGGATTGCCTGGCCAGGGTGATCACTAGATCATTGGCGGAGCAGAGGTTAATAGTTCTCGATTGTGTAGAACCAGGACCAGAGATGAGGGCGGCGTTATCTTCCGCACCCTTCATTGGTCCGGGCTTGTTTGGCGGCTCGGCACGGCAAGCCCTCTCCAAGGTTGCGTCTATGGTGGCAGAGCCAAAGAGCCAAAGATCGCCCTTCTGTCCTTCTGGCTGTGCATCCGGTTCTCAAGGACCTGGCCGTTCGTCTTCATACAAGTCCTAATAAGAGGCCATATGAGGATGATAGGGAGGGTAGTGGCTTGGGTCACGGCGGCTACCGTAAGGATAGCCATGGCGGCGGTCCTGGGCCATCATATTCCAAGTAGCCGTGAGGTGGCCGTGGGGGACGGTCCTGACGGGTTTCCGGCGAGACCCGTTCTGGTGGTGCCAGGAACGCAGGGAGTCGAGAATCTTCACCCGAGCGAATTAACTTCTTATCGCGCAATATCGACCACGAGTTGTGTGCAGATTCCTACCGTCGGAGGCAGACTTCAGCTGTTCTCAAACCAGTGGGAACAGATTGTGCAAGTTTGTTTAGTCTGTCATTGGCTAAGAAACGGCTATGTACCGGACTGGCTCATCCATCAATCGTTAGTTCCATTAACATCGACTCCAGTGTGGACTCCCTTTCCAAGGGAATCCGATCATCTAGATGCCATTTGCTCAGAAATCTTAGATCTTCAGCAGACGAATGCAATTTATTTAGTCCGTAATCAGTCCTCCCTGGGCTTCTATTTGATAATTTTCCTCGTTCCGAAACGCACCGGAGGTTGGAGACCGATTCTCAACCTCAAACCGCTGAACAAATTTATTCTTTCCCCAAAGTTTCAGATGGAGACTGTAGCAGCGGTGATGACAGGGCTGAGAAAAAGCATGTGGGCAGTATCGATAGATCTGAAGGATGCATATTTTCATATTCCAATGTCAATTCCTTTTCAGAAATACCTTCGCTTTGCGTTCCAAGACAATGTTTGGGAATTCAATGCGCTTCCTTTCGGTCTGGCCACTGCCCCGAGGGTCTTTACCAAAAAGGTTTTCGCCATAACTTCTTATCTTCGCAGGAGAAACATAGCTTTTCATACTTACATAGACGACTGGCTGCTGAAGGCAGGGAATTCAGTCATTCTGCGCAACAATCTCCAGGTAGTCCTGGCCGTATTAAAGGATCTAGGATGGATTGTGAATCTAGAGAAATCAGAATTGACTCCATCCCATGAGTTTGTGTATCTAGGAATATTTTTCAATCTCAGGGACGGTTTATTTTTTCCAGCGGAGAGCAGTCATGAGTTTGATTTCAGTACTGGAGTCAGTTTTTTCTAGGAGCCTATCTGACGGCGCGTCAGTTTCTCAGAATACTGGGTCTACTAGTATCACTGGAGACGGTGGTTCCTTATGTGGCGCTCAGACACAGGCCGATTCAGATGTATTTAATGTCGTTCTGGCCTCAGAAAACGGATCCGTTATCTCTGAGGATTCCAGTAAAAGAACCATTGATATTCCATCTTCAGTGGTGGTTATCAGAACAGAATCTCCTGCGAGGTGTTCCTCTACAACCTCCTCAACCACAAATGTCCATCTTCACAGATGCATCGACGACGGGTTGGGGAGCAGTATTGGACAGTCCTTCAGTGTCAGGGGAATGTGCTCGGACCAATGGGCAGAAACACATAAATGTTCTCGAATTATTAGCGATGGCATTAGCACTTCGAAAATTCGAAAACTTAATCCGAGACAAGATTGTCCTAGTAAGCACAGACAACTCCACAGTGGTATCTTATTTGAACCGCCAAGGTGGGACGAGATCACCAGAGTTGTGCATGATGAAATGGAACCTTCTGCTGTGGTGCCAAGAGGGGAATATTATTCTTCGGGCAGCACACATTCCAGGAAGCTTGAACATCCTAGCAGATGCTCTCAGTCGAAGGGTGGTTTGTCATCCGACGGAATGATAGCTCAACCAGTCAGTAATGGAGGTTCTTTTCAAACATTGGGGCATGCCGAATGTGGATCTATTTGCGATGAAAGGAAACGCAAAGATGGTCACATACGTGTCACTGATCCCGGACCCGCTAGCTCTAGCAGTAGACGCACTGGCAGTAAGTTGGAAGGGAATGTACGCGTATGCGTATCCTCCAACGATTCTCATCCCAAAAGTTCTGGCAAAGATAAGAGAGGGCATATGCCAGGTACTACTGATTGCCCCTCATTGGCCAGGCCGATCATGGTTTACAGATCTGCTGGACCTTCTGGTCTGAAATCTAATCCGTCTTCCAGACAGAAGGGATCTGATTTTTCAGAACAAAGGTCTGTATCGCCACGACAGACCGGAGATGTTCCAATTGACTGCATGGATGTTATCAAGCATCGAGCAATTGAGTATGGCTTTTCTGAGCAAGCAGCGAAATTTGTCGCTTCAGCCAGAAGAGGGTCAGCCACCAAGACATATTTTTATTGAATCAACAAATTTGCAGAGTGGTGTAAGAGAAGAGATATCAATCCCTTTTCTGCATCTGTTCAACACGTAGCAGATTTTGTCTGTCATTTATGTGAGGTTGACAAACTTGTAGCTTCAACCCTAGCAGCATATAAGTCTGCATTAGCTTCAGTTGTTCCCAGTCTGGCCACTGTAGGAATGGAGAACGACACTTTAAATGAAGTTATTAAAGGAATGAGCAGTTTGCGACCCAGACAGGCAATTCCTATCCCAGCCTGGAATCTATCTCTTGTTCTAAAAGTTTTAAGGCATGCTCCCTTTGAACCAATTAGATCTATAGATATTAAACTGTTACCTATTAAGTAAGTTTTCTTGGTTGCAGCAGCATCGGCTAGGAGAAGCGAAATCCATGTACTTTCTGCCGAACAAGGCTGTTTTGTCGTTACGGTTAGAGGTTTAAGACTATTACCACGTCTTTGTTTCCTGGCAAAGAATCAGTCACTTAAATATCCAGGCCAGCCAATCAATTTGGCAAGTTTAATTAGGCAGGACCCAAACTCTTCTGCTTGGTGTCCTGTCAGATGTCTGAAAATGTATAAGAAATGTACTGAGGAGTGGAAGGATGACCCGAGATCTTTGTGGTTATGTCTCAAAGCTCCTCATCTTCGCTCCTCGGAAGATACCATTTCTCATTGAATAGTCGATGCTATTCAGATGTCGCATAAAATCTTAACAGGAAAGCAGATTGATCGTGCGAATGCCCATCAAGTCCGAGCACTAATAGCGTCATCGGCCCTTTATAAGGGTGTCTCTTTAGAGGAGGTGATGTCTGTAGCACAATGGCATGCCGAGTCGTAATTCACTGATTTCTACCTTCGCGATATCTCCAGCTCACTTAATCCGGTAGCCGTCGCCAATTTTTCGAATCTTTAGCTAAAGCCACGTCCGACCACTATGTACGCATACATCGAAGGATTCTTCCACATGCACTGAGCAATGGTATTGCACATGATCTGAGAGCGACCGTGGATTTGGCGGAGCTCCTGTGATGATCAAGAAAGACCAAGCACTCAGAAAATGGTGATTGTTTTCTTAGATTAAGTGACTAATATTAATTTACTTACAGTCGAATTCCCAGACTGATTAAGTAAAAAATCTGGTTCAAGAGTATTGCAACAGACATTAGACTCATTCAAATTTGAAAATCTAATCGATATACTGATATTTTCTTCAAAATTAGAAGTTGGAGTAGCTTCTTTGCACTCTCCTGGACTGCCCTAGCTGAGATTTGGGGCTGACACGGGTCTGGTGGGTGTTGCTTCCCCTTTTGACAGCCCTCTGGAATTTGGGCGGACAAATAAGGGGGGGGGGGGTGCGGTCTAGACCATGGAAGTTTAGCACTCTATGAGTCAGATGGCGGTTCTAGTCACTTCACAACCTTCTCTGTTGGATGGTAGATGAGAGCTGTTTCGAGCCTCTCCTCCACCCACCGGAGTTTCTTGGCTGTCGAAATTCGGAGTTTATCATAATAGTACATCCGGTAAGTATTATTCGAAGTAGAATAAAAAAAGCATATGCTTTCAGTCGCCCCGTTGAGGTGAGGCTGAGCTGCTTTCGCTGTTTGTCAAGGCAAATATAAGACGAATCTGACTGTGATTGGGAATGGACTCGGTACCTGGGGCTATGGTAATTCCCGGACACAGTATGGGCAGGATTATGGAGAGTGCGGAGTTTTTAATTGTTTATTCTCGTAGAAACAAAAGCGGATGCTTTTTTGATGCAGTCAGTCATCATCAGTTAATACTTAGTCGATCAATTCAACAGTCTAGTGACAATAGGGTCTTACTATATAAGAAAGGTGTTGAATATTTTGAAACTAATATAACTGAAAGCTGTTGCAGTGTTCTTTCAGTCATATTAGTTTCAAAATATTCAACAATGTAAACAGGAATTTTTGCTTTGCAATTGAAATGCTGGAATTAGTCAGGATATCTGCCAATCAAGAAAACTAAAATAATTTTAATCATTAGCCAATGATTTAGGGCAAATTCTGATTTTTATTAGTGATATTTCAATTTTACTGGCATTTGGCTAATGGGTAGATCGGTCCCTGAATGTGATTGATTACCAGCAATTAATTATGAAGAATATCGCAAGATAAATATTAACACTTACATTCAAGTCAGCCAAAAATAGCTTCTGCAGTGAACTTGAGAAATGTCTATTTTCATACCAAGAGAAGTGTTTTTTACCGCTGTATGCTAAGGCAGCATTGGCTTCCAATCAAATTAAGTCATAAATATTCAATAGAAGATGTCTTACATCATGTTAAATATTGTACTAACATGTTGGTGTCTTTGTATTGGGAGCATGTTAATTTATTTATTAACTGTATTGTGCATATAGGTAGTGAGAACATGTCTATTTGGGTCACATTTGTCTGGTACTTATAGACAGGAGTCTGATTGTACTGAACAACATTTTGCAATTTTGCCAAACTTTGAAACTTACACACAACTAAGTCATAAATCTCCCAGTTATTGCTATGTTATTCTATATAATTATATGTTTGGTCGTATTCTTAATATGAGAATTATGATATTGTTGAGATATAAACCCACCAATTTTGACCCAATAATATTTTTGTGGGTATTTTTTCAGATATTTTTAAAACATAATTTCAAAATATACTTATAAAATTGCCACCGAAATAGTATTATTATCAGTTTGATCATATTCTATGATATATATGATATTTATCCAAAACATGCTATAGTTTATGGTTTAGCCATTTGATGGCTCAAAGCTGTTTCTGTTATGTCTGTAATGGCCTTGAGAAATGCCTATTGAGGGATCTGATTTGCCACGTGAATATCTAGCATCATAATCAAAATATGTCACTCGTTAGCTGACATCACAGTCAAATGACATACACCATAGCTCCATTGACAGTCGCAGTCGAAATTATGTCTGGTAATTTGACAATTTAATCAACATTCTGTTGAATATCTTTAAACTACTTTGAATTTTGCTGACATATGCTGCCAGTCAAACTAGTTTCAAATATTCAACAAGTTACCTGTTACAGTGCCTGTATAATTATGATGAAATTGAGATTTATTGTCCAACGTGTTAAAATCGATTCAAAGGACTCTGCAAAGTTGGTGGGGCTTAGGTAGAAGTGGACAGGGCTTATCAAGAAATGAATCCCTCCATTGGCTGACCAAGAAAGGATATTTAAACCCTTTACTGGTCAAGGCTGACCTATGCAGTAGTCTTGAGGAATGTCCATTTGCAGGGCAAGAGAAGATAATTTTTTTTAATTTCTCACTAGAATGACTGGCTCGATAACCGAGCCAGTCATCCCAGTGGTAAATCTTCAAAGATAGTCTTCTCTTGGCCTGCAAATGGACATTCAATGAGCAAATATTTTGATTTCCTTTACCAAATGTGACCATTAAATGGTGAAAAGACTGCTGTTTACCATTTTCAGCCTGGTTCCTATGTTGACACAAGGCGCCTTGTAATTTATGGTGAGAATGGTTAAATGTGAGTGCTTTATACTGCCAATTCATTCTTTTATTTCATTGATTGTCATTTGTAAATATGATTAATACATTGTGTATTTAACCATTTAACACTCAAATTTGTTCAAGAAAATCTTCTCACAGAAAATGTTCATTTGCAGACCAAAAGAAGACTATTTTGAAAATTTACCATGGGAATGACTGTCGCCCTGTTGGTCTGCAAATGGACATTTCCTAAGTCCACTACAGAAGCCGTTTTTGGCCGGTGTGAGTGTTAAACACATTAACCAGCACTATGTCCACAGTAGAGTGAAACCTGTCTATAGCGGACACCTTCTTTTGTGTCTGCAAGATGGTGGTTCTTTAAGGCGCGTGGTTGTAAGACTTCTTGCTTTAAGTAAGCTGCCATCTTGTGGTGACAAGTGCTATTTCCTATTTAAGGAACTGGGCTGTATACAGGGTCCATTTGTAGCTAAACTATTCCCCATCCATTTGTAGCTATGTCACATCCATTTCGTGCTATGCCCCATTCATTACTAGCTATGCCCCATCCATTTCTCACTGTCCCATCCATTTCTCGCTATGTCCTATCCATTTCTCGCTATGCCCCATTCATTTCTCGCTATGCCCCATCCATTTCTAGCTATGCCCCATTCATTTCTAGCTATGTCCCATTCATTTCTAGCTATGCCCCATTCATTTCTAGCTATGTCCCATCCATTTCTAGCTATGTCCCATTCATTTCTAGCTATGTCCCATCCATTTCTAGCTATGTCCCATCCATTTCTAGCTATGCCCCATTAATTTCTAGCTATGTCCCATCCATTTCTAGCTATGCCCCATTCATTTCTAGCTATGGTCCATCCATTTCTACCTATGCCCCATTCATTTCTAGCTATGTCCCATCCATTTCTAGCTATGTCCCATCCATTTCTAGCTATGTCCCATCCATTTCTAGCTATGTCCCATCCATTTCTAGCTATGTCCCATCCATTTCTAGCTATGCCCCATCCATTTCTAGCTATGTCCCATCCATTTCTAGCTATGTCCCATCCATTTCTAGCTATGTCCCATCCATTTCTAGCTATGCCCCATCCATTTCTAGCTATGCCCCATCATTTCTAGCTATACCCCATCCATTTCTAGCTATGTCCCATCCATTTCTAGCTATGTCCCATCCATTTCTAGCTATGTCCCATCCATTTCTAGCTATGTCCCATCCATTTCTAGCTATGTCCCATCCATTTCTAGCTATGTCCCATCCATTTCTAGCTTTGTCCCATCCATTTCTCGTTAAGCTACATGTTTTTGCCTCTACTGGAATCGATTTGAAAGTTTGAAACCTGAATTCCCAGAATATAAATTTCAAGGGATAAGCTGTTGAATATTTTGAAACTAATTTGACTAGTGACTGTTGCTGCCATAGACTGTTTTTGTCTATGGCAGCAAGAGCTCCAGCTCCCAGTTGAATTTGTTTCAAAATATTCAACAGAATATTTATTAAATTGTAAATTCATCAAAGTCATACAATTTGTACACTTTCTTGACAAACCTTTCGAATTATATATTATAGAGCCATATCATTTTAAATTTGTGACGTCATCTAACGTGACTATTTGATTATGATGTAATATACTTGAGTGACAGATTGAATCCCTCTATTAAGTGACCATCTGTCATTCAGGACCACAGGTGTCCATTATAGACAGGTTTAAACATCTGATACACCTGTGTGTACAGGCATGACAGGTGTTCATTATATACAAGTTTAAACATTTTCGGTTACACCTTTGCATTAATTTACTTGCGGTATGGTATATCTTCTCCAAATGTATTCATCAGCATTATGTACCAAGTATTAGTCTGACCATGAATTGCCAAGACGCACGCACGCACGCACGCACGCACGCACGCACGCACGCACGCACGCACGCACGCACGCACGCACGCACGCACGCACGCACGCACGCACGCACGCACGCACGCACGCACGCACGTTATTCTGGGATGAAGAATTATCTCCCTTTTCATATTTAGCGAAAAACATAACACGATGAAATAATATGCATAATATTCATATCATTAGTGCTCATTGGAGATATATATTAATGCTTCAACACTTATATCAGCCAAAAATGGCTTCTGACATGGACTTGAGAAATGTCCATTTGCAGACCAAGAGAAAACTATTTTTGAAAATTAACCACTGGAATGACTGACTCGGTTATCGAGCCAGTCATTCCAGTGGTAAATTTTCAAAAATAGTCTTCCCTAGTTCTGCAAATGGACCTTTCCTATGAGAAAATTGGAATTCTCTTGAACAAATTCTAGTGTTAAATTTATCCACATTCAGATAACTTAAATACTTAATCAATTGGTTTTATGAAATTAACCCTTTCGCTGACAAATCTTGAAAAATGTATATTCTTCATGAAATAAATCTTATTCTGTTGAATATGTTGAAATTAATTTGACTGGAATACATTGCTGCCCAAGACAGCAACGATATTCAGTCAAATTAATTTCAAAATATTCAGCAGTTTTCCTGTATGATTGTCTTGAAAATGGGATATGGGAAATTTATCTGGGAAAGGGTTAAATTTGCTGTTTGTTACTATAGTTACTTGTCATTTTGAGCAATGTGTATCTATATACAACAATCTGTTTTCAGTGCGAACACAGGGTTCGTACTGGTCATGGAAATCCTGGAAAGTCATGGAACTTGACAATTTAAATTCCAGGCCTGGAAAGTCATCAAAAATCCGTGTTTTTTATCATAGGTCATGGAAAAGTCATGTAAAGTAAAAAGAAATCTGACATGTCTGTTGGAATAAATCACCTCTATGCAATAAAAATGACGGCAACAGCTTATCAAAACAAGTCTGTGGCTTGGTTGTTGCAAAAAGCAATATTCGGATATTTTATACAATAACTCAGATCTTTTATGTTATATTTGCGTCATAAACACAGGTCATGGAATTTGTTAATTTTGGTCATAAAAAGTCATGGAATTTCAAACACTGAACCCTGACACAATAGTTTTGGTGCCATTTTCATGCTACGTGCCTTAAATCTTGTATACAGTTCTTGCCTTTTTTGATTTCTAAGTTCATTTAATTGTATTATAATTATGCTGCCAGAGAGGATACATGTGCAATTCTTTAGAAAGTAAAGAAATTTTTGGTGCAAACATTTACACCAGAGAACTTTGTATATCTCTCGATTCAAGAAACTCATATAAACATATATAATGTAATCAGCTATTGTGTGTATATTAACCCTTTAACATTCATATCAGCCAAAAATGCCTTCTGCAGTGGTCATCAGAATTGTCCATTTGCCGACCAAGAGAAGACTATTTTTTTGAAAGTTTATCACTGGAATGACATTCCAGTGGTAAGTTTTCAAACATAGTCTTCTCTTGGTCTGCAAATGGACATTTTCTCTGAGAAAATAGAAATTTTCATGAACAAATTCAAGGGTTAATACACCCACCACCCCACCCTTCCCACACTTAACACTTTACTGGTCAAGCCGACCAAAATAGGCATTTGCAGTGGTCTTGAGAAATAGCCATGTATATGTTTACGTATTATTGCTTATCATATTAACATGTACATAGATTTTATGTTAAGTGTCTTTGTTTAAAAACAGAGTTATCCCCCCCCCCCCCCCCCTGTGTCACATAAGGTCTGGTTGGTAAATATACTAAAGTGGAATCATCTAACCAGGTCTTCCTCTTGATTCTTCAAGACAGAGTTGTTGTACCAAAGGCATGATAGAGAGTTTGGGCAACTTGTTGTCATGACGTAATAGCGCGTATTAAAGCTACATAATCAAGATCATCGATAGCGGTTAACATATCAATTGTAATTAATGACATACTAATTTATACTTATTAAATAATATATTAATGATTATACAGTCTGACATGTATAACTTGTAATATTTTATTTAATAAGTTAAAATCAGTGACCTATGATTTAATATCTAATTTTTATCAGGGATGTTGATTAAATTCTCCCTTCTACAAATTATTAAAAGCAGAGCTATCCCCCCTGTGTCACGCAGAGCACATGTCACCATCCACTTGCTTGATAGTATTTGTGTCTGAAATTTGTCTACTTCAGACTAGTGTCAAGGTAATGGACCTTTCCAGTTTTAGCTATGACCCTCCATCTCTAGTTAAACTCCACCTACATTTCACTGTGTTGGGGTCAATCGATCCCTGCACTCACTGACTATCAATTTCCAGAAAACTGTACAGGTAAGCTGTTAAATATTTTGAAACTAATTTGACTGGATGCTGTTGCTGTTACAGCATGTTTATTAAATAGAAAGGACATACAATTTGTATAACAATGCTTAGTCCGTCATAATTAAGCGTTCATGACAAGCTTATCTACGTCCTTCAGGATGTAATTGATTATAACAACAACAACTTATCTGTCACGTAGTTGATTCTGATGTCATTTGACTGATGGATAAACTGGAAAGGTCCATTATAAGGGGTAAAGTTTGATAGATCTATAAATTTACACAGAATCTGCGCAAAATGCTTGAACCGATGTTAACGTTTGAACATCACGGACACATTATAATGCAAGTACAAATTATGACTTCCACAGTAATTAAAAACAATAGCACAAAACTGATGGAATACTTCATCACTATTTCGCACAGAACATTAAAATAATTTAGTGCATGTGTGTGTTTCGTAACTGTGTCGATATAATGCATTTCTTTCATCTCTGCTGTTTGCCTTTGACATTTCTGCACAACAATGGCTGTGGTGCCAGTATTTTGTCTAAAATAGTCAAACTGTCTACACATATTTAGGAATAGTCATATTTGGTCAAGAAATTTGTTTTCTCATAGAAATTGTCCATTTACATTACATTAGAGATTATTTGTGAAAATTTACCACTGGAATAGCTGACTTGGTTATCGAGCCAGTCATTCCAGTTGTAAATTTTCAAAAATGGTCTCTTCGTCTGCAAATAGACATTCATCAAGGCCACTGCAGAAGCTGCTTTTTTGCCGGCTTAGCCATTAAATGGTTATCCCCTAGACAAGTTCACAACTGAAGGTTAAATCACCTTACATTCCATACAGCGTAGATAACTGAACGTTATCGTCCCTAGCTTTGAGTGGTCACGATTGATTATTTAAAAATAATAGCGATTACTCGATACACAGGAGCAGAAATTACCATGACATAATGCAGGCATTAATTAGAATATCCGACTCCAAGTTTGGTGTGCTAAAACTTGTTGCCCATGATTTCTTCACAATCGATGATACTAATAATGGTAGACTTGATAAATATTATAACGGTAATTTTCAGAAGTTGAAACATTAACGTCTGTTTGCCCTAAAGATTAAATAGCTGGTACACTAGTATGACTATTATTATTATGCTCGTCTAAGTGCTTGGGGTATTGGTTAACCCTTGTCACTCCGATGTCGATATTCTATTTTTTAGTGAGTCAATAGAAAAGAAACTGGTGTTTAGTTTTAAACAATTTTGCTGGACGATGTTGCTGTGTATGACGGCACCGTCTTCCACCAAATCTGTTTAAAAAATGAACACCAGTTCATCTTTTAAGTTAATTTGAAAATTAAAAATTTTGACAGAGTGGTAAGGGAAAATATGTATTATACACCTGAGGAAACACATGCTTGATCAGGAGGAAATAACTAACGAGGAATACACCTGTAAAGAGATTTGTTCAGTTGAAGTTTTAAACATGTTTTAATATATTATCTACAGTAGAAATTATTCACGATTAATTGATTAGTTAATTTTTCATCATGAATCATAATTTTTGATATAATCGCAAAATCGCACAAACCTTAAAGTAAGCATTCCTGTATTCAATTATCTCTTTTTCATGATAACTGGTTTTCATTTTGTAAACTATTTTTCTGTTGTAGACAGCAACTGATTTCAGCAACTATTTCTCAAATTGTATACCAGCGTGTCCTGTAGTGAAAATTAACCTTTTGCCATCAATATGGTAAGGGTTTAGCTTATATCATATCATATAAATATATATATACACCTGTGCAAAAGTTAAGCACCACCCTATTTTTACGCACATGCGAGGGTATATTCATGTGCTATGAAGAAAGCAATAGCATAAACATGTATGTACCCATCCATCTTAGTGCAAGAGGTAATAATGCAACTAGAGGAATGCTGATTATGATGGTGGGGAAACACTATGTTTTTGTTTGAACTTGAAAACGAGGCCTGAATATGGTTACGTTGACACAACTGACAACTATTGCCCTACAGTTGACACACGTGGCTAGATTGTCATTAATGGTGTCTGAAAACGAAGTTTAACATCTGTGCACGAGTTTGAGACTGTCATTATTAATACCGGGTATATCCACCTTGTGCCTGGATGACGGCCTGGACACGACGTCTCATGCTGGTCACCAACCGACTGATACGCCATTGTGGTATTTGTTGCCATTCAAGATGGAGTGCGTCTGTTAATTCCTGTAGGTTCTGCACAGGAGGATCCCTCCTTCTCAACATGTTTCCCAGAATGTCCCAGATATGCTCAATAGGGTTAATGTCAGGGCTCTTTGCTGGCCATGGTAGGGTTTCGATGGCATTCTGGCGGAGGTATTCATGCACAGCTCTAGCACGATGTGGTCGGGCGTTGTCATCCATGAATATAGGGTGGGTTCCAGGTGCATGATTTACAAAATGAGGGACCACAACTCTATCCAGTATGGAATCTTGATATCTTTGTCCATTTAGTGTTCCAGGTACAGTCAACAGATCCAGCTTACAATCAAATGAGATGCACCCCCATATCATAACGGAACCTCCACCAAATGGAACTTCTTCCATGATGTTACGTTGGTCGTACGCCGTGCGTCTGGACCTCCATACACGAGTTCGACCATCTGTGGCATGAAGCAGGAACCGACTTTCATCGGACCAGTGTACCCGTCTCCAGGATCTCATGTTCCAGTGTCTTCTTTCGTTGCTCCACCTCAGACGCTCCTCTTTGTGGTGTGCAGTGAGGAGAGGACGTCTGACAGGTCTCCTAGCAATCATGCCAGCAGCATACAGTCTCCTTTTGACGGTAGACATTGACACTCTATTGCGCGTTTCCCATTGCTGGCTGAGCACTCTGCTGTTGGTGAATGGAGATCTCCTAACAAGGCGTACTAGGGCTCGATCATCACGGGCAGTAGTCTTATTCGGTCTTCCAGATCTAGGCCTGTCCTTCACCTCGTTAGTTTGCCCATGTTTTGCAATCAAACGACTTATTACAGTATGGTTAATGTTCAGCTGTCTGCCAATCTCTCTGCATGACATACCAGTGGTATGCATGCCTATGATTTGCCATTTCACACGATCACTTAACCTTCGTCTTGCCATAGCGGTTCACAATCAAGAGCTAATTCTCTCTGTACAAATAAACCACGGTCATGAACACAAAATTCGTAATCTTGTCGCCTAAATCTGTATGTAATGTTCTACACCTCAAACTGGACTTTTACATAACTGAACACGTGTGCTGTTTCCCGCCACGCACGGACATCAAGCGGCGTGAAGTCATGCATGCATGTGCATTTCGTACTTGGAATTATGTCAGCTAACGCGGGGACAAAAAGTATGGCAGCCTAGTTGTACCATCATGTTTCTACGTTCTATTGTTTTTGCTGGTGCTTAACTTTTGCACAGGTGTATATATATATATATTTATATATATATATATATATATATATATATATATATATATATATATATCATATCATTACTTAACCCTTAGCACTCTGATGTCAATATTCTATTTTTTACTGTGTCAATATCAAAGAAAATTTTCAACAATTTTGCTGGAATATGTTGCTGTCTACGACAGCATCATCTCCCACCAAATTTGTTCAAACATGAACACCAGTTCATCTTTTAATTTAATTTGAAAATTTTAAATTTTGACACGAGTGGTAAGGATTAAGAAGTAGTATATTTGCATAATACACTTAAATATATTTGTACGCTATAATTCATATATATATATTGATAAAGTATATGTTATTTAACCCATTCAATCACACGGAGAAAACCTAGTCTTTGTGACGTACACTCAACTATTTTGAATAGTTTCATATTACTTTGAATAGAAGCTTTTGCATAGCTTTCAGAAATATTCACTATCTTATTGTGAAATCAAATACTGGTATTTAAAAGCCTAAAATATTATAATTATATGTGATAATTATGTTGCTCAATATTTATTGACCATGTATAGATAGATGGATGGATGGATGGGTGGGTGGGTGGGTAGATTGATGTATGGGTGGAGTGGGCTGGAAATATATTACTGTGATGAATGGCTCCATAACAGAGCCAGTCATTCCTGTGGTAAACTATAATACACTCAAGAGAGATACTGACTCGCGCATTTGTGCTCTGTCGTAACAAGGCACTTAGTGACCCTCGTGACATAGATAGTTGATCCATTGATTAGGCTTGCACGATATTGTCCTAGGCGGTATCGCGATATATCGTGGTGAAAAAATCGCGATATTTCGATATATCATACAGCCTATTCTAAAGGTATATGAATTCACGGGGTGAATTGCTCTTCTTGGGTTGAGTTGGACTGCATGGTGTGGGTTATGTAGCCGTATCGGTTTTGCTACGAGTTTTCATATCAGATTTAGCCGGATGACTTCTAATTGGTAAATTAAAAAAAAAATTGAAATCCAGTCGCCAAGATGCTTAAACTAAGACCGATCGTTAATAACACGAAAATAGGACACAATAATTTCTTGCCGCCTTACCCATTGGCTTAATGTAATCCATCATTGCGGGAGTGAAATTATTATATTGGACAACCTAAATATTGTGTACTCTGTTAAAATCATCGTTTATTACATGAAAATGAATCCTAAAATTTGGCATTTCATCTCGTCTTTGTAAAAATATACAAATCACGTGATATTAGGAATGTACTTTAGATCCATAGACATCTAATGTTTGGATCTGCCCCGAATTTACCGAGTACCGGGTTAATAATAATAGTTAGCATTCAGAAACATCTCGGATAGTTCACCTTGCTCGCTAAAGCGTGTATATCATCTCATGTAGCTATCACATTTGTGAACGCACCACCCTCGCCTCCAAAACCAGGAGAGCGAGCAATATCACGTGATTTATATATTTTACTAATAATAGTTAGCCTTCAGAAACGTCTAGGATAGTTCGCCATGCTTGCTAAAGCGTGTATACCATCTCATTTAGCTACCACCTCTCGCCTCCCAAAAACAGGAGAGCAAGCAATATCACGTGATTTAGTTATTCCTGCGACGTCATTTAATGTCAAATTTTGGACTAATTTTGATTTTATAAACCATGCTTATTACAAAACAGGCAATATTTATAGCTTCCCACGTAATAATTTCACTCCCGCGATCATGGTTTTGAGGTATACAGTAAGGCAGCAAGAAATTATACCGGTAAATTGCGTTGAATTTTCGTATTAATATCGTCTTTTAAAGTAATTTTAGAGAATAAACTTAAACTTTTGTTACCTATTCCTAGTATAATCCCACCCCTTTCTCAGAGATGTTGGTTTGGAAATAAATTGAACAGCTTGCCGTAATAGACACCTATGCTACAAATAGACAGAATACATGACAGTAAAATTTTGGCGATATTTCGATTTTTTTAAAATCACATCGTAAAAAATTGTGGCTGGAAAAGAAATCGCGATTTTCGATAATATCGGATAATCGTGCAAGCCTACCGTTGATGTCAAACTCAAAGCAACTATAAATCTGGCGATTCTACGTTTTTGCATTCCAAAGGTATTAGGGTATGCACTTCGTGATTCCATGACCTAGATTTTTTATGCTTTGTCCTGTAACTCGTAGAGCTTCTAGCCACCTATAATATGAATGAATGTGCAGGCTTTGGTGATTGCATTGCCGATTTATGACTCAATTGTTTATTTCAGAATGCTCTTAGTGATCCCATGACCTAGATAGTCGAACTTTTAACTTAAATCTAAATTTTCGCTCTAGCCAAACACAATATGGATGTTACAGATTTGGTGATTCTTCCTTCTTGCATTTCAGAGTCACCAATAAAAAGTTTTCCCGTTAAGCACTATGTGACCCTATGACTTCAATGTTGACATGTTGGCCTCAAACTAAAATTTATCCTAGCCACTCACATGAATGTATGCGCCAAATTTGGTGATTCTACCTCGCAGGATTCCGGAGATATAGCTCAGATAAAGTCAGACCGACAGACAGACAGAAAGCTATTTTGGATAATGGAGGAATCCAGTTTTAGCTGTGTTGGGATCGATCGATCCCTGAATTCCGTGACTATTAATTTCCTGAAAACTACACACATAGGTAAGCCGTTGAATATTTTGTAAATAATTTGATGGGTTCCTGTTGCTGCCTATGGTAGCAACAGCGGCCAGTCAACAAAAGCTGTTGAATATTTTGAAACCATTTGACCGGGTGCTGTTGCTGCCATAGGCAGCAATATCTCCCACTCAAATTAGTTTCAAAATATTCAACAACATGTTTATTAAATAGTAAAGACAACAATGCTTAGTCTGTCATTAATTAGGCATAACCAACTTAGCCATGTCATTCATGACGTAATTGATTATGGCATCATCAGACACATCACAGTTGATTATGATATCCTATGATTGATGGATAAACTGGATTCCATCACCATTTCCGGAGTTATAGATGTCAATAAAGGATCTCAAATGAGGTGACATTTCATATCAAATTTATGGCACCAGCTTAGTAAGATCTCGTTTGGAGATGTTAACAACGTACTGAGTCTGTCCATGATATGATACCCCTGTTTCAAGGTACTTCAATAGACCTGGACATTCTATCCTCAGATCCTGAGGATGAAGCCTCCACTAAATGGAGGAGACAGAAGGAATGACATTGGATTCACCAGTTCCACACAATGGAGCCAATAGGCATAAACCTAGCCGGTTAAGGGTCACTGGCTTCCCTGGGTCAACTCGCAGACAATAAGCGGACAGACTCAGTACGTTGTTATCATTCCACATTGGACTTTTGAATGACAGTGATGCCACCAAGCAAGTAGCAACAGCAGTCTACACACGCCCCCCCCCCCCCCCCCCCCCCCCCCCCCCCCCCCCCGATCATACCACCATGTAAGACAAATGCTTACAGATTTGCAGACTAGTGCAAAACCAAACGAGCCGCTTAAGGACTCTTGGATTTTCCCACCACGGACAGTGACATGCTGACACACATCACATTGCCAGCAGAAACGAGAAGCCCTCCCAGAACACACACTTCAACAACATCATGTGTATCGGGCACAACATCACCATGCACACCAGGCGCCAGCATCAGCAAAGCGTATCAGAAGCTATATCACTCGGACTCAATGATGATACAAACTAGCACATACGGTATCACTCCATCAAACACACCACAGCACACGCCACCACCATCAGACTCGGTCACCAGCCGCAACACAGATATTCTTTCAGCATGTGACCTCATTTCGGGCATCTTCCCGAGTCATCGCTTCAATCTCAACTGGCACCACTGCAGCATTACTATCCAGGGAGAACGAGAAGGCACCAGACCCCAGATGGGATAGAATCTTGAAACTGATGAGAGAGATGTGCTCACACATAGACTACATCACCAGTAGCACGACAAAAACGTGTTTCCGCAGTATCCTATCACGTTTTCACAGAATCTCTCCATGTATCTGCATACACTTTTCTGTTTTTACTCTTTAAAACTATACTTTTTAAAGAAACAACAAAAACACAATACTCACCTGGTATGTACTAGTTATTTGTGCATTTTTTCTGTCTCCACCACCAGTTCTTTTCTAATACCATGTTAGACCACATTTTGTTGAGTTCACATTATTGATATACATAATGATTAGATATGGGTGATATAAAACTTTACCCATCCACATACCAACATGCGCCTCTGATGAGTTCCGCTCAAGGAACAAAACGCCATAAGTCTGAATCTTGAAAATGGTAATGACTACCCAGGTCAAACCTCGCATCCAGTGGGCCCCCACCCCTCTCCCAATCTCTTACCAATGGTATACCAAACATATACCGCCAATGACTGACACAACCTGTATAAAATATAATATAAGAAAAAACTGGCACAACCACCAACATTTTTTTTTAAAACTCCCAAAAAATCACAACCAGTAAAAAACTAATACAACAGCCGGTAAAAAACCACAACCGCTAAAAATATTTTACAACTGGTAAAAAATTTATACCGAGCCGCCATGACAGCCACAACCGGCAAAAACCACCAACCAGTAAAAAAACCCATCAACCGGTAAAAAACACCCACGCCGCCATGACTGTCCAACCGGTAAAAATATCAAACGTTAAAAACGGACCACAAGTCCACAAACTTCAGAAATGGCGCCCTACTGAACCGGCAAACCAACACAACAATGCCCATATATAGGCAAATCCAAGCCAATCCCCAGGCTCAGCCCAGGAGGGTATAAAAGGGGCTGAAAAAACAGCTTCAGACTATTCAGACTTCTGGATTCACAACGCATCCAAGCGTCAGGCTTTACAACCAATCTTTTGGTTCTATATTTTCTGACTATGTTGTTTTCAAGCTGAAGATCTCATTTGGAACGAGCTTTAGTGAGTTCCAAGTGAGATTTTACTAAGTGAGTGTGTTAAATTTGATATGAAATGGCAACTAGTATGAGATTCTATTTATCACATAAGCTTATTGTTTCAAATTTTCAGTTCAATTCTTGTCACTTTGCATTTTTTTGTTTATCAGTTAGTGTTTGCTTACTGAGAGTTTTGGCAAATATGCAACAAAATATATAGTGACAAATGCATTTCTACAACATCTTATTATATCATGACATAAATTGGTTTAATTGATATTTTAAAATTTCTGAGCTTTAATATATTGCTTGTAACATGCGCCACTAGTATGTGACTTTATTATACTAGTGCGATATAAAATAATATGTACCAATATGTACCGTAATGGTTTAATTAATGTTATGCAAGGGAGTACTAACTTGATTATGTCATAAATACATTATCACATAAGTGTTGTTTGCCCTGTAGGTGGGGCTTAGAATACACCTTCCGTATCCTCTGCGTGTCGTAAGAGGCGACTAAAGGAGGTAAGGGTGAGGTAACCCTAACAGAAACATGGAGTGCTGAAGACGGAGGTTCCAGGCCGCTCGGCGCACTCTAATAAACCATGGATCCACGCACTTAACGCTTATGATCATGTCGATAGTCACTTACAGGACTGGCGGTATGATCAGCGAACGACAAGAAGAAGAAGATAAAAGTGTTGTGCTAATTAATCTGAAACTCATTTGCTTGACAACTTTCCATGAATATTCAGCAACAGCTATTCAATATGGGTACCACGATATTCTGTTGCTATGAAATGTTCATTAAGTGCTTTATTCGTCATATCTGTTTTATTGTTTACTGATGTAGATCCAATATTTTATTAAATCCATATAAATAAAGTTTGTCAATGTATAATGTCTACTTTTAATAAATTCTTTGTTATATATTTAAATTCATTTAGATTAGTTTGTTGTTTTTATCGTTCTCAGATAGGTTTAGCATGCATATGAACTGCCTGTAAATTCTGCATATTGTGAAAATATAAATATGTTTATATGGTTTCGGTAAAATTGTGTTTGTGCGTGCGTGCGTATATGTATGTGTGTGTGTGTGTGTGTTCATGCCTCTATGTAGGTGTGTGTCTCTGGGTGTGTGAGTGTCTATAAATAGCAGAAACAGGATTAACATCGATGCATACAAGAGATACTATCCAATCAAAAGATTTGTGCAACGAACCATTAGGCTATAGCAGAAGCATGAACTGATAACCATGATGTCACATGCTCCTGATGTTGATTCCAGAAACAACTTTCACATATTTCAAACTTCATCATTCTGCAAACACTAAGTGAAAGATTTGTGTCACAAGAGTGGGAAAAGTGAACAAATGTCTGCTATGAAAACATTGTGAAAGCCCTTGGACACAGGAAAGAGCAGAACAGAGAGTGGATATCTAATGAGTAATGGGACATGCAAATTGATTGCAGAGAGAAGGTTGTTAACCCTTCTTATGTCAACAGCGCCTCAAAGCGCTAAAAATACTACTTATATCAATTAAGCATTTTAATGGGTAACACCATTCAAGAAATTTTAATATTAGAAGACTATTTTTTTGGTGTAAATTTACCTCTGAAATCTTTGACCGGCTTGACCATTAAAGGGGTAATGGTAAAAATATTTACGCTTTGGCTTACCCAGTATCCATTTGCAGGTCAGAAGAGTATTTTTGAAACTTTACCACTGGACTGACTGGCTCGGTTACCGAGCCAGTCATTCCAGTGGTTAATTCTAAAAAAAATACTCTTGACCTGCTAATATACGTGCCTCAAGGCCACTGCAGAGTTTGTCGAGTTTGAACATTAACAATTTTAAGTTGACACAATGATTAATGGTTAATGAAGAAAGCAACAAATACTAGAGATGTAGAAAGCAGCTATAGAGAGCCTGGCATGAGTTTGAAGAGACTAGCGAGAACAGAAATGAGGTTGTACAAACCAGACATGGCGAAACTAGCAAGTGTGCCGAGGAAGCAGCACAAAATGACAACCAGGGAACAATATTACTAACAGTATCTGTGCCAAGCATCACGTGGTCAACATACTGGTAAGAGGTAAACCAAAACAACAGAAAGATCAGCAGATTGTATGGGTATAACACAGTTCAACAGAAACCTTATTGAAGAACCAGCTGACGACCATGGAAGATGTGAATATTAGCGCAGCAGCACCTACCAAAGAATGGATTATCCTTGCTATCTCAGGAAAGTGCCAGTTGCAGAACCTGAATGTAGAACTATCTAAACATTAACCAGCTCGGCTAACATTCTCCATCCACTATTCACTTCAATATAAGAGGAAGGTGGAATAGTAACAGAATGGACAAACGGTATCCTCATTAAGATATAATAAAGAAACACTAGATTGTGGCAACTAGTGAGACATAGCTTTCCATCCCCAGTAAGCTATTTTGCAAGCCCATCACGAAGCGCAAGTCATTTCCAATTTATATTGTACTCGACAAATAGGAAGCTGGTTTCAGGAAAAGGAGAGGCTGCGCAGGCCAGATCTTTGCTCTCAGAAATATGATCAAACAGAGTACAGAATGATAATTGCAGCTGTATAGCAATATTGTAGACATTCAGAAGGATTTTGACAGCATTCATAGAGACAAGCTTTGCGATCCGACCTAAAACTGAGGATAAAAGAAGAATTAGTTCACGCACACACGCCCTCTCACACACTTCAAGACTGTGACCCTTTGGTTATCAACCATGGCAAGACCTACTTCATAACAGTCGGTAGCCATGCACTAGTAAATGTAGTGAAGTAAGAGATTTATATACGTCAGTTCCATATGACAATAAGAGCAGCTGCAACACTTAGTAAGCAGCAAATGACTACTTCTCTAGGGGGCTGAGAGCTGAGGATGACTATAATGATATGAGGACGATACATAGTTTCCATATTACCAGCTTTCAAATGGCTATGTACAAGAAATATCACTAACATTACATTTTTAAATCATACGAGCAAGGAAGACTTGAACACAATGCTCATGAGCTCCGGCTGAAGGTAGATAGGACACATGCTTAGGACTGATCAGGACTATCATGCTGCTTCGCCTCCATAATGGCTATCTTCATAAGAGGAGCATTTATGCTGAAACTTCATGCTCTCTAAGTTGTATTGATGTTCATCAAAGATGCCTGCCGCTTTACCGAACCAGATTTTCTCAATACTCTTCTTAAACACAGCCAGAATTGTGGTCCCACTGTAGTTGCCTGGGTAAAGAGGCTATTTTCCTTCTCCTACATTGGTGCTTTCTTTTCGTCTGACTTTTCTAGAATGCTGATTGTTCTGAGGATAGTGTCTAATAAGCAGACAAAGTTTGGTATACATGTTATTGCCACTCCAGCATTCTGCAGGTGCTCCGCTATGAGGACCATCATATCTTTGGTTTTCCTTTTATTGAAGGTCATAACAAGTACCCAAACTTCTAAAGGGAGGGGGTGGCACTTCTCTAGGTACACTTCCTTCCACCTGCTGGATCACAGAATTCTCACTGCAAACTATCTGCCTGTACTCCTCGTCGAAGTCTGGACACTTTTGGTTAAGCAACCGTCTAAATATATGAACCACAGACATGGTTTACTTCTTTCGGCTCGACTAGGCTCACCCCAGCATTTGTTAGTACATCTTGTAGCCACGTATTGTTTATAAATAAGCATGTTGAAGATGTTATGGTCGTTAGCATCTACAGTTATGTTTTGGTAATGCTCAGATCTGTTGATTGTATGTGATACCCGCTGAGCATGTTGTAACGCGTTCTTACAAAAGTCCTATTGATGAATAAGATATGTGATGAGTCATTTGGAGATCACCCTGAAGCAATAGGTCATGTATGTACCCGTTTAGGGTATTAGGTCCTTCGGCTATGCCTGGCATCCAAGGCTGGAACCCAGCTTAACTCCCGCTTTCCCATGCGCTATTGGTCACTGCTCAAAGCTGCTTCACGTAACCTACTTGCCAGATTCTGGACCACATCCAAAAGGTCATGCTCTAAATACTCTTCATAACGTTACTGAGGTACTGGTGTATTGCTATCTTGCAACATCCACTTTCTCCAAATCTACTCTCTGTCACCAGTTCTCCCTCTGGAGCTCGAGGCCTCGGACTGTCTTTAACATATCATAGAATGACACGTCCATCTTTGCAAATCTTGTAAAACAATTTTAGATGGATAAGTACATGGTCACATGCATTTAGTGGGTGTTGATCTGTAAATACTGTTAATACATATTTCCCAGATATTTTGAGTCAATCTGTAATCAGAAAAGAACTAGTCTGCTCTATGAGTACCATTCTCATGAAAGAAGGTGGCTTTCTTCGAATAGATAAGTGGTGGATACGTAACAGAAACTCCAGTTTTAGCTATGCCCTGCTCACCTCTAGCTAAGCTCCACATACACTTCGCCGTGTTGGGATCGATTGAACCCCCTAACTATTAATTTCCTGAAAACTACAGATAAGCTGTTGAATATTTTGTAACTATTTTGACTGGGCGCTGTCTTCAAATATGCGTTCGTTACGTACTTATATACGTCATTCATGACTCATAATGACGTCATTCATTATGATGTCATTCTACACGTCACGTAGTTAGTTGATTATGATGTCATATGATGGATGGATAAAGTGGAAAGATCAATTATGGCAGTTAACAGTAGGGTCGACAAGGCCCTCCACTCGGCTATGGTCTGACTAATAACAACAGTCTACCATGGGCACAAACTCTCTATCATGGAGATGTCAATGATCATTTGAACACATCAGATCGTCACTAGCCCTGTCATTGGCTTAACATACCGGTACCAGCACAAAAACTTGTTAATTTGTAATCGGAGGGGATTTCACTCATCCAAGGACCTAGATACCCACTTCATTCTTGAATGGTCGGCTCACCTTCACGGGTACTAAATACCACCGAATCCGTATCGTGATAGGCTATGTGGTGTCTGAGTAAGGACAATACTTTGTACAGTTTTATTCGGCAATAAGCTGTCACGAAAGATGCAATAATACAGTTGGTTTTTAATGGTGACTGAACGTACTCATCATTGACTGAAAAGAGGTGCATTAGAAGACTATCATTCAGGAATGTAATGGAGCCTACAGTTTTCCTTTTATCAATCAGAATGGAGAGAAGACCTTTACGTGTAGATATCATGCTGTTCTTTTTATGATCACGAAGGGAAAATTGTCCCCACAAAATATTCAAACAGGATTTAGCGACATAGCGCAAACCCGTGTTATTCAATATTTTTGCAGGGTCGAGCTGTATTCCTTCATGTTTATAATAGTCAGCCACGTAATTCCCCTTTTCACTCTCACTACCGACACCATCAGGATATCCGCTACTTTCCTGTTTAATTTTCAAAAAACGGTTAATATATTCTGAAATTAACCCATTCTCGCCATGCTGCTCATATTGCGATGACGCGTGATAATACCATACTTCATACATTTTTTTAATGACGTAACCATTGCGTATTGCTAGCTGTAACTCTGGAGTAGTCCATGTTCCGCATAAACTGCGATGTTCTTCCGTATGTTCGCATACAGAAGATTGTTCATTTTTTGCGCATTCGGTGTATAGTACACACATAAGGCGTGAATTTGTTCTAGCAGGTAGCACAGGAAAGTATAAATCACGAGGTGGAAGGGCTTTGCATTTAATAAAACCAAAGAAGTCATGCACCATCTTATCACTCAAGTTATTGCCTCTTAGAACCGTATATGAGCCTTCTGGAAACAACATTGTTTCATCACTGAAGGATACATGGAATCACAGACTAAATATTCGAGCGTGGTATGCTCATCCACTTCCATAAATAAACGAATTGCGGATGTATGTCCACCGAATACGTAGGGAGATTGGGTGGGCCAGGTCCAATTCGGTGATAAAATTATTTAGCAGGGAGGAATCGGCGACTTGTTTCTTAAAGTCGCATTCCCACATAATTCTCATTATATATCTGTGCGATTCAAATAAAGAAATGCGGCATTGAAGTGCAGAATATGCTTCTTCATATGTCTGATCACCATATGGTGTATATGATGTATCACACTTATCACTGCAACAAGCAGACTCATGTCCATGGAATTTACAACCTAAAAACTCGAAAAAAATATTTTCAGAAACATCAATTTCATCTACATAATGACCGCATATTTTCTGTTCACCACCATTTAGTGCATGCGTGATTTGGCGACCCTCGCATTAACTGACCCATTCCATCCGTTCTACATCCAAAACACTATACGCACGTTTTGCTCTTAGTGCGAAATTAGGTCAAGTCTGTACGCTCTCGGGTCGAAACCATAAAGTGTGATAGGCCACATTACACGCACCCGCTAGCATTATCCCTGTCACAAATGGGTTTTGGCCGTCCATCGATTCAGAAAATAAAGTCTTAAATCTAGACATGGCTAAACGTCATCATTACAATATTCGATGAGATTTTTATCAACATCGTAGTGCTCGTGTCTAGATATCTAGTCGTTATACCAGCGATCAAATTCAATTAATTCATTCGCATTCACATTTTATGGACAGAATATCACCATCTCGGGAAAGGGTATTACCGTACCCCAATATTGAGGTGTGTTGAGCTGATGGGGAAATGTTCCCTTGAGAACAGGAAGATTAAAAGCATCGCCCACCTTACGTAATGAAAGAGGAAAAAAGTTAATGGAATCGATAAACCGAATAGTGCCTATGTCAAATGAGAGACCTGAACGACCGTGCATCATAATATTTGTAGGTTTAAGATGTAGGTGAGCGGATTTGCAAATGCATTGAAGGAGTAAAAGAGAATCATAGGCACGTGCGTGGTGAGCGATTACCAAGTAGTCACAGTAAACATATTTTCTAGTGATACTTCTGCCACGCGTAGCCTTAGCATGTGTCAACCAGCTAATGAACTGATCTGCTGCGTCTAACCCGTGAAAGCGAACATATCCATAAGTCATGCCTTGGTGATATGTAGAGCAATCATCTTCGAGCGGTTGCTCGATGCATGCATCACAACATATGTTGGCTACCACAAGATTGACTTTATGTTTAGTTAGAATATTAGTATTGCTACTGTCGATAAGCAATAAATATGTTTCTGTGTCGTAAATGATGTATTTTTGAAAATCTTTGTAACTACAAATTTCAGCATTCGCACGCATAGAGTGTGCGTGGGATAATGACATAATAGGTTCTTCAATTACTTTATGAAATCACGTATGATTTTCCGTAATGACATACTTTTCTTTACATGTGTGACATTTTGTCATACCACATATGTGTTCATGCTTATCTTTACGTATGTGACTGAAACAGTGGGGCCACGCCTTCACCATTACGCAGGTCCCATTAGAGAGGTGGGTTGCCATACATTGACCGTTATAAAACCTACGATGACAATCATTACACATTATCTTATGCGTAGCGTCTGTAGAAGTACAAGATCCTTTATCAGAATAAGGTGTCAGACAACTACGACACCGTGCTGTGTTGTGTATGAGTGATCATTAGAGTATGACTCATTACACCACGTACAGTAATTACATACCAAAAGAAATGGGGCTATAGACATGAATAAGGATATATGATTACCATGTTCTAAATGCATAAGATTGATACACGGTAAACACAGGGAAGCGTTACCGAATAGGCGTTCATGCGTTGTCTCTGAGTAGAACTGAATAGAAAATTGATTGCGAAAATGTTCCTGAAATTTGTGCCAATCAGTACTATTAATTTCGCATTCAGGAATACAACAAGCTGTATGATTTTCACACGCCATATGCGTCAAATATGTTTTATTACACCTCAAATTAGTCCATTCTTTCGCAGAGATTAATTTGTTCATTTTCTCAATAAATTTTATTCCTAAAAATATTCCTGCCGCGAAACAGAATGGATATTCGGCGCATATGGGTATAATACATTTTTAATACGCATGTACGCATCTAAATCAGATGAATGCAAATTTAATAAATTTAAATGTTTAGAATTGATCGCACCTAGGAGAGTATCATTTTGCCCACCTCAGTTGTAGTCCTCTACACAAAAAAACGTGAAATTCAAAACCCTCTGATAACCTACAATCAGTATTTGACTGAATGACTTTTTCCACTGATTCTAAAATTAGGATAGGCGTAATTTCATTCCATAGCCTAAAATCCATCGCTATCAGCATTTCCAAAGAAGGGTGAATCAGCTCGATTCTCACGTGATCATTCGGCTGAACATTACTATATTCGCTGTACATATCAAGCAAAGATTGAAAGATGCCTGACACGAACTCAGAATGAGAAAGTGGTGTATCGGCTATAGGATAACTTTTAAAAGATACATTATATTCAGTACCTTCGAGATGAAACCTTTTACTGCAGTATTTGCACACGGTCTCCACAGATATATAGTCGGTATGATCAAATACCGACCCTCCGATTTGAGCGTACTCATAGTGTTGCAAATAACGATTACATAGATCATCTGTAAGCTCTATATTCTCTGATATACATCAACTGATTTCATCAGCGATGAGACTAATTTCATCTGCCGAATGATTTGTACGCATGCCACTAAGAGTTTGATGAGTAGGAACATAGATGCGATAAGCGGAATCGTTAGGAAGGCATGCTAAATCCAGAGATAGGTTATTAGCAGAAGGCGCAATACAGCCTGGAACTGGCACGTCGTCACATAAATTTATGGCAGTATCATTAGGAAGGCATGCTAAATCCAGAGATATGTCATTAGCAGAACTCACAATACAGTCAGGAACTGGCGCATCGACGAATAAATTACGGTCGGAATCATTAGAAAGGCATGCTAAATCCAGAGATAGATCATTAGCAGAAGGCGCGATACAGTCATGAACTGGCACATTGACGAATAAATTTATGTCGGAATCATTAGGAAGGCATGCTAAATCCAGAGATAGGTCATTGGCCGAGGGCGCAATATGTACAGGAACTGGCGCAACATCAAATAAATTTAGGTTGGAATCATTAGGAAGGCATGCTAAATCCAGAGATAGGTCATTAGATGAAGGCGCAATAAAGTCAAGAAGGGAAGCATCGTCAAATAAATTTACATCGTGCCCATTAAGAAGGCATGCTAAATCCTGAGATAGGTCATTAGCAAAAGGCGCAATAAAGTCAAGAAGGGATGCATCGTCAAATAAATTTACATCGCACTCATTAGGAAGGCATGCTAAATCCTGAGATAGGTCATTAGCAAAAGGCGCAATACAGTCAAGAACTGGTGCAACATCAATTAAATTTAGATCGTGTCCATAACGTACATCGGATGAATAATTAGGATCAATTACGTCACAATCGTTATGAGGATAATCGAAAAATGATGATGGTATGGTACTCAGATCAGGAATAGATAGTTTAGTTCTCGTATGATCGGTAGAAGCAGGTTGTGCAGGCATGATTACCTCATAATCATATAAATCATCCAGATAATTGAAAACATCAGCATCGGTATTCGTAATAGACAGTTCAGGAATGACTTCACAGTAATCAGGAACAGAGTTGACATCACTAGCATTTACATCATGTAATGCAATGCCATTATGTTCATCAGATGCGCACGTTTGAGGAATTGTAAAGTCGGGTTCATATAACATATAACCCAGATATAAAAGGTGATTCACATGTTCATCAGGTGATAAGGGTAGATCCACGTTTAATCTTGCGACATCAGAGTCATGCATCTGCTGTAAAATCACATTAACCGCATCTTCACATTCTTTAATTTCGTCGCTTAAATTATCTGCCATTTTGTTATGTCTTTGACGCACATTTTATCCGCGATTTATTTAAAATTGTAAAATCTACTCTAAAACGTTTCTTTAAAAAAGAACAACTATCGACAGCGAACTAAACAGACGTGCTCTGCGTAAATACGCACAGAGAACAGCGCCATGCAGAGACCATCCCACCGCCATAGCATTCCTCCTCAGCCTCCACCTCCTCCTCTCTGCTACGCCTCATCCTCCTCATAGACCTCCCTTATCAAACCACCTCTTAAACTCCATTATTTTTACCTCCTATTATCAGACCACCTCTTAAAATCTATTATTTTTACCAAGGAAGATAACCACGGAGGGGGCGCGCGCCGCTAAGTTAAAACGTAAAATACCAAACTTTTAGGGGTTAACATTTTCTACATTTACAATATCTCGCACAAACGGGCTTTCACATGAGTATACTAAAAATACATTACTCAACGTATGATAGACATTCTTCTAGAATCTATAAATCACGGGCTGACGATCGCCATTGTTCTCAAATCTCTAAATCGTGTGGGGATGAGCGCCATTGTTCTCACATACTAGTGCCTACAATCGCCATTTTCCTTCTTTTGTGTGCGGCCGATCGCCATTGTTGTGCGGATGATCGCCATTGTTCTCGAAGACATCCTTCAGAGAAGAACAATAACGATCGACGGCCCCCATTACCTCTTGAATATTTACGCCAGGAACTCATAACGGTTACCCTGTTGACTTATTTCAAACATACGCGTGGCGTCTATGCGTATATCTTGAAAGTATGCAAGGGCCGCAAAAAAGCTAATTTTTGTGTCACTTTTTAGGGGTTCTGGAAATTTGGGAGCCCTATGCAAATGCACGTGCGGCTCTGTCTTAAGTACGGCCCTGAAAGTCATGCGCGACGGCGAGGATGGTTCGACATAGTGATTCAAATGTCGTCCAGCGTGCACTAACAATTACAGAAAGCGTTTCAATAGACACTGGACCTTTCCAGTTTATCCATCAATCATATGACGTCATAATCAACTACGTGACATGTATGCTGACATCATAATCAATGAATCAATCACTCAATCGTCATAAACGATCGCATGATGACGGATTAAGCGTTGTTGTACGAATTGTATGTCTACTATTTAATAAGCATGCTTTTGAAGAGTTTGAAACTAATTTGACTGGATGCTGTTGCTGCCAGAACGGCACCCAATCAAATTAGTTTCAAAATATTCAACGGCTTACCTGTATGGTTTTCTGGAAATTTATATTCAGAGAGTGCAGGGATCGATTGATCCCAACACGGGAAAGGCATGGGCGGAGCTTAGCTAGAGATGGGTGGGGAAAATTTAAAACTGGATTCCTCCGTTAATTCACCAAAAGCTTGATCAATCTTCATAAAACTAAGAATTTGTTCTATAGCCTACAATCATGGCATCCAGTCTCCGTCATAATGAAAATGATTTGAATTTTTCTCTATATTGCTACGTGTTTGGGACTTTTATTTAGTTTATTTTGTACCAATAATTAGGCACAAATGTTAAGGAATTTTGTTTAAAATGGATTCCCTTAGAATTAATCTCCTGCATTTTGAGTGATAATTCGTGGTTAAAATATGTACACTAGGCCGATTGAAGGGGGAGGGGTTGGGTTAAAGACATTATTTGACCCCCCCCCCCCCCACCTCCAAATTATTTGCCCCCCCCCCCCCCCCCCCCCCCCACACACACACACCCAGCGCCGCCGCCTCTGCAACGGTACAGTGCCATAGAAATCTTACTATATTAACGTATAAGCTTTCTCTGCGCAGCAGACTGCAACATCGTTTGTAGAAATATTTCTCTCTGTCTCGTAACGAATGAGATCTCGCGAGAGACGAATGCCACCGTATGGCCTACGTGATTGGACTGGTTATTAGCTAAATATCGAACCGCATCGAGTAATAATAGTAGGTAACGAAATTCAAAGGCCTTTAGACGCATAATGGACGCCCGCTGTTCAATAAAGCCATAGTAACACCACAACAACGAGCATGGTCGTGTGCATACACGCATGAGATTAACCCATTTCTACCAATATTAATAAACGCGTGGATTCTACTTTCTTCAAGACAGTTAAAGTAGTCGTCATAATAATACAAATAATTTAACTTAAAGCAGTTGCAGTCTTAGGCAGCAACGTATTTCAGGCAAATTATTTTCAAAATAATGTTCATAAATGAGCCCCTTAAGACCCCGATTACGTAGTTTATGTAGCATTAAAGGGGATAGAAATGACCAATCTTTCGCCAAGCGAATATAAACGTACAAACACGCCAACGAAATCTGGTGACGATAAACATATTGTTACATAGACAAGCCACTAAGTTACTATAGTACGCCTTATTTGGCATTGGTGTATATCTCTTGGAAGAGATATTC
Organism: Chaetoderma sp. LZ-2023a; assembly: GCA_034401795.1. Lineage (NCBI taxonomy): Eukaryota > Metazoa > Mollusca > Caudofoveata > Chaetodermatida > Chaetodermatidae > Chaetoderma > Chaetoderma sp. LZ-2023a. The sequence continues at coordinate 159,088,335 of CM067359.1, forward strand.
TATACGCTCTTGACAGATATAAAAATTCTAAAGTAGTCCGATAGGAATTTATTTGTAAGAATAAATACAAGGTCGTGGTGATGATTTATGTGATCGACGGTAATATACAAGTGTATCTCTTAACCATTCAACCCTCGAATTTGTTCAAGAAAATTTCAATTATCTCATAGAAAATGTCCATTTGCAGACCAAAAGAAGACTATTTTTAAAAATTTATCACTGGAATGACTGGTTCGGTTATCGAGCCAGTCATTCTAGTGGTAAAATTTCAAAAATAGTCTTTCCTTGGTCTGCAAATGGCCATTTATCAAGAACACTGCAGAAGCCGTTTTTGGCTGATATGAGTGATAATGGGTTAATTGCGCTTTGAAACAATGCATCTATAGGCTACTTATGTTGGGAAACAATCTGTGATATGATCATATACAATGCATCTATAGGCTACTTATCATTATGTTGGGAAACAATCTGTGATATGATCATATACAATGCTCTCTATTGAATAAACTCTTGCTCACAAGCTAATCACGCAGAATCAACAATTAATCGATAAATCAATCAAACGATAAATCAATTTATCAAACGATCCGTCGCGGGTTTTATTTAATACGCCATACGAAAATGGATAGACAAACGGTAAGACATTTAGTTGTTGTTGTTGTTGTTGTTGTTGTTGTTGTTGTTGTTGCTGTAGTAGTAGTAGTAGTAGTAGTAGTAGTAGTAGTAGTAGTAGTAGTAGTAGTAGTAGTAGTAGTAGTAGTAGTAGTAGTAGTAGTAATAGTAGTAGTAGTAGTAGTGGTAGTCGTCGTCGTCGTCGTCGTCGTCGTCGTCGTCGTCGTCGTCGTCGTCGTCGTCGTCGTTGTTGTTGTTATCCCCACGCTTTTAGAAGAAAAGGTGGGGATTATGTGATGTGACCCGTGTGTATGTGAGCCGGCCGTCTGTGCTTTTATCGATTGTAACGCATCTCCTTCTAGACCGTTTAAGATAGAAACTTGAAATCTTGGGGTATGCTTATACCTATGGGCAAGGATGTGCATGACATTTTTGGATTTTGTTCGCCCCCCCCCCCCCCACCCGGGCTGGGTCCAGTTGGTCAAAAGGTCAGAATTGGTCAGTAATTATCGATTGTAATGGCACTCCTCCTAGACCATTTCAGATAAAAACTTGAAACTTTGGGGATAATTGCATATATGGACAGGGATGTGCATGGCACTTTTGGAATTTTGGCATGACCCCAGGGATACAGTCCTGGGGGTGGGAAATGTGGGGCAAAAATCAAAAATTTCCAAAGGTTGTTATGTTGCATATCATTTTCATGCCAATGATGAGTAGACTACAGTATAAGGAATTATTTTGATCTTGGGTCCAACTGAGGATAGGGGGCGGGGTCAAAGGTGGGCACCAATTCATTGTAACGAAACTCCTCCTAGACTATTTCAGATAGAAACTTGAAACTTTGGGTATGATTACACATATGGCCAGGGATGAGCATGGCACTTTTGAAATTTTGTTATAACACCCAGGGGTGGTGCTCAGGGGGTGGGGACGGTGAGTCATAAATTTAATTTATCCAAAAGTGGTCACGTCACATCATTTTAAAGCCCATGAGTAATAGACTACAGTACAAGGAATTATTTTGATTTTGGGTTAAACTAAGTGTATGGTCGGGGTCAAAAGGACAAAATTGGGCACCACTCCACTGTAACGCAACTCTTCGTACACCATTTCAGAAAGAAATTTGAAACTTTGGGAATAATTACACCTATGGGCAAGGATGTGCATGACACATTGACAATTTGATATCACCCCCAGGGACAGGGATGGGTGGGGGAAATGGTGGGCAAAAAACTAAATTTGATCAAATGTGGTCATGTCACATCATTTTGAAGCTTGTAGTTAGTAGACTAGAGTACAACAAATTATTTTGCCCTTGAGTCAATCTGAGTATGCGGATTGCAACGCATCTTCTCCGAAACCATTAGACGGAATTCACCCAAATTCGGTATGTGTGTTACCAATTTGAGTGCAGAGATCACGAGCATGATACATTTGGCTCCGCCCCATGGGGAAGGCAGGGGTCAAAAGGTTAAATTGATTGTAATGTAACTCAACCAAATTTGGTATGTGTGTTACGAGTGCACGAGCATATTTACATTTGGCTCCGACCCATGGGGGCGGGCAGGGGTCGAAAGGGTAAATCGATTGTAACGTAACTCAACCAAATTTGATATGTGAGTGACACATATGAGTGCGGAGTACAAGGAACCATTTACATTGGCTCCAGGGGAGGCGTAAAAAGGTTACATTTACACGTGCAGAAATTGATTGTAGCACAACTCCTCCAAAACCGTTAGCCATAATTCAACCAAATTTGGTGTGTAAGTTGCCCATGTCGATGTGGTGTGCATGAGCACATTTAACCTTGGCCCCGCCCCTTTGGGGGTGGGTTGGGTGGGGTCAAATGGTTAAGAAATTGATTGTAATCCAACTTCTCTGAAACTATTTGACGGCATTCAACCCACTTTGGTATGCAAATTATCTATATCAATGTGGAGTGGATGAGCACATTTACATTTGGCCCCGCCCATAGGGTTGGGTGGGCGATGGGTCATAATGGTCAATAAATTGATTGTAATGCAACTCCTCTGAAAACATTGGACGGAATGCAGCCAAATTTAGTATGTGGGTTACTCATATCAATGTAGAGTGGATACGTACATTTACATTTGGCCCCACCCACAGGGGGTTTGGCGGATGGGGTCAAAAGGTAATGAAGTTGATTGTAATGCAACTCCTCTGTCACTGTTGGACGAAATTCAACCAAATTTTGTATGCGAGTTACCCATAACAATGTGAAGTGGATGAGCGCATTTACATTTGACCCCGCCCCAGGGTCGAAAGGTAATGAAATTGGTGGTAATGCAACTCCTCTGACGCTGTTGGACAAAATTCCACCACATTTGGTATGTGAGTTACCCATATGATTGTGGAGTGGAGGGGTGGGTGTGGGGATGGAGTGGGGGAGGTGTGTCAAAACTTCAAACCGGTGAACGTGGGGATTTGCGATGACGCGTCATCGATCGATCAATCTAGATGTTGTTGTTGTTGTTGTTGTTGTTTGCTGCTGCTGCAAATATAGAGCTCGCACTCATTCCCGTCACAGAGTTCACAACGATTCCTTGATAATATGTTAGGATTTTTAATTTCTCTGTTTATATAACATAGTTTCTTCCTATCCCGTTTTGACGCCCAAATCGATATTTCAGCTATGCTCGCACATGGCGTATTGCAATATAAAAATTTCTATTAATGGCTGAAAGCTGTCGGTTAATGAGCAGACTGAGGCTCCAGCCAACGAGTGATGTTGAGAGAGCAGCAGGACACTGACACTGTTGTCTCTTACCAAACTCTGTCTTGGCTTCGCTTCATTTGGAGTGTCATGCTTCCAGGTTTCCCCCCCAGATATGGTGGTTGTGAAGCTGTGCGCGACTTTTGCGTCAGTTGCATGTCTTGAATATGTATGCATACTATAGATACTAACAGCAAAGTAAGACGAACACAATTAAACTAATTTAACCCTTTCTTGCTCAGGACTACAACTGCCGAGGCCGGCTTACACGCTACTTAGATGCCATTACTAGTAAAAATTTTGACATAAACAGTTGTCTCCCTTTAGCTGTTAGACGCACACTATAACAGGCCTAATTTCTGCCACGTCATCAGTAGGCGCTATTTTAAGAAACTACATCCCACCCTAC